>JAPPVO010000002.1:182476046-182816301 GCA_030407325.1 Camellia japonica | reverse complement strand
TATAATTTTTAAAAGTAAATTATCTATCTTAAAAGTACGAAAAATTTGGATGGGAAGTCATTTTTGTGAACAAAATCATCTTACCCAACAACTCCCACATGCTATACTAGGTATGTTTAGTATGCTACCTAACAAAATTATATTTTGTATTTTATCTAATTATTTTGACTACTGTATAGTATACCCTAAGTATCTGGCTCACCTCAATTCATGATCTAGGTTAGAGGATGCTATTTGGAGCTGTGGGGTTCACAAAGGTCTTGTTTCAATAATTCAAATCATTTATTTTGTAAAATTTTTATATATATCATTTAAAAAAAAAGGGTCAATTTAATTATCGTAGCCTATTCATTTTATTGTATTTGTGTCCAAAAAATTGACCAATATGTTTTTAAAAATAGACCTTTCATTTTTTGGTGACAAAAATAATATATTGAATAGGTTATAATTATCATATTTATTTAATTTCTTCTTGTTTTTTGTGAATGATGTACACAAGAACTATACAAAATGAACAATTCAAATCATCAAAATGAGACTCGTAATGAGTCTCAAGAGTCCTGACAATACTCTTCAGTCTAGATTATGGACTAGAGAGATGCCCAGTCCATACTCTAACACCAATTGATACGTTAAAAATTAGTAATCTAACCTCCAAAACTTTCCAAATATAATTAGTTAAGAGAGAACGAGACAAAATACATCTATATTATATATTAAGGAAAAATGGGTTTTTTTAATGAGAGGGGATGTGAGAGCTCCACATGCTTAATCTCAATTTCTTATTTTTTTAATTTAAAAAATTAATTAATAAATCACACACTCAATTTTATGTATGATTTTACACTTTTTCCAATTCTACAAATTAAAAAAGAAGGCATTTGTTTCATTTCTAAAATTATTCCCTAAAATCATTCATTCCTTACAATCAAACAAAGGAGTTTTCCAGTGTAATAATAGGGCTAGAATATGATCTATAATTTAGGGCTGCTATATCTTTAATAATTTTTATTCAATTAATAGTCTTAAACATAAATATATATATATATATATATATTTACATATTCAAAAGTTGAGCATAAACTAAGATAATTTCTAATAATTAGGTGAATGTCAAGTTAGCGTAAATATTGAGTTGACTAGCTTTTATATCACTTTTTAATATTTAGTCTAACTCTAACACAAGACAATACTAATCCATTCTTACGTAAGTTTTATAATATAAGACAAATTATAATGACCTAGAAGCAGGAGTAGACAAATTTCTAGATTTTACAAAACTTGAACTAATTAGTATATTAACAAATGTGATTTACGACTATCATATGATAAATTAAATTTACAAAGCTCATAAGACGAAATGTATTTATATTTTATCATAAATATAATTTTTGTAATTTATTTTATCATTTTTACCAATTAAATTATGGCATGTATTTTTATTAAGAATTTAGAACATACAATTAATTACATAAGAATAAAAAAAAAAAAAAAAACTCTTATGTATATCTTTGATAAAAATAAATAAAATTTAGTTGATTCTAAATTATTTTTACTAAATATTTTAGATAAATTTTATATTATTATTTAATTTAAAGAAACGATTTTTTATTATTTGTTTATACCAATACATAGCACGGGTATTATGCTAGTACTACATTATGTCAATATAACTAAAATGTTTTAAATGTGTCCTTTGTTTGAAGAGCAATGCTACATCGTTTGAATTTTGGTTTGTCCGAATCACTCGAATTTTAGCTTGTCGGTCATTTGGCCAATCATCTGGCAACAAGGTGATAGCCGCAATCAACAAGGGTGACAAGTGTTGCACCAATCATCCTGGTGGTCGTCCGGACAATCAACCGGAATGTATAAATTCAAGCGATCGATTCGGACAAACTCAAATTTGAACAATTAATCATTTTTGTTGTTTGAAATGCCCTTACACATAGTCATAAACAACTGAATATCACCAATTAATTTGTGCACATCCAAATATGAATTTATAATTTTTGTTTTGGAAATTTAATGACATAATTTTATTCCACAAACAAACACAGTCTAGCGAGCTGAGAGGATGAGAAAAAAACATCTCTTATAAGAATTAGGGGAAATTTTACACTTTAGTACAAGCTTTGAAAATTTTTTATAAATCAATGATAAATTTTATTATAATTTATAATATTTATAAAATAATAATAATAATAATTATAGCGCTCAATCCGCTACTCTGATTGGAATCAACAAATTAATTTGTTATTTTTTTATTTGGATTGATGTAAACCAATTAATTCGGCTGTTGTTTGGTGACGAGGACAAGCATAATATGAATCCAAAAACTAGTTGATTAATTAGAAATGTCTTCACTTCAATCATGCCATGCACGTTCACATTAAACCCAATACATTACTGGGTTAGCTTTATCCAAAAGTGCAATGAGGGATGGATTTTGGATTAATTCAAGGAAACACAAAGTTGCATTCAGATAAGATAATGTCTGTATGTAAACAAGAAAAGTGGATGTGGGCTTAAGTAAACATTATCATAAGATTCTAACTGTTGGGATTTGTGAACCGACTATTTATATAAAATAAATAAAATTAAATAGTGGTTATATGAATATTGAAATGATGAACATAACTTAAGGTAGATAGATTATATCATGTAGTTCCTTGTTCATGTATTTACTTGCTTAAAATTGCTTATAACACTAATGTTACGTATTTAAAAAGTGTTCGAATCAAATTAATTTTAATGTGATTTATGGCATACTAAGTTTAAATTTAATATATATATATATATATATAGATTTATATTTTCAACAAATTTTTAAATATTTTCTTTTTGAATATATAGCATTTTTGTTTCTTATAATTAAAAGCCTAAAATTCCTTATTCTTTTTTTTCTTTTTTTTCATATTAAAAGATATTTGCTTTGTAGGGGAGATTTGAGCTTTAACCTCGTATAAGTTTTCTTCTTCCTTTTAAAATAAGTTTAGATTTGTGAAAAATTTATGAAGCAAAAGGGAGAAAAAACAAAATAAATTAGAAATTATTATCATTTTTTAAAACTTTTTTTCTCCATTTTTTTTTCTTTTAGGTCACAAATTCAGGTAGAATTTTAACCACCAATAGTGGTTAATTCAAATGATTTTAACTCCATTATACTGGTCCTATTAAGTTCATGAATAAGGAGTTCATATTAGAGGTTAAAAAGACAAACATATCCTCAATGAATAATCATTATATCATCTAATTTATGTTTAGTGACACTTAACCTGTCACCTAAGACTCACTTAAAAAATATAAAAAAAAACAAATTCTTTTTGTTAAAAGTTTTAGAGTGAATTACACTAACGATCTCTATAGTTTGGGACTTGTATCACTTTAGTTTATGACTTTTCAGTTGTAACATATTCGACCCTGAATTTTAAATTTTGTTCCAAATAAGGACAATTGAAGATATCATTACTTAATTTCAATGGCAAAATAGTCAATTTGATAAAAATAAATGTCAAAAAAATATTTTTAAATTTTTAAAAATTATTTCTACCCACTAAAGATAAAATTATGTAAAATTAATAAATCTTTTAAACATTTATTTATTTATTTATTTTTATCAAATTAATTTTTATTATGTATTTGGATGATGATCATATAATGGGTGTTTGTTTTTATTTTCATTAAATTAGTTTCTATTTTTCCAAAAGTCAAATATAGCGACAATTTTGATATGATTATTTAACCAATCTATTAAATCAAAAAATTCAAAACTAAAAACATTTCATATATTACATATATCGATTACACATTAAAATCCTAATAACCACCCATTACATAATCATTGTACGGGAGAGAAATATTCGCCTCGCTCTGCACTTCTTTGCTACCAAGCTCGTCGCACTCCGTTACACTATGGACAAGATAAAGGTAAGCTAGCCGACAGGTGAGTTTGCCGGAAAACCCGTCCGACAGTCAAGTTAGCTTGCTAGAAGAAGAGAGAGGGCAGAGAGAACTGTAGAGAGAGAGAGAGAGAGTTGCACAAAATTGCTTACCTCTAACGCCTGCATGCTCCTTCCTTTCAAGGCTGGCCATGCAGCCTCAGAGATTGTTGGCGTACTACCTCTGCTGCGGCTATGCTCTCCTCTACATTTCTTATACGTGTAGAGACCAAAACCTCCAAAAAGTATTTGTCGCACTGCCAAATGGTATTGATGCATACCAGGAGTGGGTTTCTCTCTTCTCTTTATTGGTCCACGTGGGATGCTCGACCGAGCTGTCACTTGTGAGCCACTAACACTACGTTGGTCACTCCATGCCGAGCTGGATCTTAACCGGTCTATCATAACCGACTGAACATGGGCACATCGTTCGGCACCTCAGCTACTAACCACAATCTCATGGACCATCTCTGTCTCAACAATTGTAGCCCGAACCGTCTACAGCTCGATCGTCATGTGGTTCATCTATCCAGAACCTAAATGTTGAGGCAATCCTGCCTATTGATACTATCCAATTCGGCTAGGTTTGGCATGGCGCAACATTCAGTGTGGGTCCAACTCGGCCTAACACCATGTTTTGTACGGGTCCGACTCAGCCCAACACATCCCAAGCAACCTTGAGCCGGCTTAGCGCTATATTCAATGCGGACCCAGTTCGGCCCAACAATGCACCCCAAGTTCTCCTTACGCGGCCCCAACGCCACGTTCTGCGTTAGTGTAGCTCGGCTCAATGTTCGGCACAAATCTCCCTCTCAATCATCATCCAAATACATAATAAAAATTAATTTGGTAAAAAAAATGTCTAAAAGATTTATCAATTTTACATAATTTTATCTTTGGTGGGTAGAAATAATTTTTAAAAATTTAAAAATATTTTTGTAACATTTATTTTTGTCAAATTACTTTATATTTTATCAAATTGACGATTTTGCTCTTAAAATTAAGCAATGGTATATTTAATTATCCTTATTTGGAACAACATTCAAATTCAGGGTATTTGGAACAAGATTCAAATTCATGGTCAAATATATCACAATTGAAAAGTCAGAAATCAAAGTGACAAGAGTCCCAAACTATAGGGACTACTAGTGTAAATTGCTCAAAGTTTTAATTTTTTAATGTTTAGTCTGAGGCATAAAAAAACTTTAGACCACTACTGCAAACAATTATGGGACAAAAAAAGATTCTACAGTCTCCGTTATAATTCCGGACATTCAAACAAGAGATAATAAGACACATAATATTAATTGATTGATAATTTCAAAATTATTAATTTTAGAATTAATAGACTTATGCTATCCAGTATGATGAAACAAATATGGTTTTATAATATAGTTCCAAATGTGTTACTATTTGATCAGAATTGTACTTAGAATATAGAAACCTAATAACATGCCTGACAACTAACCAATTTAAGGAAGATGCTCCATAAAAGAAAAAAGCACTACAAGAAAAGTGAGCTTAAAAGACGGAAGCATTTGCGACTGCACACTTGTCGTATCAAAAAATGACTTTTTGCGACGGCACAACTTGTTGTCACGAAAAAGGTGAGTTTTTGCAACGACATTGTTCCCTAATTTTGCTTTGCACAACATATCACAATAGGACATCATTTGGGGTTTGATTTGGGATTAATTCTTAAGTTTGATTTGGGGCTGCCTCTCTTCATTTTTGCTTGAATTTTTTTTTTCCCTCTGCATTTTTGTCAAGTATTGCTCATTGATTTGGGGTTTGTCTCCGATACCATGGGGCTTGAATGTATCACAATGGGGCTTGATTTGGGGACTGATTTGGGATTGAATTTTTGGGTTTGATTTGGGGTTTGCTGGCCTGTATTTTTATTTGAAAACCCTAGTTTGAAAGAAATGTTACCTATATTGATTTGTAAACAGTGAAATATTTTTCATTTTGATCCCACCTAATTAGTTTTATTTCCTACTTTTGTTTTTCAATATTTTGGTCACATGGTTAACTTTTACAGACAATTGGCAAGAACTTGTCCAGCAAATTAAGTCAAATGGCATGAGGCCTGGTATGGCATTAAAGCCTGGAACTCCTATTGAAGATGTGTATCCACTGGTAAGCATGTGCCCTATTTATTATTCTTTTAAGTTCTCAAGTTTTGCTATTTACCTGGCATTTTCCCTTTAATGAAGTGGAGTTAAACTGAAGTATTTAAACTAAAGATTATTTTATACATGTGTTGGAAAGTAGAAACAAAATGCATGCTTCTCTAACGGAGTAAAGTTACGCCGTAATTAAAATAAAGATTGTTTGATACCTTGCATTTAGCAGTTATTTCTTTTTTCCTACTCCACAGCTTGATGGTGAAAATCCTGTGAAAATGGTTATTGTGATGACTGTGGAACTGGATTTGGTGGACAGAAGTTCATGTCAGAAATGATGGATAAGGTGCATAAACCATTGTTATTTATATTGATGTTGTTATTCCATCCTTCTCATTTCCACAGTCCATAAATGTGGTTTTCAGGTACACACACTCAGAAAGAAGTACCCATCACTTGACGTAAAGGTAAGCCCATTTCTAACTGTGATGCTTTAGTTATCTTCTATGTGCTTGTATTTACTATCCATGTTGCTGTTTCTCTAGTATGCACCAAAGTTACCGAAAACTCTTTTTCCAAACAACAAATGCAATTTAGGATTTTTTTACCCTAAATGTTATTGGCAAACGTCTAGGGATGGATTCTTGAAACCCATAAGAGATGTTTTGGAAACACTTGACACATTGTGTTGCTGTTATAATTTTTATGAATCTAAAAAAAACGTTATGAAGTTGTTTATAAGGAGAAAAGACCTATCTCAATATATGAAGGCGGGTCTCAACTAGATTTTCTTATATATGCTATATGAAATAGTTCAAGGATTTAAATTTTTAGATTCATAATTACATTGGAGATCATAACGTCTTTTGATCTTAATTAAGACGTCACTGCATTTAAGAAACTTAGAATTTGAGATATTGACGCCCCAAAATCACCAAATGATGTTGGACTAGCACAAAACATGGCAAACACAACTGCCTAGGAACGAGAGACTTGTGGGAGAAAACGGGACTCAATCGGGTTTCCGATTTGGGAGTTAGAGTCAGATTTCAGTCTAGGCAAACTAGTTCCTTAAGAAACTTAGAATTCGATGTGTTAACGCTCCAAAATCACCAAATGGAGTCAGATTAGCACGAAACTTGGCATACACAACCGCCTAGGCACGAGAGAATTGTGGGAGAAAACGGGACTCGAATCGGATTCCTGGTTTGGGAGTTAGAGACGGATTTCGGTCTAGGCAAATTAGTTCCTTCAGAAACTTAAAATTCGAGGTGTTGACGCCCCAATATCACCAAACGGCGTCGGACTAGCACGAAACTTGGTACGCACGACCGCCTAGGCACGAGAGACTTGTGGGAGAAGACAGGACTCGAATCGGGTTCTTGGATTGGGAGTTAGAGCCGGATTTTGGTCTAGGTAAACTAGTTCCTTAAGAAACTTAGAATTCGAGGTGTTGACCTCTCAAAATCAGCAAACGGCGTCGGATTAACATGAAACTTGGCACACACGACCGCGTTGGCATGAGAGACTTGTGGGAGAAGACGGTACTTGAATCGGGTTCCCAGTTTAGGAGTTAGAGCTAGATTTCGGTCTAGGCAAACTAGTTCCTTAAGAAACTTAGAATTCAAGGTGTTGACGCCCCAAAATCACCAAGCGGCGTCGGATTAGCACGAAACTTGGCATATACGACCGCCTAGGCACGAAAGACTTATGGAAGAAGACGGGACTCAAATAGGGTTCTCGGTTTGAGAGTTAGAGCCAGATTTCAGTTTAGGCAAACTAGTTTCTTAAGAAACTTAGAATTCAAGTTGTTGATGCCCCAAAATCACCAAACGGCGTTAGATTAGCACACAACTTGGCACACACGACCGCCTAGGCACGAGAGACTTGTGGGAGAAGACGGGACTCAAATCGGGTTCCCGATTTGGAAGTTAGAGTCGAATTTCGGTCTAAGCAAACTAGTTCCTTAAAAAACTTAGAATTTGCGGTGTTGACGCCCGAAAATCAACCAACAACGTCGGATTAGCACAAAACTTGGCACACACGACTGTCTAGGCACTAGAGACATGTGGGAGAAGACGAGACTCAAATCGGGTTCTCGATTTAGGAATTAGAACCAGATTTCAGTCTAGGCAAACTAGTTCCTTAAGAAACTTAGAATTCGCAGTGTTAATGCCCCAAAATCACCAAACAGCATGAGATTAGCATGAAACTTGGCACACACGACCGCTTAGGAACAAGAGACTTGTGGAAGAAGACAGAACTTGAATCAAGTTCCCGGTTTGGGAGTTATAGCTGAATTTTGGTCTAGGCAAACTAGCTCCTTAAGAAACTTAGAATTCGAGGTTTTGACGCTCTAAAATCACCAAACGGTGTCGGATTAGCACGAAACTTGGCACACACAACCGCCTAGACACGAGAGAATTATGGGATAAGACGAGACTGGAATCAGGTTCCCTGTTTGGGAGTTAAAGACGGATTTCAGTCTCGACAAACTAGTTCTTTAAGAAACTTAGAATTCGAGGTGTTGACGCCCAAAAATCACCAAACGACGTCGGATTAGCACGAAACTTGGCACACATGACCATCTAGGCACGAGAGACTTGTGGGAGAAGACGGGACTCGAATCGGGCTCCCGGCTTGGGAGTTAGAGCCGGATTTCGGTTTAGGCAAACTAATTCCTTAAGAAACTTAGAATTCGAGGTGTTGACGTTCCAAAATCACCAAATGACGTCAGATTAGCACAAAACTTGACACACACGACGGCCTAGGCATAAGAGACTTGTGGGAGAAAATGAGACTCGAATCGGGTCCCCGGTTTTGGAGTTAGAGCCGAATTTCGATCTAAGCAAACTAGTTCCTTAAGAAACCTAGAATTCAAGGTGTTGACGCTCCAAAATCACCAACCGGCGTCAGATTAACATGAAACTTGACACACATGACCGCCTTGGCAAAAAAGACTTGTAAGAGAAGACGGGACTTGAATCGGGTTTCCGATTTGAGAGTTAGAGCCGGATTTCGGTCTAAACAAAATTATTTACTTAATTATCTTCGTAATTGTATAGTAGTTAAATTTTTATGTTTTTTTGTAATTAACATATTAACACATAATTATATTGTCATTAATTTTTTTTTTTTGTTTTCAGATATTTCCCGAGTAAGAGTTTGCTTCTTGTGGAATGCATGCCCATGAAGAATGCGACTAACTTTACTTGTTTACCCACGGAGAATGATGAGAAAATTTTTTGTTTTTGGTTTATGTTATTTTGAATTGTAAACAACATTATGTATTTAAACATTTTATATGTATTATGGAACACTATATAGTGGGGTAATTTTGCTATGTGTAATTATGAATGCAAGATTATTGCAGGTTTTTTTTTTTTTTTTTGACGACACCACACTGTCGCAGAAAACATTAGAACTAAAATGTATTTTTTTTGGCGACATAGACAATGCTGTCACAAAAGAAATTGGCGACAGAGGTCATGTCGTCGCAATAAAAAAACATTTCACGACAATATTTTTTTGCTGTCTCAAATAAAACTTTTAGCAACGGTACAACATTGTCGTCTCAAAAGATCTCTTTTTTTATATATTACAGGCAATAGTAAAATGCCGTCGCAAAAGGCAACTTTTGCCATCGCAAAAAAAAAGGTGATGGCATCATGCTGTCGCTAAAACGTTTTAGCAACACCCTCTGTTATGAAATTTTTGTAGTGAAGTGAACAATACAACAAATAGAAGAAAAATTATGCGTTGAGCTTCATTCTAATTCAAATTCTTCCAACCTAAATTTGAATTGGTGGGTGTTGTTTAGGCTATTAGGGTATATCACGGCTTCATTTTAATGATTCGGATAATTTATTTTGTAAAACTCTTCGTATATATTATTCATACAAAAAAATTAGGTAGATTCAATAATCGTTGCGGATTCAATTTATTACACTTGTTACCGAAGTAGTGAATGATCTATTTTAAAAAATATACTTGACACCTTTTTTTAAAAGACAAACATAATAAATTGAATTTGTTACGATTATCAGATCAATCTAATTTTTTGTATGAATGAGACACATAAAAATTTTTACAAATTAAACAATTCAAATTATTAAAATAAGAATTATAGTAAATCCCACAAGTCCCAATTATGGTGCTGTTTGGTGTAACTGTTAAAACAGATTATAGATTATAACTCAACAGATTATAGATTATGACTTTAATCAGAAACTGTTAATCTGTTTGGTATAGCTGTTGGATTATAGATTTAAGTTGCTGAGTAGTGTTTGTTAAATTAGCTGTGAAGTAGTTTTTTCAATTTTTTTATTTTTTATTATTCACTATTTGTCTACATTTCTCATAAAATAATAATAATAATATTTCATAGTCCATTTGGGTCTTTTTCTATTTTAAAAAAAATAAAAAATAAAAAAAATCAAAGAGTATAACTGTGAATTAACATGTCCACAGTAGAAACTGATAATCAGAAACAAGCGGTGAGCAGCATCTCAGAATTAGTTTTTTTAAACTTAAAATAAGTTGCTAGATTCAAAAGCTATTTGAAATAAGTTTAACTAAACAGTCCAAAATAACTTTTTTAAAATCAAAAACCATAAATCGACTCAAAAAAATCCCACCAAACGCCCCCAATATCCTCTCCATTCTAGATCCAGAACCAAGAGGGGATTTGTTCTAAAAAATTATCATAACCCCCGACCCTCTGGATAGAAGTCTACAGACTACATAGATGATGAATTAAACTAGTCCATTTAATTAGCATTTCATTTAAAAAAAAAATCAAAATAAAAAGAACACCCCCCCCCCCCCCCAACACGCGCGCGCGATAATTTTTTTAAAAAAAAACCTTAATATTAAAATTTTATAAATAAAAGATATTCAATGTTTTCATAGTAATTGAAATCTCTTAATATTTTTACAAAAAAAATTCGATTCAGAAAAATTTTGATCCGACTCAGAAAAATTTTGGCTCCAAAATTTCGCTGATATAATCACAGAGAAATTTTATCGAAGGATCTTAATCAATAAAAAAGATATTTTTAACCTCTCTCACTACACAAAATTAGAAGGGTCAATTTTACTAACAGTCCTTATAGTTTGGAACTCGTGTCACTTTGGTCCCTGACTTTTTAATTGTGACACATTTGATCCTGAATTTTGAGTCTTGTTCCAAATAAGGACAATTGAAGATACTATTACTCAATTTCAAGTGTAAAGTCATCAATTTGATAAAATTTAAACTAATTTGACAAAAATAAATGTCAAAAAAATATTTTTGAATTTTTTAAAATTATTTTTATCCACCAAAGATAAAATTATGCAAAATTGATAAATCTTTTACACATTTATTTATTTATTTTACCAAATTAATTTTTATTATATGTTTGGATAATGGTCATGCAACGGGTGATTGTTTGGTTTTTAATGTATAATCGATATATTAATATATGAAATGTTTTTAGTTTTGAATCTTTTGATTTAATGGATTGATTTGATAATGATATAAAAGTTGTTGTCATATTTAATTTTCGAAAAAATAAAAACTAATTTAATAAAAATAAAAATAACTACACATTACTTGATCACCATCCAAACACATAATAAAAATTAATTTGGTAAAAAAAATTTAAATGTGTAAAAGATTTATCAATTTTATTTTTGGTGGATATAAATAATCTTTAAAATTTAAAAATATTTTTTTGATATTTATTTTTGTCAAATTAATTTATATTTTATCAAATTTACGATTTTGTCTTTGAAATTGAACAATAGTATATTTAATTGTCCTTATTTAAAATAAGGTTCAGAATTCAAAATTAAATGTCACAATTAAAAATTTAAAAATTAAAATGATATAAATTTCAATTCATCCAAATTAAAAAGAGATATTTTACTAATTTTTTTATAATAAAAAAAAATTTTGAAATCGATAATAGAAATCCCAACGAGGCGGGGGTCTATTATTACAGCGAGGCAAGTCGAGAGGATTATTGTTTCCGCAAATCGCGGCAAGTGCATCGCATCGACTTTGCAGTAGCGGATTTGACCTTCGCCAGAAGAAAATCCGACCCATCATATCCAATAAACAGTGTGTGTTTCTAGATATTGGAGCAAATGTTTTTGTTTCCATTTCCAGCAAATTTAATCAATCAAGCATATATATGCATTATGGTACTGAATTTGATAAGATTCTCAGTAGTGAGTTTTGTCTCTCAGGTGAAAACCTGACACCCCCTTCCTCAACAATCAATTCATATGCCATTGATTGCAATGTTAACGTGGTTGGTGGATCCAATTTTTTTGCCTTCAAGGTTTCGTGCTTTTGCTACTCATTTCCCGAATCTAATGTATAATGTTGCCTCTTATCCTCGTGGGTGCTTTTGATGCGCAACCACATAGGTAGCGTTTGATTTGTATTTAGCATTATGATCTAAATATGAAATTATATTTTAAATTTATAAATTTTAAAATTATAATTTAAAAAGAAAAAATTTATTTAGTTATGAGTTTTAAAAAGAGTTTCGAATTGAGTATTAAATTTTTAAAATAAGTGTTGAGTTTGTGAAAAATTATTTGATTATGAGTTTTGAAACGGTGGTGCTACATACACTAATTAGTATGTTATGATATTATTATTGACCACATTTATTATACAAGTTATAAATAGCCAAAACCATACAAATGATGCTACATCATCTGTTAATACACTAGTGTATACATTAATTGATACATATAGTATTATTTGTTTTGAAAATAATTTTCAAAACTTAATTCAAAAACTTATAATTTATAACCAAACACACAACTTAAAACTCTATTGAAAATTATATTCGAAACTCATATTCGAAACTCATAACTAAATTCTTTTTAATATTTAATTCAAAAAAAAATTATTGACAAAAATAATTTTTTTATTTAAAAAATTAAAAAAAATTTTGAAAATATTTTTTATTTAAAATATGAAAAATATTATTATTTTTTTATTTTTTAAAAATTACTGTGATAAATTAATTTTTATTTCAAATTTTTTTTGTTAATTTTAAATAAGGAGTGCTTACGTGTAGATCCTAATAAGTGTACTAATTGTCTAATAGGTCCTATGAAAAAAATTTGTTATAAAAAAAGTCACTAATTTTAAGTTTTAGCGACAATTTATAAAAGGGTGATGCACCAATAAATCCCAAATTATAAACTTATAGACTATTTAGTCCTAAAAGTTTTCTTATAGACTGAAAGGTCCCATTATAGGGAAATTGACCATTGAGGGCATATACATTGCGCTCGTGAGTGGTAACATTAATGGGCAAGCTTCGTTATTTAACAGTGTTAAATTACGGAACTAGGACATCAGTTCCTTATGGTGTTGCATTACTATTTCCTTCTTGGGTGGTGGTGAGGTTGAATTGAAGGAAAGATTTGGGGTTTCGAAAAGGAAACCTACATTCGAAAGCAGAAAGGGTGGAAATATTTGGGGCAAGGTAACCCTAAATTATGGGAACCCTAATTTGAATGTTCCTCAATGTTGTCGCGGTGACGTTCATTGTAAAGACATTATGGTTAAAGCAAAAAGGGATTGTTGACATTGACATCGACATCGGACCGCATTTGCATTAAGGTTTATTGTGGATTGAAAGTCGGTGTTACGTGTGGAAACGTCTGAAAATGACTGTATGGAATAGAGGTATGTAATGTGTTACTGTCATTTTTTGATTTGTGAAGTTGTTTGTTTGATAGTAATAACAATAGTGTGGGGATGTAATGTTATTGTTGTTGAACTGAATGTCGAAAGGAAGAGAGGTTTCCGTGTAATGAGAATGATGTTACCGTGTCTGAGTGGTCAATTGAATAGTGTTTGAGTTAGTTGTTGTTGTTTAAAATTGATAGTGTGTTTGTGTTTGTGGAATGTTAAGATTGGTGTTAAAACGATATTGGGTACAATATGGGGAATGATTAACATATGTAAATTCGTGTGGTAAAAATGTTTTGAAAGCTGTGTTGGGGAATTTTATTTGAATAAGATTGTTGTTTAATGTGCTGATTAGCGTTCGTGGGATTGCATCATTGATGCGTAATATGTATCGTTAAGGGCATGTACATGGCACATAATGGTTTGGAATGGGAAAATAGTTGTTGGGTATTTTAAACGTGCATTAGTCGAGTACGTATTCAGGATTCATATGATTTGGACATGTGTGTTTGGTGTTAAGGGACAATGTTAATGTGACTATGTTGCTTTTGTTGTTGGTTGTGGAAGTGTGACATTCCAAAATGCATGTAGTTGCCGTGCAACACTGTGTTTAGTTTGTGTACTAAGTGGTGTTGGTTATTTATGCAGGTGTGACGCTGAGGCAGTCGCCACGAAAGAAGTGTAGTGGCGTGGCATCTGATATGGGGGATTCTGATTTCACATCGGACCTGATGATAGTCAAAAGACAGGGCAAGTTACCATTCAAGGGGAAAAAACAAATTGTTCATGTAATGAAGAAACCGGTAGTCGACACTACGCATTTGATGTATCATTCTAATATCAACGGGGTTATCAAGACCGTGATGATAATCAATTTGAGAGAATCTCATGAACGACACTTGCGAAAAACACTGTTCTGGCCAATGATTAATTCCATCAGCAAACACAACCTGACGCCGAATGCATATCAAAAATGTGATGAGACGGTATTTCGCATAATGCAGACATATAATCGTGAGGATGAAAAATTCTACATCGGGGGGAAGGCGTACCACTTCGTCGAAGCGATATCCAACTAATTTTTGGCATCCAATGCGGTGTGAACCAACTTGATTTGGCTCATGGGTCGAGGCCACCATCTGATTTTATTCAGCATCGCTGCGACATTGTGGGAAGGATATCATGCAAAAAAATTAAGAAGCTATTAGACGATGTAGTATAGGGCAATAGTCATAATGACGCAGAAGACATCTCAAAGCTACTGTCATTGTATATATGTGCGAAACTGTTTTTTACCACGACCGGAGAGTAAATTGGCTAGGCATTTGTCCGAGTTATTGACAAACTAAGTACGATACAGTTGTATGATTGGACGGTTGCAATACGGACCACGTTAATTGTATCACTGAATGAGTTCCATGATCGACCGGAAAAGGTAACTGGATGTGTTGTTGTTTTGCTCATAAGTTAATGTGACATGTTTGAAGTAGTATGAATTTTTCAATTAATGACATGTTTCAATTAGTTTAGTAGTACGTAGTGTTCATGAATGTGTTTACAATGTACTGCAGTTTTTTTTTATGTGAACACACAAACTTCATTGAACCGAAACCACACAATGTGCTACCAAGCTGCCATGGTTCTGCAAATGGTACATTGCATTTTGACAACAAAAATGAAAGGGGTGAACTTGACTCACGAAGGACAATTTCAGGTATGACACGGTAGGATGATTTGAATGTTTTTATTGAGAAATACGTGGTGGAGTGGCTAAAAATTGTGTGATGTTTGGCAGGTGAGGTGCGATAAGCTGGAGGGTGCAATTGTTGAACGGTACAAAATTGGTATGACATTAGTTAGTGGTAAATGTACGAGGACAGACGGCAAAGTGTTGGATGTAAAACCAGTGTCGGTGCGTGCTGGTGTATCACATGGGGATGTTGTTTCTAATGTTGTAGAGCCTAGTTTTTGACTATTGGCGAGTGGACTCACCTGCAAGGGGCCACGTCGAGAAAGGCAGAAGGATGGACGATGCAGACACCTGCGAGGGAGGCAGTAAGTGTGTTACGAAGCATGGTTTGGGCGTGGTTGTTGGAGGTGAAGGGTGGCCAGTATTATTTCCGAATCTGTTGGATTTATCAACCACGCAACCAACTGAGGATGAGGATCCAGAAGCAGTCAGTGATTGTAATAAAATGGGGGAAGTGTTTAAAAGAATAGCAGAGTTGGAGGACGAACTGAGATAGAAATCGGAACGTGTGCGTGAACTAGAAGGTAGGGTTACGAGCATGGAACGCGCACTTGGTTCGCAAGCTGCAAATTTGTGTATGGGGTTCGATAGTGTCATCAGTTCGAAGGACGCTGAAATTGCACGTTTAAATACCCTCATGTCCGAGATGAAAACAACAATAGCATGGTTGGAGGACTAGGTTGACAAGTACAAGGCGCACGAAGTAACGTAATCGGCTAGGAACGCAGCTTCAACTCGAGGCATATCATTAAACCAAGGTGGTGGCTGTAAGTCTATTCCACAATGCCATAATGAAACCAGTAAGCAGGGTCCACTGAAACACGCAACCAATGTCGATGCTAACGGATGTGCAGTAAACGAACCACGTAATGATGATGTTGACGCAGTGAATCAAGTTGTTGTTGTGGAAAACATAATGAAACCAAAAATGGATGAACCTGCAGATCGGTTTCCATCATTACAAGAAGGTATATTTAGTCCCACAGAGGAACAAGGTCCACGTCATTCAACGGCCACAAGCAACGCTGCCCCAGCAGCAAACAATACAACCATTAAACACGTTCTGAATCGGCCAGGTAGCGATGTGGTAGATAGGGTAATAGACTTTGTGAATATTGAGACCCCAAATATCACATCGTTGGTACGACATGTAAAGAGCAAAGCTAGGCGATAATGGAGGTTAGATGATTACGAGTATCTTGGGTTAGTAAAACGTTCTAAATAGTTGAAAAATGAGGGCAACATCGAGACAAACACAAATGAGGCTGTAATTAACGTTGAAGACAACGAGGGGGGAAAACATAGGCAGGATTTGGAATGACAAATCGGTATGCGGTTTGGAAAATGTTGGCTGAAGATGAACAGAAACTGTTAAAGGTGGTGTACACCTTCGAAGGGGACGGGTAACGTATACGTTTAACAGTATTGTTGTTATGGTTTTTGTGAAATTGTTTATACCATTTCAATAGTACTTATGTGATTGTAATTTGGTGTAGAGCTGTGATATGGAGTGCACCAGATCATGGTGTGCATGTTAATTTCAAAGACATCCAGGCGCTTGTGCAAGGGGGTGCGACCGCCAGGAATGTAAGTCCGTTGTGTTAGTGTTAGTAGCGCAATATCACCAGTCCCACCATGGTTATGGGTATGTAACATTACTGCATATGTGCATCGTCGTGCAAGACTAATATACTTGGAAATGTGTGTAATTTGTGTTGTTAGGTTATTAACACATATGCTGAAATTCTAAAAAGTGCACAAAAGCTATCGACTTCTAATACTGTTAATTTCAGCAAATCTTACTTCCACAACAGTGTGTGTTCGGTGCGTACATGTTACTATGAGTAGCACCTCGTAAACATTGTCATTAGCTTGGCTGACACTCCAAGCCCTATTGTCATTATACTTCATGACCAATTTTTTCTCCATTTTCGAGCATAATACGCCGACCTATTTCCTTGACTTGACTCTACGCTCTGCCATTTGTTTCATTATTTGACCCCTGACCATATTGACCAACCTAGTAATTGAAAGATGACGGGCCTCCCGTATCCAGTTGTTGAATGATTCAACTGCGCTCGACCACATCTCACCGTAACGTTGCCCTCTGAAAGGTATAGAACGATCAAACAAAATTCAACCCGAATTCCAAAAACAAAGCAAACTGCTACCATGTTACTGTATAAAATGAATTCAAAAAAATGAACCCATTAAACTACTACGCGGATCGGGTATAATCAAACTTACATAAAGTATGCATTAGCCCAGTGGGTTGGATGCAAGTCTTTCAAAAAGTTTTCAATCATAACCGGGCTGGACTCCTTTAACACCTCTATTTTCTGATTAAAACATGCTATAGTAAGTGCATAAGTACATTCTCGGAGCTTGCGCATCAACCAAACTTTGTACGATGCGTTAACATATTTTATTTAGTCTCTCAAATTCATTTGAAGATGTAGCAAGCAAAATGCGTGATGTGCTGAAGGGAAAATAATTGGCATAGATTACAAAAAACCCACGTAACGATCAGATACAAACGTCAATGTACGCCCGTCACCCACGACTTCTTTAAGATTCCGTAAAAACCACTCCCAATTTTGTTGATTTTTAGAGTCAACAATTGCGAAGGCCACCGGAAACAACCTGTAGACACCCCATTTTTGACCATCCTCAAGACTTGGATGTCACCGTTTGAACACTCGGTGATCATCTATGTTCGTGTTCGTCTTGAGTTCTCGAAAGTTTCGGTCGCACACCTTGCCTCAAGACCTCTCGACTTGTTTATTCTGTGCTTGGTTGTGCACCAAACACTTGTGTTTTTGCTTCTGAGGGCAGGGAATGGCTTGTTGGCCATCCCTACACCTCACCGGCCTTGGCTTGAGGCCACCGGCCAAAGGTGTTGGTCGATCGGCAATGTTTTTGGTCGACCGGCTATTTTTGTTGGTTAATCGGCCATATTTTCCAGCTGACCCCTTTCCATCTACTTTTGGAAAATATTTTATGCCAGCTGTCACAGTTGGCATCCACATTACACCCCCTCTATACACGTGTATGGAGGGATTTGCTCCCTTGTATTAGCTTCTCCAAGAAGCTTAGGAATTGAATTTCTATAAAAAGGGAGGCCCTCCTCCTTCAGAGGGGTTCTGGAATTTAGGGTTAGGAGTTATATATCTATCTATCTCTATATCTCCCTCTCTTTTGATTTGCGTGCGTAATAGTGTTCTAAAGGGTGTTTTGTTCATATTTTTGCACTAAAGCACCTAGTATTACACTATCCCTTAGTTGCTGAGGTGCTAAGGAGTTGTTTTCAGAGTTCTTGGGCTGGTTTTGATCCAAGGAAGGTGCTGGAGTGGTGTTCTTGAAGAGGTTCTTCAAGGGTAAAAAACTTACCCTTTTATTCCCCATTTTTACACAAGCTTTTAGCCTATCTTGCATCTATTTTTAAGCTTAACTTATAACTGATAAAAGTTCTCTTTTCAAGTGCTTAAAATAGTTGTTTAAGATCACTTTGGTGTTTGGGGTTGTTTACCTCCTCTTAGGCCTTGTTTGGCCTCTTTTTGTGCCCTTCTTTGTGAGCTCCGGGACCACCTTGTATTGGCCTTCTCACCACTGAAATCCAAAGGGATTTTAGTAGTGGGGATGGTGTTTTGAGGTCCTAAGAAGGAGAGGGCCATCCCCTCTCCTTGTTGTCTTCAATACTTGTCATATTTGCTTCATATGTGAGCACCTTTGTTAAGTTCATGTTGACCATCTCTTAGCTAGTATTTGTGGTTGTTTTGCCATGGTATAACACTGTTTTGACTTGGTTTAGACATGCCTTGTATGTTTCATACACTTGTCTTGTAATTCCATGATTTGGCCTTAACATGCATCATGTTGTAACATGTGTTTTTAACATGATTTTGGCTTAACTTTGAGAAGCTTTTAGCTTTGTTTTACCATGCTTAAGGTCTGATGTTGGTTGCTTGGGCCACATGTGATTTGCTTTGTATAGCTACCATGCAATTTAGCTTGTAGGCTTTGAGTGTTGAATCCTCTAACATGCTCTACTTGGATTGTTTCAGTGGTTTGGCATCACTAGTAATGTTATTTCAGTCCATATAGTATGCTTGAATACTTGCACTTATCGATCCTTTAATGTCTTAAAGGGTTTGTGTCTTATGCCTCATGATTGTGTCATTGTGCATGCTACTATGCTTAGGTCTTTGGGATGCCATCTAAGTGGGTTTTTGGGCTCATTTTGACATGTCATAACTATGTTTTGGGTTGTTTAAATCATGCCATGTTTGGTTGTATTAGGTGTAGTGTAACACCTCTTTGATGGCCTTGCATGCCTCTTGATTTTGCCCCTTCGTGTTAGCTTGTTTTGGCTTTGATCATTGCATGTTTTAGGCTCATTTTGTTATGATTTAGGACTGTCATGGGTTACACTTGCCATATACTCTTTGTTTTGTGTAGCATTGGTTCAATTCCCTTACCTAGTTTTAAGCCTTAAGCCTTAATCATGCATGCTTGACTTGTTTATGTGATTTGGCATCACTCTTAGCACCATTTCAGAGCATGTAATGTTGTCACATTGGCATGCTTTTCCTTCCCTTTTAAGTGTACTTAAAAGTTGCCTTTTGATGCTTGAGTGTCGGGTCCATTAGCATGCATGTTTGTATGTGCATTTGCCCCTTTTCCTTTAGCATTTTGGCCACTGATTTGGGCCTATTTGAGAGCTGCCCATATTGGTTTAAGTCCATCATTTGCATGTTGTTGCATGCTTGCCTTGCATGTTGTTACATACTTGGCTTATTAACATGTTGTTACATGTTTAAGTGGTATTGCATTTGGCATGCATCTCTTGTTAAGTTGCCTAACATGTTGTTACATGTTTGCCTCAAATGTTGTTACATGATTGAATGAAGTCACATGCTTGTTTGCATGCTTATCTTTGCATATTGTTATATGCTAATTGCCTTATGTAACATTGTTGCTTGTATGCTCATTTTGCACTAGTATGCTCGCATGTTTAGGTTACATAGCATCGAACATGCATCCCTTGCCTCTTGATCAATCATGATAGAGGCTTGGGGCCCCATATGTGTTTATATGCATTTCATTTAATATTGAAGTTGCAAACTTGGCCTCTTTGGCCATCATGCGTTGAAATGCGTGATTGGTGGCCCGAGGGTCGAGCACCATGCTCCTTTGAGTCTCAGACATGATAAGGAGGGTAATGGTGCGAACATTGCTTTGAAAATGCATTGCCATGCCTTGTCTGTCCTCTGCTGCAGCAAAACAAGGTTCTGCAGGAAGAGATGGTCGATCGACCATCTTCAGTGCCGGTTGGCCATTAATTGTTAGCCGAGATTACCACAAATGGTCGATGACCAGTTCCCCATGGCCGGTGGCCCCATCTCTTGGCCGGTGATATCCCTTAGTGCTCAGGGAGTGATTCTGAAGCAGCTTTGGGACTTATGCAGTTTCATAGGTATAAAACAGTGTAAACAGAGGCAGCATGAGCATGGTGATAGATTTCCGAGCGAAGCCAAAGCATGCATGCATTCGTCCCTCTTCCCGAAGCTGTTTTACTGCTTTCAGTAGCTTAATTAATTTGTTTAATTAGTCAAGTGTTGTGTAATATTTAATTAGCTTGTTAGTTAATTAATTTGTATTATTCTTTCGAACCCTCCGTCGGGAGGGCGCAATTGTGTAATAAGGGTGCGTGTGTGCGATGCATGTCTTCCAACCCCCACTTCTTTCTCCCTTTTATTTAACCGCTTACGATGGTTAGTTTTAGGGCATATTTGATTTAGCATACCTCATGCTGTGCATGTTTGCATTCATGCATTCGTATTGCATGCACCGGGCTCGGCGCATCATACTAATTGCATAAGTACTTCAATTCCAACTTGAATACGTGTATCGAGTTGTCGCATTTCACATGTCATTCTTAGATTAACCGAGCCTATTCTAGTTGCATTTTGTTTGCGATGCATTAGCCATTTTAACATAGACTTGGATCATACATTTGATTACTAACATGTTCTTTGTTTTGGCTCAGAGTACACTGTGAGTGTTTATGCTTTAGCATCTTGCATGTGTGTAAGTGTTGACATGTCAGCATGCTTACCATGAGGCTAATTGTTTATGTGATATAACTGCCTGAATGCCTGTGGGTGAAGGTTGGATTGCTTGAATTGGACTAATTCATCGAAATCCGTGTTTTAGCCTACTTTCGAGTAGCAAAATTCAAAACCATTTCCAAACAAACGAATATGCGATGCTTTGTTCCAACTTAGGCAATCTAGTCTATACTTGTATGCTGTGCGCATCACATAGTAATTCTAGGTTAATAACCGGAATAAGAGCACATGTGTTTTCAAAAACAAGATATCATGTTTAGTAGTGGCCGATCTTTGATCGGGCGAGCGGGGGTGCTCATAGCTGACCTTCCCCAATCGTACCCAAGTTCCCGAGCCGAAACAACTTTGGTGATGACGGACACGTGGCCTTAGGCAACGAGTCAGGGTTTCCTAAATTCCCCCAAAATAAAATATTTAGGTGGCGACTCTGTATCTGGCAAAGCAGTCCATGTTTGGCACTTCTTTCTTAAAAATCAGTTTTCCAAAACGATTTGCCGGATTTGGACTCTTTGGTGATTTATCAGTCTCGCATTGCACTTTGCGGGATTAGATTAAGAACCGTGACATTTTGAGTCCGAACTGTCGTGAGTCCAAATGAACAAAACGGGATTTCTCCCGGGACGTTCGGGGACGTCTACACAACCCTGCAAAAAACAGTGGACTAACTATATTTGAAGTACACACCATGGGAATGCAAGATATTAGTGCATCTGTAATCCTACGTACATTACATATATGTATAAATGATTCATTAAAAGAATCGGATCGAAAGTGTTAAATTATTTTTCGATTACAAAATAAGGAAAAAATTTTGATACCTCCTTACTTTTATTGTCGTCCCTTGCGGTAGCAGCTAGCAAATTCTCCTTAAATCTGCCTTTCAAAAACATCCCATCCAGAAAAAGTAACGACCGACAATGATTGAACCCATTTATACATGCACGAAATGATATAAAATACCGAACGAACCTCCTAGTTTGTTGGTGAAATTCAAGGTTAATGTAACTGTTTGGATTCTTTTCCATAATGGAATCGCTATACCACCTAAGTTGGTCGAACAACATAGTGTGATCCCCATACACTTCATTCCTTGCTTTCTCAACCCCTAACCATGCAACCCAGTAACTAATATCCAACCCATAGTCATTTTTCAAATCAAACACAATGTCCACAGGACACGTCAGTGGCTGATCACGCACCCAATCTGCGACAACACTTGAAACCAAATCAGACCCCGTCCGCAGGTTCCTATGTGTTTGTACAACAACTCCACAATTGTGCACACTATCCAACTCTTAACGCATAAAATCCCATTCAATGGCAACACCCTTGCATGCACTGACCATGTGCATGCTATGGATTCTGCAAACTTACACACTGCTGTAATGCAAACTGAATCATTTTTCACATACTTGAATTGAAACCCGCGTTCCACGGCATACTTGCATAATATTTCCCGAAATTCATTAGCACCACTGACAAAACATTGTCCAACATGGGTAATCCCAAATGCCCATTGAGCATACAAGAACGTCTTTGATTTGTTAGGGCAATATGTTGGTAACAAATCCATCTGATCGTCCATACCGAACGTCCAATTACCAATATTCGACTTCCCACCTTCATTACAATACACACCCCTGTAATTATCACCCACCGGAACATCTTGGATCTGAATAAGAACATCAAAATGGTACCCAGGGACATCCCACAACATATATCCCGTACCAAGTCATCGAACTTTCCACAAATAGCATCGACCAGCTATGCGAATGTCATCGCGTGATGCAATTGAACAACAACATTGGTTTGCCCATAAGTGCACAACAACAACACATCATCCATACCTGTCACGTAACCCATAATCGAACCGTTAGACCGCTAACACATACGACAATGAATGAATTAAAAAATGACATTTGACATTTCACACCAACTGTTCACTGTTGATGTTACAAACTATGAAAAAAATTAGACCGTAAAATCCATGAGATAAACAACACACCCACACTTCACCCCCTAAAAAATTACCTTACACATTAAAAAAATTCAAATCCAAATAACAACAACAACATTGGCACTAAAACTAACCAATTAAAAACAACTGTGTATATTACAAAAATTCAAATCCAAACAAACATCAACAACATTGGCACTGAAACTAACCAATTAAAAGAAACTGTGCATATGTGGATGTTATCAGTATCCACAATAAAGCCATACGAACAACCAAAAAACGTTTAAAAAATGGGGGAAATAATCCCACAAAAACACCAATCACAATGATAATGACACGGAAAATAACATCGCAACCCACCACACTATCAACCACAATGTCATGGGCAGTGACATATACAAATGCAAAACACAAGGCATCGCGACTCACATGTTGCAGTCTTGATCGGTCTAGAAAGCAATGCACAATGAGGGCAACTGAAAAAATCACCCAAAACTGTGAACCAATGGAACAACCTAATCAACATCCACCACTCCCCTTCCAAAGTCAAACCAAACCCTTGCACATGTTAACATTACCAAATCCCCAGGAAACACACCAAACCCTCTATTTAGGAAAAAAGAATCTCACAAAGGGTATTATTGTAAACTGTAAAAGGCCCAAAATTAACTAAGCAAACATTACCAAATAAAATGGGACTAAATGGTGCATAAGAAAACTCTTAGGCCTCGTTTATTTTGGGGTGTAATGGATGGGAGGAGATTATGATAGAGATGGGGTTATTTAGTGTTGTGTTTGTTTATAGAGTTAGGGAAGGGATTAGAATGGAGGAGAGGATTAAGATGGAGGTTGGAAGGAGGATTGAGATAGAGAATGTGGAGGTGGAGGTGGTATTAGAAAAATAGTGAGGGGATTATAAATTTTTTTATTTTTTACATATTGGGAATTTTTTTTAAATATTAATGTTTAATTTTATATATTTTTTATATTATTTTATATAAAAATAATTTAACAATTCCTACACTAACAACTATAATCAAAACAAACACAACTTTACTTCATCCCCTCACTATCAATCCTCTCATTGTGAATCCCCTCTATTCTATCTCTGAAAACAAACGAGGCCTTGGGACTAAATGGTTCAACTTTCCACAAAATAGGATTTATGGGTAAATTTTCCTTTATAAAAATCATGACAAAAAAAGTCACTAAGTGTCAATTTTTAGCGAAGTATGTAAAAAAATTATCACAAAAAAAATTATTTTTAGCGACAATTTTACCAATACTTATCTTTAATAGAATTTGATGAGAATTAAGTCTAACTATTAGGACCTATTGGTAGTTTATCTTTTAAATAAATGTCCAAATAATTTGTCATTTTTCTCTCAAAAAAATATTTTATATATTTAAAAAATATCAAAAATAAATATAAATTTTTTCTTAGATAACAAGTGCCTATTGCTAAAAATAAAATAAAATAAATATTGTTCCGGTCAACCGGTCAGACATCCTGAGAATGACTGGATAGACTAAAAAATTCAAAAACTATCTAGGCGCATATTCGGGCGGACAACCAAAAAGCTCTCTAGTTTACTAAACATATTTTTAAAATATATTTTAAAATTAATTTAGAATCATAATTTAAAAATTGTAAATAAACAAAAGATTGATTGTTAATATAAAATCATTATTTAAATTACAAACCAAACAGAAACCAAACAGAGCCAAAGAAAATGTAACCGATTTTTTTGGGTGAATAATGCAACCGATTTTCTTGCGAGGAAAGCAAAAAAAAAAAAAAGTGAGTGGCAGTAGACTCGAGGAAGACCTGGCCGGCGAATCAGCGTTCAAAGTCCTGCAAAAAGCAATTATTTCCGTAGAAACCCCCCTACCCTTATTTGTCTCCTTCTCATCACTCTCTTTTCATCCTACTTCCTTTAACTCCTCACGAAACTTCCCTCTGCATTGTGAAGAAAAATAGAAAATGGAGGTGCCTATAATATAGGCCATTTTCGAGTGGTGTATAATTAAGGATGACAACTGGTGGATTTTTTCAGATTTTATAGGTGAATTTTTTTATTTTAAATTTAATTATTTTAGTGATTTAATTTCGTACAACATTTTAACTTACCCAACCTTATGTTTCTCTATTTTTTTTATTAGATCAAGTTGAGTCAAATATAAATATAATCAGATCAAGTAATTTTATTACTCCTATGTATAAGAAAATGAATTCGGCTTCTTTTATATTCAAACTAGATGGTGTACACCGATGCGTGCATCTATAATCGTTTTATTTAAAAAGTAAGATTGTACATTATATTATTGAATTCAAAATTTGGAATTAAAAGTATAAAGATTTGAAGGGAAAAAAGATCTAAATTTAAGACATAACTGCCCACTAAATTGCTATAGGGATATTCTAAGAATTTTTTTTAAAAAAAATATACATAAACACCAAGTTGAACATTCTCTTTAATAGTATAGATAGATAGATATATATAAATTTGAAAATTCGAGGATTTTGTGTGATTCACCATAAATCCTATTTTGATAATCTAAATCATTTAATTTATAAGTTTCCCATATATATATATATATATATATCATGGAAATAAGACCCATGCCGCAATAGGTTCCAAGAACATCTCAAATTCTCTCGATATGAACTTGAGAAAAATTAAATCCTAATAAAATTCTTCTTAAAAAAAGATAGAATATTAGTCTTATTGTACATTTTTCTATTTATATACATCAGAGCATCTCCAACGGTTCAGCTAATGTTTCATCAGATTTGAGTAAAAAAGTAACAATTTCCTTAATTTGATACTTCACGCTCCAACGGTTCAGTATCAAATCTTTTCATCAAATTTGCGTCGGGCAACCGGTTGGTTGACCGGCCGGTCAACCGGTGACGGGAAAATTTTTTTATTTTTTATTTTTTTTGAACTTTTTTTGAACTTTTTGAACCCTTTTGGTGGTCGACCGGTTAGGCAAAAAAAAATTTTTTTTTTTTTTTACCGATTTGAACCTTTTTTTCTGAACTGTTTGAACTTTTGGTAGGCGACCGGTTGGTCAACCGGCCGGTCGACCGGTTCGTCTCCTGGCAACGGTCACGTACAGTGTTTTGGTGAAACGCGGAGTCTGTCGTCAGTTTGGTGAAACTTTTGCTGAATTGTCAATTTGATATGAGTTTAGTGCAACGGTTGGAGCTTCAAAAACTAAGTTTTTCATCAAATTTTAAATCTGATGTTGGATTTGGTTCTCCGTTGTAGATGGTCTCACGTAAAACAATAAATAAATAAATAAATTGTTGCTCATACTATGACATTCTACATCTTATGGTTCAAATATAGTTTGAAATCTTTTATATGATTTTGGACCAAAATATAACCATTAAGCTTTCGTTTGGGATGTAGGTTGGTTTTTGATTTTTTTGGCTATTTTAGCCTAGGGCTAAAAAGTCTCGTTTGGGATAAGTTTTTTGACTTTTTTGAGAGAAAAAATGAAATGATTTATAGATTGTAGTGACATTTTGTCTTATTTAGTTAAAATAACCAATTTTTTCCTATATGGCTATTTTAGCCCAAAGTAGTATCCCAAACATAGCTTAATTATAGGTGTAAAATGATTGTAATACTTTTAAATCCTATACATTTTTTGTTATTTTCTTTATGTCTCATCTCTTATACACATAATTTATATTACTTAATGTTAATGTTAATTAAATCATAATTAATTATAAATCCTTAATTATATTATAATTCTTATTTAATTATATTTGAGATCGGGGTTGCTTATATCACTACAACAAATTGCACTTTTGGCGACTAAAAAAAATTTAGTCGCCAAACGTTGTGGAATTGGTGACCAAAAATTATTTACTCGGCAAAAGTAAATATTTAGCTATTAATTTTTTTTAGTTAGAGTATACTGATTATTGGCTACTAAAATAAAATTTAGTCGCTAAAAATGCCACAATTGGAGACTAAAAAAATGTTTAATCACTGTATAGTTAGTTTTGACTATTAAAATAATTTAATCGCCAAATGAAAAACAAAAATTTACTTTTTTGTCTTTTTGGTCACCAAAAATATATTTTCAGTGACTAAATAATTTTTTAGTCGATATATAGTTAGTTTCAACTACTAAAATTATTTAGTCGCCGAATAAAAAACAAAATTTTACTTTTTATCTTTGGCAACAAAAATTTATTTTCAGCGGCTAAAAATTTTTTTAGTCGCCAAAGAACTAAAATATTTGGAGGGAAACATTTTAAATTTTAGAGGGATTTATAAAATTAATCAGCAACCAAAATGTTTAGTCGCCAAATTACTACTTTTAGCGACTAAAAAAAATATTTAGTCGCCATTAATTAAGGTTTTGGCTATTAAAAAAAATTTAGTTGCCGGTCGTTATTTTCTTTTATTTATTTTTCCCTTTTCCTTATATTTGCCCTAGCCCTTCACAGACATTGATTGTTGTCTATCTCTCGCACGCGTTCTTGCTCTGTCTCTCTCTCTCGGTCTCACACTGGTATGAATCTCTCAGGCCTCTTTTGGGAAGTGAGTTATAATCCACTTCTCAGATTATAACCCACTTCCTCTCTCACAAAAAAGCTGCTTATAAGCAGCTTTTAACCAAAAAGCTGATTATAGCCATCTTCCCAAAATAGTCTTCAATCTCGTTCTCTTTCTCTTTGATGTTTTTCTCAATCTCTCAATCTCGATTCATTCGAACTCGATCATTGAAGGTACGCTCGCTCTGTCTCTCTCTCTCAAGTTTCTTTTTTTGTTTCTTCTTGTTTTCAAGTTTGAATCTACACCTAGGGTTTCGATTGAGTTCAAGGTACTCTCTCTCGGAAGTTCTTCTCTCTGTTTCTATCTTCCTTCATTTCTTCTTATTTTGCGATTTGAATCTGCGCCTAGGGTTTGGATCGACGGATGACCCTTGCAATATTCAATTTGAATGTGTTTGAACTCATGCTATTTAATTGAATCACTTTGATTTAATTCAATTATTCTCTTATTTATCTGTATTTCAAATACCTATGTGTATAGATTTTGGAGTGATTTGGTACCATTGAAACTTACTTAAAATTTAACTTTCAACTTATGAGTTTGTTGTATGGCATTGTGGGTGAAAACTACACATACCTGTTTGCTGAGAAGTCAAAGAATTCGAGGGAAAATTGGAGGCTAATTGCAAAACCAACTGTATCATGATGCTAAGCTTTGTAAAGAACACACTGAACCAATGTTCTGCTGTCTGCTAGCCCATAATTAACAATCTCAGTGAAGGCAATGTTCTGCCTTTTATAATCCATATCCAGTCGTGGGCCAGTGCAATAAGTATAATTTTTTGTATGCATCTCTTCCAATTGGTCTCTTTTTAGAATTTACTTTAATTTGATTCATCCAATCCTTATGTTTTCCAATGTAAGTGATGCAGCACCAAAGAACTGTAAAGAAGATGAGGTATAGAAAAGAAAGAATGGAAAAAACTAGGAGGAAGGAGAAAAACAAGGATAATCCTAATCAATATTCAAATTCTTCAAAATCCAAGCCAAGTCTGATAAGTTCATTACATAAAGGCCTATTTATAGGCATCCTTGGAAACCCTAATAAATTCTAATTTAATAAATAAAACTTGTTAAATCACAAATCACAAAATAATACTACAATAAATCCCTAATCTTCAATTTATCTTCATCCAATGCCTTCAAGTTCCCCATTATTAAGTGTAAAATTTTAAAAATTTTAATCTTTTCTAGTTGAAACAGTGGCCTGCTAAATATAGATGTTAACCATCACACTATATTTGCAAAAGCAATCAAGAGACAAAATAAAGCTTTGTTAACATCATCAAGAGGGCTTCTTTAGAGGGCTTCAGTTGCTTGGATAGGATATGAGGTATGCTTCTAATGAGTAGACTCTACTTCTAATTTTGATGTGCAATAACATTGGTCTAATTTTGTTTATTAAAATTCATTTTCATTTTCATAAATAGACAAAAGCAGAAATCCCAAATACGTGGAGAAGATTACTTGAGTGCTTAATTATTATGTTACGATTAAGTGTTCCGCATTGCCTCATGAATAATAAAATTACTTTGACATGGGCAGTGGATATATTTGTTTCTGCCTCACCAGATCTTTGTGCACTTTATCACGAAGGTGCAAAATTTCTTCCTCGTGGAGAGTATTTTCATATTTCATAGCAAGTGTTGGAAAGTATTACACACCTCACCCACTTTATGCGAAATCTTGACAAACTGTTTTGCCCACTTTATTCCACTACAAGAAATTAGTCTTTTAGAGACTAATATTTAGGGACTAATTAGATTTGGTCCGTAAAAATAATCTTTTAGAGACAAATCTAAACTTATTATAATTTACTTACAACAATGCAAAAATGACTCTTGATATGTTCCCTGTTACGCTGTGTAACTTTACTTGTTTGTTCTGATTCAGTAACTCACATTGTTTATCTCTATATGTTTCTCTAATTCGTTTTATTTTCTTCTAGTATTTTCCTTCTGTTTACCTGCAACCAAACATATGGCAATGTGACACACATTTGGTTTGTATTAATTTTGGTATTTGAAGCTGACAGGCACACAGACACTTGATTAATCTGATTTGGTTTTCCCTTGATCATGGCACATGTAATTGTTATTTCTTTTCTTTTTTTTATGAACAATTTATCAATAGTTCCCAGAAAGATACATTACTTGCTGAGAAATGAGACACTGTAGAGTTGTACTAGACATATTTTGTTATTTCAATACATCAAATCCAGAAAATGAAGAAATTGATTCAGACTCAAGAAAATGTTTTTGGCTAATGCAATGGCATTAGAAGAAATTCTGGGTTTGGCTCAGTTTGGTCACTTGGAAACTGTAGGAGAAGAAAAAAATTTAACGACTTTTTTGATGTGGGTTAATGGGTTTGTTGATACTGATGTGTTTAACGAAGTTTTATTATATTCACATTCTATTTGGAGTGCTAGAGTTGCATTCTTTTGTTTGAAAATTTAGACAGGTTTCTATTTCCAGATTTATATATGCATTTTCCACATATAGTTGCTCTTGAAACTATTGATTCAATACAAATACCATGATTAAAGTCACTATAAATAGTTGATTTACACATAATAATACTTGAAGAGTTGGAGAAAGTTTAAAATAATTCTAAATTTTATTAATTAACAAGCTCCCTTATGTTAAACTATTGCAGTACTTGGTTTTTATAGAAAAATCAATCCTAAAAGCCTAGGTATGTGCTTCTACATCAGATACTAGTATGAGAATAACAGAGTAATGGATGTTTCTTCTCCTAATGTGAGCTCACCATTACAAAATCACCTTTATGGTAATGGAAAATTGGACTTGATGTGCCTTCAAAGGGAACTCAAAATCAACTTCTTGAAAGACATGTCATTTTTTTGGGGGTAGCCTATTATATGCATTTGTGCTGCTTAGCTTTTTTCATTTGTAGTAACTATTCAAGCATCTTCTTTCCAATTTTTTAGAACTCAATTAATTAGCATTGTTTTGCTCATCTTGCTGTCCATTTGTTACTCTGGGTGGTGGTTCACATTTTTTATTCAATTTATGTTTATCTTTGTGTCACTGGATACCTTCTTAATCTTTTTCCACATTTGGATTCTTTGCTTAAAACAATTCTGTTAGATAAGAAATTAATAGGTAAATGAGAACGACGAAGAGTTGCCTAATTCTTGCAAATTCTATAAGAAGTGTCACAAGTTGAAGAAGACGAATGACTAGATTGATCCTCAATGCGGTGACCTACATGTAAGAATTTAACAATAGATCAATTGTATGTAATAATAGTTAATACAATTGTTTATCTTATTCTAGTTTTTAATTTTTAAATTTTTTTTTGTACAATGACAGAATGAGATGTTTATCTTATTCTGGATTTGGGATCAGCCCATGACCCTCTTCTCCCATATCCGAAGCTGCATCAAGAGCACGTGATAAGGAGATGGAGACCCTGAGATTGGAGATTCGAAACATGTACACCTGATATGTTTTGTTATTAAGATTTTATTTAATTGGATTTTAATTGTTGGTTTGGATAGTATATGTATTTGTTGGATTATACTATGTTTATCGATTCTTATTTTCTTTGATATGTATGGTTAATAGTTAAGTTTTGTATATGGTTAAAAATTAAATGCTACAAGTTGTGGAGAAATATTTTTATTGAATAGTTGAGAATTGAATGAATGAATGAATGGATGAATAATTTTGTATATACACAAGATACAGGTGGCGCAAAAAATATTACCGAACAAATTATAAAAACTAAATGAGACCTTTTGGCGACTAAACAAATATCACAGATTGGCTGTTGGCTACTAAAACTTTAGTCACCAATTGTAAAAAAGTGAAACTTTTGGCTACTAAATTTTTAGTCGCCAATTGTAAAAATGAACTTTTGGCTACTAAAGTTTTTGTCGCCAATTCTCAAAAAGTAAAACTTTTGGCTACCAAATAGTTAGTCGCCAAACATACATGCTCAATTGGCTACTAAATAATTTAGTCAGTAAAAGTAAAAATATATATATAATTTTTTAAAAAAAATATATGGTGATTAAAGTTTTAGTCGCTAATAGGTCACTTTTGGCTACCAAAAAAATTTTAGTCGTCGATTATCTTCCCCGACGAACTATTGGTGACCAAATATATTAGTCAACAAAAGTGATTAGCGACTAAAATAAGGCTTTTGGCGACTAAAATTTAGTCGCCAAAAGTAAAATTTCTTGTAGTGCATTTTTTTAGTACTTTGATTTGGTTTTAGGTTTTCAAATCACCAACCTGATAGGATTATGTTGGTCCCTAAACGAACATTGAACCCATGTATATATATATATATATGTAACTTTATTTATATTAACATAATTTCAACTAATTATTCTATTACAATCAAGTTGACTGCACTATGCTATTCATAATTGTTGATTATTTTATTCCTTATTTGTGTTATATTTAAATGTTAAACATTTATTTATTATTGATTGAATTTATTTTTTTTATAGTAAAATTATGGTTCCAATTGCATTGGTTTAGTTTTGGTGTATGATTGGTTTGGTTTTAGACCCAAAAACTTAAAATCAGTCATAATTGAGTTGATTATAAATTTAGTGCAACTCAAATTAAACCGAGCCATGCACCCCCCAGTTGTGCTACATGTGCATAAAGAAACAAACACATAATGCACATTCACATTTATAATTACGAGTAAGTGTTTAATTCTTTCTGTGCACTTACACTTTTTGAGAGAAAATTGAAAAAAGGGAAAGCAAATAAATAATTAAAAATTAATGAAAGTACAAGTGATTTATACGCTAAATTTCTTCAAATAAATGCTGCATTTTCATGACTTCATAATTAATTTTTCAACTTTCCACTTTTTGATATTTCTCCAAATTTTGTATGCAACTATTTTAAACAATTTTCAATTATAAGATTTTGTTACATTTTGCACTATTAATAGTTTCACATAATTTTTTTGAAAATTTATGTGGTAATCTTCGGACAAATTCACATGATGCCCTACTTAATTTTTACTGGTTAAAGCTATGAGACATGACACTTTTTGTTAGAATTTTAGAGACTAATTTGACAAGTATTAAGTAATAAATGGTGTAAAATAATATTCCAATACTATCAAATAATCACTCGTCCCAATGTACTTGCCAAAATGTGGACTACCAAAAAATATTGAGGCATATTTTGGCAATTGGGTTAAAAGCTAACTTTTTAACTTTTTAATTTTTTTTATCACATTATCTCTCTAGTTTTTTCACACATTAAAAAAAAAAACTAAAAAGTTACTTTTTAACCTATTTTTCAAAACAATTGAATCTCATAACTTTAACAGTCGTGCAACGTCGCTCGAAAAGGAGCCCCCCCTAATCCCCCGAATACGAAACGACGTCGTTTCGTATTTTTGAAATTTTTTTTTTTTTTTTGGGTTCAATCAGAGAAGAAGGGAAGAAGGGAGGAAGGGAGGAAGAAGGGACAGACGGCGGCGAAGGACTGGAGGGGGGCCAAATAAATCGGGGTAGAGGCGGAGGCGGGGGGCGGAGGCGGAGGCAGAGGCAGAGGCAGGGGCGAACAGCGACACTGCGACGACGAGCTGCGACATCCCGACGACGAGCAGCGACGGCCGGCGACGAGCAACGACGATCCTCGGCGGCGGCGGTGGTGCTCCTCCTCTCTCTTCTCTCTCTCTCTTTCTCTCTTCCCTTCTGCGTTTCAACTCGAAAATGGAGAAGAAGAGGAAAAAAAAAATCCCCAAAACGACGTCGTTTTGGGGATTAGGGGGATTAGGGGGAGGGATTTTCGAGCTCTCAAACATTATTCTAACTTTAACTAATCAAAAATAAGTTGGGGTGCTATGTGAATTGATTAATCTTATAACCCCAATTTTTTTTTGGATATTATGATTGTGTAGTGTATGAGTCTAAGTGCTCGTTTGACATATCACATTTGGATTACAATAACCATAAAAAGATAAAATAATTTAAAAAGTCAGTAAGATAAAATATCATATTCAAATCATAATTTTTTTTTTCTCGTAAGGTCAAAAAAGTCAAAAAATTCCATTCCAAACTACACTTTTTAATCCCAGACTAAAAAAATAAAAAAAGTCAACACGCATTCCAAACCAACAATAAGGCCTCGTTTGGAAACAAGTTTTTTTAATAACTTTTTGGCTAAAATGTGATGTAAAAAAAACTAGTATATTTGGGATGATTTTTTGACTTTTTACGAAAAGATGTGCAAAAAGTAGAAAGAAAATGGAATCTTTGACTTTTTGGTATGGGTCGTTGACTTTTTGATTTTTTTAATAATTTTTTGACTTTTTAGTTAAAAAGGATACTTGCCAAACGAGGCCTACGTATAAAATGAATCTAACTCATAGAATAGTGATTATAAATAAAATTGAGAGTAAAAATTCTAAAATTATATTACTGATGTAAATTAGTCCCAAGACCACGACAATTTTTTTCCCGAAATGTGACAGGACTTCATTGGTTAGTTTGCAAACGAAAGCAAACGAGTAGTAATTGACGTCAGATCTGTGCCGCGTCGACGCACACGATTGCGGCACGTAATGGGGAGAAAACGAACGGTCTTGTTTTAAAAGTAAATTAAAAGTCGATTTTTTAATTTTTTTTAAATATATATATATATATATAATAGAGAAATAATCAGTTTGTTTAATTTGAAGTTTTTGAATTCACTTTTTAAAAAATTTACAAACAGAGATATGGAAGTGGTGACAATAGTGATGATATTAATGGCGGTGGCCATGACAATAATGATATGGTAGTCAAGTGATGTGATGGTGACAGTGATATAATATAGTGACATTAATACAATTTAAACTATATAATATTTTTGTTTTTTAAAAGTGAAGAATATAATTTGACCCAATAAACTTGTTTTTTGATCATTTATTTTTTCTTATACCAAACATCAAAAAAGACAGAAAATTTTTTAAAAAAATACTATCCGTCTAAATAAACTTAGCAGTAATGTCTTAAAAGATAATCTTTCCCCAATTTATTTTTAAAAGAGTGGTGATTTTTAATCTGAAACCAACTACTATGTTCAAATTGAATTGCACAGTGCAATCAATCATAGTACTACCCAATGCAAACTGAACATGTTAGATTTCAAATTACAAACAATTCTTCTTTCTAAAATTGAGAAGGTTAATCTTGTTAGAATGTGTCTCACATCGTTTGAAGTTGTCCCATCTGTGCTACTTATAAGGTTCTAATTTCCCTTTCTTTAATATTTGGATTTTAAGGAGAAGTGTGGGTTGGACTTTTCAATTTGGTATCAGAACTTGGTTGGGCCTGTGACTAGTAGGCTATTTGTTCAGCTAGTGCGTGTTGTGGTCCAGGAGGGTGTATTGGGATGTGTCCCATATCGCTTAGAGTTATGCTAGTTATAAGGCTTTAATTTCTCTCTCTTTAATATATGGGGTTTTAAGAAAAAGTATGGCTTGGACTTTTCAACTAATCCCTCTTCAAGTTTGAAAACATACATTGAGTCTTACAAACTTAGCATATTTATATTAAGTTTTTAATTCACATTTCATTAATAATTTGTTAGTCATATAGATGGGAAAAAAATGATATTATCATATTTTTTACATTGAAATGTATATTTATCCTTATTTATTCATCTGTCTATAAACTATCTACAATGATTCCAGTCATTTTAATCCTACTCAAAGGAAAGTTGGTGTAATTATGCCGAACTTATAAAATTTATTACATTTTTTTTAAAATCTCAAGGAATGTCAGCATAGTTTACTCATTAAATAAATATTTTTAATGGTTCTACAACCCTCAAAAGATAAATTTACTTTGATAATGAAGCTAGATTGATTGGCTGGATGGCCCTACAATTGAATTTGAATTCTAATAATGTAGGTATGAATGATCATGCTTGAGAGAATGTGTTATGTTTTATTCCTGCAAAAATTGTAGTTATTCTTGTTGTGTATCATTTTCATTCTTGATTTTTTTTTTTTCTCTAATTTCTTTTGTCGTATTTTTTAAAATAAATCGTGGAAATTTTGAATACTTCTCACATTAATTTATAATTTTTGTATGAAAACAATCATAAAAAAAAATTAAAAATTGAAAAAACTCTGAAAAGTGTTTCCTAAAAGAAAGGCATTTTCAGAAAATTTTCTCGAGAATAACTTTTTTGAAATAATTTGCCAAACATTATTTCGGTTTTAATTTTGTTTGTTTATGCTTTCAAGAACAAAAAATTGACCAAATGAGCATAAATTTCCTAATAAGTTAAAAGTAGAGAAATTATAGAACAGAAAAGTCAATGAATTTGAAGAAAGTTTGTTATGAGAGAGAATAAATTTTTTAAATTTTAAACTAGTTTGAATTTAGAGGTAAGAAAATTCACCACTAATCTTTTATGCAACAGCAATAGTCTACGGGCACCCATTGTCTCATCATCCAGCTATGTATGTAAACACAGAGGAAAGGAAATGACTAGCAATAAAACAAAGCGCCCACTAACCCTTCGTTTGGGAAGAGTTTCGTTGTGGTTTGGCAAAAAAAAAAATTAATTCGTTTTTTGACATTGAGATTTTTTTAACTCGAAGCTAAAAGGTTCATTGGGTTAGATTTTTGGGTTTTTTATTTTTTATTCTTGTGAGAGAAAAAATGAAATGATTATAGTTTAGATGTGACATTTTGGAGTGTTTTGGGAAGATGGTAAAAAGTAATATTTTTGCTTTTAATTAAGCTTTTGGCTTTTTTGGACAAATGATTTGAGAAGTTGGTAAAAAGTTGTTTTTGGCTTTTTTTATTAATATTTGTTTATGATGTCAAATCATAATAAAATGACTAAATTACCCTCATTCAATTTAAAATATTTACAATTTCACCCATATAGCACATTTTGACCCATGAGGGGTAGAATTGTAATTTTGCCAATGGCTGAAAACCAACTTCCCAGATGTCTTTAAATACAAAAAAGCCGACTTTTGACTTTTGCTACAAACGCACAAACGTGGATAAAAGTCAAGTATCCAAAAGAGACATTTGTCTTATTGACTTTTTAGCCTATTTTGTCTTTTAATAGCTAATTTAGTCTCAACCCAACCCACATAGCCAAACGAAACCTTAATTTAGTTTGACTTAGCTAATTTAGCCTAGTTAAATTAGTTCTGTTTGGGAAGAACTTTTGCTGTTTTTTGGTTTCGATGTGATGGTTATAAGAGAAAAAATGAAATGATTATGGTTTGCATGTGTTATTTTGTCTTATTAACTAAAAACATATTTTATCTTTTTGTACTTATTTAGACATTTTAACTATTCTCAAATAAGCTCTAAATTTAAGAAACAATTATCATAAAACAAAAGAAAGAAAAGTCTTATTTCCATGGAGATAAATTTAAAATGTGTTTGAATCTTGAATTTGAGAAAAAATTGTCTCCTAAAATAAATTCAAGAACCAAACAATCGATTGCAATGCTTTTTCTTTTTTTGAGTTCGGTTTCTCTCATATTGAGATCTTAACATGATAGAACTTGAGGAGTTTGTAGGGCTCAACACAAGTCTCGTTTCGATGATTCGAATTGTTCATTTTGTAGAGCTCACAATGTATATTATCCATGAAAAACTTTAGTGCAATTCGATTATTGTAACATTTTTACATTTATCACTAAAAAAATGGATGATCTATTTCAAATATATATATTTGTCGTCTATTTTTTTCAGAGACAAATGCAATAAAAAGAAAAAGTTATGATTGTTGGGTCGAACTAATATTTTTCATAGATAATATACATTGTAGACCTTGTAAAATAAACGGTTTGGATTATTGAAACGAGACTCATGTTGAGCTCTACGAACCTTTCAAGTTCTGTCATGCGAAGGCCAACCCTTTTTGTTTTCTTATATAATTTGATATTGTTAGAGCAACTTCAATAATTACAAATACAAATTACTTCTTGTGTTTTTGAAAATTACAAATATCCCTTGCCAGATTTTTTTATCTAACAAAATTAATAGAAAAATGAAATTTCTAACTATTCTCCTATAAAACAATAAAATTACCCAATTGTTAATTAAAAATATATTTTTTACATCATTAAAATTGTTAATTGACTTGATAATTTATTAATAAAATGATACATTTGTTATGTGATTAAAAACTTGAAGGAAGTAAAATAATTTTCAAAATTATCGGAGGCAATTCGTATTTTAAGCATATCTCAAAGAGTATATTTATAATTTACTCTAAAATTTAATATGATGGACACAAAAAATACGCGTGTTATATATTGTATAGGATGAGAGTATCGTGTTAAATTTTAATATGATAAATATTTAATTATTAACTTTTGCAATTTACTATATTACTCATAAAAATGTAATGTCGTGTATTTTTTTATTTATATAAATTAAATTAAAATCAATATATTTTTTAAAAATACTAACCATCACATTAAAATAGTTTTAACTCAAATTACAATTTGAAGAGATTCTACCAAACAAATACTAATTATCAAATTTAATTAAATTGAAGGTAAATTACATTGATCTTCTTTCACAGTTTTGGCATAAATACACTAACCTCCTTTTTAGCTTAAAAGATTCAGAACTAAAGGAGATGATATAATAAAGATGTAAAAATAAATAAGGTAAAATAAATATTTCAGCATAAAATAAATAATATCATTTTTTTATACATATAACTAACGAACAATTCACGAAAAAAGGCACAAGTGTTATTGAATCAAAACTTAAAGGGATCCAATATAATTATGCCAAACTTGTGTGACTTACTATATTTTCTCTAAATTTCAAGTGAAGTCTATGTAATTTACCCTAGTTTTAATATAAGTTTTGAATTAGACTAACGAATTTAAATTTAAAATACACTCACACACACACACATATATATATATATATATATTAATTCTTGAATTAAAAATTGTTAATTAAAGTTCAATTTAATGGCATTGTGAATACATTCAAAATTTTAACAGCTTCAAAACAACCATCTTACCAAACCATTTTTGGTCAAGTTTCCATAAATGCTCAATCTTGCAACAATTTTAAATGCTCAAGATTTCCATATCTTTGAGCAACAAATTTATGATCAAAAGGAACAAAACTTGGAGACAACGTGAACTGCACATGATGCAATCCAAATTATGCTCTAACCTTCCTTGCAAATCTGCACAAGATCCTACTAATTGCAAACAATTTTTTTTTAAAAAAAATTCCCAATCACGACTTAAATTGCGTTTATGAAAGTGTAAAACTTTGCATCACATTTAAAAGCACAAGCACTTGAAACAAAACGGAAAAAATAAAAATAAAAAAATACACGCACAACCGTTCATCTTTCTTACTTGCTATGAGATTTTCTAAATCACCATGGGAAGGGAAAGAGACAGATGAAGAGATTTGATACATCAGCGCATGAGGCACAATGTTACAACATTACATAGTTATATCTAAGATCATGCAAGGAAAAAAAAAACAATAATACAACATCAAGTACAAGTCTCCTAAAGCTCCGAGACTAATATAAACAACACTGGCATACAGATTTGTTTTTTTCCAACTCAGAATGGGAAGCAAACAATGCTACAAGACTTGAATGAAGCTTGTTTGATTTGTTTCATCGGCCTCTTATCAGATTTTCATGAGGGCACTTTGAAGTGAAACAGCCAGGAGATGACAAAGGCGAAGACCATACAAGCCAGTAGGAAGTTGAGAAACCGATGGCCCTGCCAGAAGTTTCGGGTCTCTGATAGGGGTGCTGGTGTCAATGCTGCTGCAGCTGCAGTGTCATTTGCTTCATTCCATTGTTCCATCAACTCGGTTTCGTTTGCACCAACAACGTTGCGTGCAGTTGATCCGCATATCTCACAGGTTCTGCATTTCAAAAAGAAAAACGAGGAAGATTGATGTAATTTAAAGAACAAGTATAACAGAGAAAGGTTGCAGTTGGTGTAAAACTATTTGCACAGAAACCATTCTCAGAACGTTTCACAGACAAGACACAAGAGAGTGGATCCCACATGAAGCATGCCTGCAATGAGTCTGAAGAGACAAGTCTCCGATGAAAAAACAGTCTCTGTAAAACACACATTTCTTGCAGAACAGAGAAAAGTTAAGGACCTCAGATGTCGCCAAGATGTCATTGAACTTAAAATAATAAAAAACAGAAAAGCCTCCTACAGAGAGATGACAACATCTTCCAGAAAGAGTATTTACCACTCTAAAGTCAAAGTGCAATTTATGATTTTGGTGACGTTTACCTAGCCTTGTTTCGTTTAACCTATTTAACGTCAGCTACACTCCAGTTTGTTCTATGTTACATGCTTCCCACATGAATTTAAAAACAAATATATAATTCATGAATTAAAACAAATACACAATAGATTATATTGCTAAAGGAAGATAACAGGATAAGAGCACACAAATTAATCCAAATAAATTACCACTCATTTATGACCCAAATACTTGCCTCAATTCTCCAAGCTACAATACATTCTGATCAAATAGAATAAAACAACAATATCATACGAACTTTCTCAGAAAATAATTGACATGAGAATTGAAGCAAAGAAAGCGCTAGTGAACAAATGATAAGTTCTCGCCACAACACTCTGTTCACAACTTCACATCCATTGGGGGTCCCTCCAGCTACCCTGCCCTTCCGAGTGGATCACCCAAAGGTTTTTATAATAACATAAAATAAATTAAATTGTGAACTCCCATTAGACCAAGGACTTCACTGAGTGAAAAACAAAAGATCTTTATTGCTTTTCATTGGCTTATGTTTGGCAAAGCCACTTATCTCCATATTACTTCAATCCTGTACAATAAAAAAGGCAGCAATAAGCCATTTTTCAAACCAACTCAATGTTGGTGTTCCTGTGAACCAGATAGTAGAATGAGGGGGACTTCGCTTGAATCACTTTTTCAGATTCCCAAACAAGACAAGAAAATAGTAAAAAGACAAGAAGGATTGAAACATAAAAATCAAGAAGAAATACAGCAATTATATATATATACAACAAAAAAAAAAAAAAAAAAAAAGAAGAAGAAGAAGAAGAAGAAGAAGAAGAAGAAGAAAGAAAAATACTTAATTCAAACAGTCTATCCCAGAAAAAGAAACTGAATCAGGCATTTCTTGAGAAAATTATTTTATTAGTGGTGATTGGAGAAGAAACCCTAGCACTCTAGTAGTATCGCTGCAATGAAGCCAAGTCTAATACTTATCTGAGATCCGCACACCATTCAGGATCGGCTTGAACTCAAGATGATCCTAGCAATTCCAATTAAGACCCAACTAAAAGAGGTTCAGAAGAGACCGTGCTTGGCTAGAATACTAAGATGATCGATAGATTTGAGAAACAAGATGATAGGTCAATTGATACATAAGGAAGAGGAAATGCTCACCATGACCAATGCACTAAAAATTGGAAAACAATAATAAGCACTAAAAAAAAGATGAATATCTTACACCTGGAACTCCAGATGTCGGGCTTAGTGTTTTATCTTTTACACAGCAGGTCACAAACCTGGATAAGGAGGAGGTCTGTGTGCTAGGTAGTTTGACAGCTAGCGCGTAAAAATCTCTGATCCCTTATGAACATGAATTCTAGGCCTAGACCCTACTATTTTGAATAAAACAATGAATATGAAACATTTTGAGAGTGAAACCCACCATGATCTTGATTTCAAAGTCCATCTTGGGTATGGATTGGAGTCGGAGGATGATGATTAATATTGGACAAAAAGAAAAGGAAATTTTAATGGCCACCATAATACATGGAACAAAGGTAGATCACAGGATAAAAGGATAGAGACCAATCAAAGCAGACAGAGGAGGGGGTGACAATATGGCAGGTGAAGTCACCACCTGAAAAGAACTACTATAGTCAAGCAAAACTAAGGGGTTGTTTGGAATGTCCTAAATAAATGCACTTTTTGACTTTTTGGATTAAAAAGTTGAGGAAAAAAATATGGTTGTTTGGGACTTTTTGACTTTTTACGAAAAAATATATATTAAAAAATTGTATAAATTAGTGTATAGGAGAAGCTTTTTGGCGAGTAGGCAGTACGATGGGCAGTACGGTGGCAACATTGTGCATAGTGTACAGGAGATGCTTGCCTCCTTTTCGGGCATTGAATTGGACGGTTTTGTTCGTCCCGTGGGGGCCACCATGGGTCCCGTTTTGCTAATCGGAACCGTTCAATGTGTAGAACTCGTCGAGTACTATATGCTTGTAAAAGATTACGTTGATCAGATATTGATAGCTATCTGATCAGATTAGTTTTTTGTCAACCGTTAACTATAACACCATTCATTTTTTTATACAAAACTGATTTGATCATGTAGTTAGCGATATCCGATCAATGTAATTTTTCACCAGTATATAGTACTCGACGAGTTCTACACATTGAACGGTTCAGATTATCAAAACGGGCCGAACAACACCGCCTTGTTTGTGCACCCGCCTGTTCTCTTTATCCAACCAAAATCAACTAAAGTACAACTCACTAGTACAACTCATGTGAGAAGTGAGTTGTATTTTTTTTTTTTTGTAAAATTAATTTTTTTATATTTTTTTTTTGGTGAATAGTGGTAACTTTGTAAATTTTTTAGTAACTTTTAGCGTTTTGACTTTTTTGAAGGATGCCAAACCATCCCTAAATCATTTCTATCCATGTCCGATGGGTCTAGCTCTAAGGCCAAGTTTGGCTATCCTAAATAAGTACACACTTTTTATCTTTTTATCTTTTTTCCATCACATCATCTTTCTACTTTTCTGCACATCTTTTCGTAAAAAGACAAAAAGTACACTTATTTAGGTCATCCCAAACAACCCCTAAATCTATTTTACTTGCTCCAATGGAACCAATGTTGAAAAGATTGAAAATATCAAGCAACCATAACCACTAATCGACTCATTGAAAAGTTAAGCATTAATAATCCAAATGCATATTGGAGCAAGAACCTCTGCCAGGTGCAGGCTAGCTTCCATACTATTTGATCACAAACTGATGCAGTACAGAAGACGAACCATTGAATGGCAGGTCAGTTATAGTTCCCGTTATTCTTTTCCTATTCAAAGGATCACATCCATGCTATTTCATGACTCCCACTATGTGTAAGGTGAGGTGACTGAGTTTCAAACCTCTCCCTTTGATTACATTATCAGATCATTGGGCTTTATGAGGAGAGTTCTTTTAACTTTATGTGATATAAAATATTTATCAAAATTCTTCTAACAAACCTCAATGGTTTTTTTAACGTGAACTGTTATTGAGTTTCAAGAACAAGTACAAAATTCCAAGGGCATAGCATATGAACCAAAAAACAAACAAGCAAAATACAAATACAACACCGCAGTAGGCTTGTCTGTGCTTCCTACCTTGCAACCCTATTCTAGCCTATAACTAAAACACCCCAACTTTCATATAAGAAAGCCTTAAGCCTCCATGGACTGACATATGCTCAATCATCTGCTAAGCACATACCCCACTACATACGAGCTCCAAAATCATGCTCAAGCTTGACTTGTGAATGGAAAATGAACCCAAACAATCTGAGTGGTGAGTCAAGGGCCTCAAGGCCAAGTTGTCCATGAACAACTGGATTAATTTGCAACCTTATCTGATGGTAGAGAATTCCGACTCAAACCCCCCAAATAAGGGTTTATCATGAAGGGTCTAGGCAAGGAATTTCTAACCCTGGTAATCAAATAACTATAGTATAACAAACTCCTACAACAGGAACAATGAGTTAAAGTTTTCTGAATGGCGGCCTCTTTAAAACTCAAGTCAATGGACTGCATGTTATTTTCAATTCTAATATTGTATATCGAAAGTAATTTAACATAAACAATCAATAGTAGCTATTAATACTCCAAAAATGTACTTGCCTAGAGACCACTAAAAATGTTGCACAAATTTTTTAGAAGTAGAAAAGTTCACACTTTTACAATTTCCAGATGGCTTGAGATACTAAAATAATGGTCAAGAAAGTTCATAAACAAAAACCTGAAATAGATAGAATTTAACATTAAACAAAAACCTGAAAATGACATTATAAATAGAGATTAATTTGAGCAGCAGGAAAATCAAATCTGATTTAGTAATTTTTTACTTTCAACCTTAGTTAGAAATAATGATGACAACATGTTCAAAATTCTTACCCTAATTACATTGTAGGCAGAGTTTTCCGAACCATGTAAATTTCGGTTTCTTCTCATGGTGATGATGATTCAATCCCAATATTTATTTTTGGCTCCATTAGTTATTTATTTATTTGGTCATTACATTAACATATTTCAATTCTCAGCTCATCAGAGCAGAACCTGAGCCAAAAATCAGAGTAGGATTTGCACTGTTGATCCACATAACAAGAACAAAGTACTTGGGCAATAATAACATACTGCAAGAAGAAACACACGCAGAATAATAATCTACTCTCCTGAGTCTTGATCATATAACAATATGTACATAATCAGCTGAAAAACATTTCAGAACCAATTTTATATGTACATATTAAGGCTTGGTTTGGTTTGGTTTGGTATATATGGGCACATGGAGCTTTTGGCATTTTGATGCAAGTAGAAGTGTAAAATCATCAAATTTACTTACCAAACAAAAACATCAACTTTATTTACCCATAAAGTATGAAAAGTAGATTATTCCCGAACTAAACAACAAAAAAGAAAAAAGGAAAAGACTTTAGAGAGAGTGGAGTATAAAAAGTAAAAAAGTGTTGGTTATATGTGCTTTTTATGCATATGCATATTAGCATAAGAACTAGTAAAATCGGTAAAATTAGGAGAATGATTGTTTCAGATTCAATATGAACAAGAAAAGTACTTGCCACAATGTTACAGCATTAACAGAATTATCCTAAAGTCTAATGCAGATAAGAAGATCTAACAATTCAAGATGAGATATCCATATGCTCACTATATTATACAAGATAGATATTATGCATTCTTTAAGCAGCATGCCTAACAATAGAATCAGGTCATCCAAAGGAAACATTAGTACATCATTCATCTCCTGGATCCTTTCCATCCTTTTGTTGGACCCATATGGAAACACTACATGAATAAAAAAACTGACCGACCAATAGCCCATGTCTAGATTAAAAGAATAACAGGATGGCAACACAGTTCTTGGCTACTCCAAGTAACTGCCTTAGGAAATACCATGTTCCGAACATAAACTGAGGTTTGACAATCAGCAAACCAATTATCAACATAAAGAATATATGCAAGTGCCAAATATTTAACTGACATAAGGAATACATCAAAGTCAAAACCTAAGAAAAGGAACCAAACAAATACACAAAATTAAACCCAAAATACATAAGAGTAGAAAGAATGTACACATAAGCACAATAGACCCACCTCTCATGAAAATAATGAGTATATCAATGAGGATGCTTTTAGTAGGCCCCGTAACATTGACATGTAGATTTTTAGTTATGTGTCGGTAGACTAACTCAATCAAGAAATGGAGAAAATATTTTATTTAATAGGTAGAACATGCGACCAAGCTAAAGTAGTATACCTTCCACTCATTAATGGTTATATGGTAAATATGGGACCGAGAAGCCACTTTCTGTTTGGCCCGAAGTGTTGAGCATTCAGCCACATCAAACTCTACTCCCACTTTTTATCCCATAAAAATAGTAAGTGGAAGGATACATCACTTCAGCCCGGCCACATGACATACACATTACATAAAATACTTTCTCCCAGGTAACGAGTGAGAAGCAAGCAAATTCCAACAAAACTATGAATGGGAAAGAATCAGCCACCAGCTGGCCATACAACCAGGAAACATTACATGGTTGCATTCATCTTTTGCTTTAATTTCTTGATTATCTTCATTTTAATATAAAAACTGCTTTTAAACCTTTTCCTTTTCTCTCCTTTTCTACATCAAAGTAGTGCCTTTTATTCTCTTTTAAAGGTTTCACTGTGAAGTGTCTTACATTGACACATCCCTGTGGCTGCATTGCCCAAATAAGCTTTTAAGTTCAGATACTAAACAAAAGAACAAATTACATCAAACCCCCCCAAAAAAACAACCTAAAACTATAGCATATAATCATAACCTCAAAATACAGCCAAAACCCCAAAAAAAGAAAGCAAAACCAAATTCACATAAGAAAACATTTCATGAAATCAAATCAACATCATGTTAAGAAATAAAAACAAAAACATTCAATGGTTTGGATACCTACTTGTTGCCCTTAATCTTGAACCAAGCCTCAGCACAATGTCTGTGGGCTGCAGCTAAATCATCTTTACAAGAGCAACCCAATTCAATAGGAATTCCATTAGATTCTTGATCAGTTGCATCCAAGCTCAGATGACAAATCCTACAATCCCTCTCAGATTTTGCCAAATGTACCTTAACCTGTGCGACCCCAGCTTCCAGATCCAACTCTACCGAACACTCCGACGCAGAGGATTCCCTCCTCACACCCACAATCTCAGCACCAGAGAGGCTTGACGACGCGCCGGCGGTGGAGCTAAGATCGTCACTTCCTCCGTCGCTCAAGGAAGCGCCACCAGCACCACCGGCGTCTTCCAAATCAACACGGGAATTGTCTACAGTTGCCATTTGCCAGACCCAGAGACAGATTCCTCATGTAAAGGCAATGCGACACTGAGATCATTAATACCCCCACAAAATATTGAAGGTTTTTGAGTTCTCTTCAACCTCTGAAAATGGAGGAAAGAGAAATCACAGTAACCCCCCTCTTTCTCTCTCTCTGTCTCTCTCTATGCATACATATAGATATACTTTACATAAGACTACTGTTGTGCTGTAGTAGGTGTCCTCTCTCGCTATGGAGAGAGAAGAATAAGAGAAAGATCCAAAATGGGTATGAAAAAAAATGCAGTTATACATATATATAGAATAATGTTTGAGGGTCCGAAATCTGGGGATTGAATCCGACTTGAAGTTCAAAACGACGTCGTTTTGGGCTTTGAATTTTTTTTTTTTTTTTCTTTTCTTCCTCTTCTTCCTTCTCTTTCTTTCTCTTCGTCTTCTTCGTTGAACAGAGAGAAGAGCAGAGGCGAGAGAGAGAAGAGCAGCTCGCCGGCGTGCGTCGCAGCTCGTCGCTCGGCCGATCTCGCAGCTCGTCGCTCGTCCACCTCCACCCGCCGCCGCCTCCACCTCCGCCTCTGCCTCCAACCCCATTTTTAGGGCCCCCTCCAGTTCTGCTTCTCCTCCTCTCCTTCTTCTTCTTCTTCTTCCTCCTTCCTTCTGAAATTCGAGCCGTTTGGCTCGAAACCCTTTCGGGCCCTGTAACATAGTCACATATATATATGAGAGGATTTCCGTCAGCCCAAAATAAATGGTTTTTTTGGGTCCGGGGGTTCACCACGTTGCTGTTTTAATAATCTAAATTATTTATTTTGTTCGATATTTCGTATATTTTATTTATATAAAAAGTAAATTAATTTAAAAATTATAATTTACTTAATTTATCATATTTTTTATTAAAAGAATGAACGATATTTGTGTTTTCAAAAAATAAAGCATGCATTTTATTGATGATAAAATTAATAAATTGAACAAGTTACAGCTATCGAATTGATTTAATTTTTTTGTATGAATGAAATACACAAAGTACTTGATAAAATGAACAGTTTAGATCATCAAAACCAGACCCATAATGGATACCACGAACTCAAACAATCCTATCCAGTCTAAATTTTGGATTTGGGAGAATCTCCTTCCCTCTCTCTCTCTCTCTCTCTCTCTCTCTCTCTCTCTCTCTCTATATATATATATATATATGGCAACAAGCATCTTATAACTAAAAAGGAAAAATATATATAATTTTAATTTTTTGAGTTATAATTAAAAAAAAAAAAGTAAATTACAAATAGATCTCTTGAGGGTTGATTAAAATACGAATCGCCCCCTATGATTTTGGAAATTACATTCCACCCCCTAAGGTTTCTAATTTCATAACAAATCGCCCATTTTATTAATAAATTATCAAGTCAATTAACAGTTTTTAATGATGTTAGAAATATATTTCAATTAATAATTTAAGTAATTTTATTATTATATAAGAGATCAATTATGAATTTCATTTTTTAGTTAATTCTGTTTAATAAAAAATACTAACAATGAAGTATTTGTAATTTTTTAAACCACAAAGAACAATCCGTACTTTAAACAAATCTCAAGGGTGTATTTGTAATTTACCCTTTAAAAAAACATCATAATTAAATACAACATAAGGTGTAATTAAAGAATTTATAAATTATAACTAAAATAATGTCATAATTAAATAAAAAAATAATCATAATTTAAATAATATATAATATATTTTTTAGAATTTCTCTACATAAATAAGTGTAAGAAGAGAGAGAGAGAGAGAGAGGGGATCTGATATCTCTAATAGACTTTGACCAAGTTTGGCATGTCCCAAAAAGTCAAAATGCCAAAAAGTTACTCAAAAAGTCAAAAAGTTAAAAAGTTATCACTATTCACCAAAAAAAATATTAAAAAATTAATTTTCTACACAAAATTACAACTCAGAATCTGACATGTTCAGCTCTATTGATGTGTTTGTATGTGAAAATTGCACAGTTTGAGTGCAATTTTCACACATTGCTGTTCGGCCCGTGGGAGCCATCACGGGTCCCGTTTTGATAAGCTGAATCGTTGAATGTGTAGAACTTGTCGAGTACTATATGTCTGTAAAAAATCACATTGATCGGATATCGATAACTACATGATCAAATCAGTTTTGTATAAAAAAAAAGATGGTGTTATAATTAACGATTGAAAAAAAAAACAAATCTAATCAGATAGCTATCAATATCCGATCAACGTAATTTTTTATAGGCATATAGTACTCAACAAGTTCTACACATTGAACGGTTCAGATTATCAAAATAGTAGGGCTGGGCATAGGGTCATCCGACCTGTCCAAACCACCCTACCCGATCCGAACCGCGCATGTATGGGTGGTTTCGCAAACACATTAGGGTAGGGTGCGGTTTGGATTTTATATAATTTTCGGGTTGCGGACGGGTTGCGGGTTTAACTCGCACCCGTCCAACCCGCCTGCATAAAACACTTTTTTTTTTTTTTTTAAATCTGACCATTCAAAAAAATCCCTTTTTTTTCCCTTCAAATCTGATCGTTCAAAAAAAGAAAAACCCTAATCTAATCAAACTCACTCACTCACTCACTCAGAACTCTATCTCCTCTCCTCCTCTCGGTCTGTCTCTCACTCTCACTCTCACTCTCGCGATTTTCATCTGCGCACTGCATGCACCCACTGATCGAGTCTCTCTCTCGCAAGATCGACCGATCGACCTCATCGCACACTTCACAGGTAAAGCCCCTCTCTGAATCTCAGTCTCTGTCTATGTCTCTCTCTCCCCGATCTTTGGTTTTTTTCGAACATATGAGATCTCTCTGTCTCTGATCTGTCTCTAATCTATCTCTCTCACTATCTTATCTCCCTCACTCTCTCATCTTATAGTCTCTTACTCACTAGTTTTACATCTACACCGATCGACTCTCTCTCATCGCAAAAACGACCGATCGACCTCACATCATAGGTAAGTCTCTCTCTCTCTCTCTCGCCCCGATCTTTGATTTATTTTGCAACATATCAGATCTTTTAATTTTTTTTTTGTTCATAAATCTGTTAATTTTTTATTTTTAATCAGTTCATAAATTTGTATTGAATCAGATGAAATGACGAAAAGAAATTTGTTTAATTTTTGATTGAATCAGTTCATAAATCTGTATTGAATCAGTTCATAAATCAGTTTTGAATCAGTTCATAATAATTTTTTATCTATATTGAATCAGTTCATAAATCTGTTTAATTTTTAAAATTAAATTTGTTTAATTTTTGATCTGTATTGAATCAGTTCATAAATCTGTTTAATTTTTTATTTAATTTTTTTTTTTAAATCTGTATTGAAATTGGATCTGTATTGAATCTGTATAGATTCAACACCCCTATGCCCAGCCCTAATTGAATTCAATCTGTGATGAATCTGGTATGAAAATTAAAATTAAAATGTGTTGAATCTGTATTTTTTGTTTGAAAATTGTCTGTGATGAATCTGGTATGAAAATTGTCTGCGTTTATTTATTTATTTTTTGTTTGTTGCAACAGATCTGTGTTTTTGGAATTAAATCTGTGGTATTGGATTGAATTAAATCTATGGTATTGGATTGAATTAGATCTGTGATGAATCTGTATTGAATTCAATCTGTGATAAATCTGTGATGAATCTGTGAATTAATTTTTGATTTAATTTGATTCAATCTGTTAACTTTTGGAATTAAATCTGTTGAATTAAATCTGTTATTAAATCTGTCTGTTATTTAAATCTGTTATTTAATTTTTGGAATTAAATTTGTCTGTGTCTATATAATTTTGGAATTCAATCTGTTATTAAAATTAAAATTGAATCTGTGACTGTATTTTTGTAATCCAGTTTAAATAGAGGATAGTATTCAATCTCTCGTAATTAATCTTGTACCTCCGGAATCCTCTAATTCTCAATCCACAAACTGCCCGCAACGCCGGCACATCCGCGAACCCTATCCGCACAAACCGCGAACCGCATTGCGGGCGGTTGCAGGTTGACTTTTCCCCAAACCGCATAGATGCGGACGGGTCCAAACTGAACAGCAAACTGTCCCAAACCGAACCGCGAACACCCCTACAAAATAGGACCCGTGATGGCCCCCACGGGCCAAACAAAACCGTCCAGTGCAATGCCCATTTAGTAGCCAATCATTACTTAGCATCAATTCCACTCCCAGAAAGTACGGCTGTACAACTCTCAATCCTAATTTTCTCCTACACACTAATTTATACAATTTTTTAATACATATTTTTCCATAAAAAGTCAAAAAATTAACCCAAACAACTATAATTTTTTTCCTCAACTTTTTAGTCCAAAAAGTCAAAAAATGCACTTATTTTGGACACCCCAAACAACCCCTTTATATACAAATCTATACGCTTACCAGTAATATGTTTGAGTTGTGTGCAACTTTACTTAGAGGAAATATCATTTTTTCTCCAAATTATCACGCATTTTACATATTGATCTTTATATTTCGATTTATTTTAATTTAATACTTGAACTTTTTACAAATTAATTAATTAGACTCCTGTCGTCACCTTCCGTCCACAATTGGACAGAATGTGCTGATGTAGGGAGCAAATTAATTTTTAAAGTATAGTTTGGGTGATAAAATGAAATTTTAAATGCCACGTCAGCACATTCCATCCAATTGTAGACGGAAGGTGACGGCAGGGGTCTAATTGATCAATTTATAGAAAGTTCAGGTACTAAATTAAAATAAATCGAAGTATGGGAGTCAACGTGAAAAACGCGTGATAATTTGTGGGGCAAAATGATATTTCCTCCTTTAGTTATGTGTTTTTGGCCGCGTTTGTTTTTTGGATCAGGTTGTATAAGATTATCAATGAGTGGATAATTAGTAAAGAAATTGTTAATGTGAGAATTATTACTGAAGAAATTAAGTAAAAGTATGTTTGTTTTGATGATAGTATGAGATATGGTTAGTGATGAGATTGTTAAATTATTTTTATATAAAATAAATAAATAAATTATTTTTACATTAAAAAAATTAAAACAAATATTAAAATAAATAGGTGCACTTGGTAAAAAAAATTAAAATTAAAAAAATAATTTTTTTTTATATAAAATAGAATCTCCTTACTATTTCCCTAATCCTACCCAAAATCTAACCAAGCTAATCTCCCTACTGAGGGGGGATTACTAAGTCCTTTGGACTATCAATCCACCCTCTCATTTCACTATCAAACATGCTATGGGTGGGACCTATAGCCATAGTAGGCTAATCCGACCACTCAAACCACGAAACAAACATAACCTTTGTGTATTTGATTTTGGTTATGACCCAACTTATGTGCGGTTTGTTATGAGAGGTTAATTTTAGTTATCATCCATGATATTTGATTTGTTGTTTAAATATAATTCAAAAAAAAATTATTACAATTATTATAACATTACATTATGTTATTTATAATAATTAAATTCATAAATAACATAATTGGATGCAACACACATAATATTTCCCATGGGTCAAAAGCCAAATAATACTACTTCATTACTAGATCTATGAAAGAACTTAGAAAACAATTACAATCTTTAATCTGTATTTAATCTATCATTAAGATTATAACACCCTGGGTCTTCTTTGGGTATTAGAGCCAAGTTGGTTTAGAGTTGATTTTATTTATTTCCTTATAACCTGTGTGGCACCCAAATCGTAGAAGTCTGTAAGCCGTTAGGTCATTAGGCAAAAAGTTGTTGTTAATCACTATTTGAGTTTAAGCAGAATCACCTATTGACAACTACAGTTATCATGGTAAGCATATTTAAATCATTCTCTAATCTAATTTTTGGTGAATGTTTTTCTACGAAACTTGTTATTATAAATCAAAGTGATTTAGAAACAGAGAAGATTGAAGAGTGTCTCAAAAATTAGAAGTTACCTACCAAAGATATTAACTGCTTATATGATAAAAAATTTAAACTTAAACAAACCTACAAAATCAAAATAGTTGAACAAATTTTACCCGTCACCTAAGACAATCAAAATTTTCAATTATTAGATCGTGAAACAATTCTTAAATTCCAGAAAAAAATTAAAAAATAAAAAAATAATAATTTTTTACATCTTGGTCTTGTCCAGGTTGGTGTTAAACCCATGACACATCTACATCTTAACAAATCTGTAATATGTATCCTCCGAGATATGAGACACCATGATTATGATGATTCATTACTAGGTGTTATTAAATCTAGTCTTGCACATGGATCAATTTACTTTGAATGTTTTCCAAATTTCAAAGTCTCTTTAGTTGATCCTACAATCCTCAAAACTCTTACTCTTAATATCCAAACCAAACGTTATAAGATGGATTCTCCTTCTTTTAATATTACAGTCTATTACTGTGTTTATCTTAAAACAATGACTACTTCATGTCCTGGATTTAAATATATAGCTCCAAATCCCAAACAATCAACCATTTTATTCCATGCTCATCAAGAAAATTCTGAGATTATGATTCCTCAAGTCATCACTTGGCAAGAAGTTTTACAAGCCGATGCAGAAGATAATGACGATACATGGGTTATTCCCAATGATGTCCCATCATTCATCTCTCAACCTAAAACAATCCAAATTCTATACTTTAGAATCTAGATGGATCTGTTGTTATTCGTTTCTAACGATCCAGTTCTGTCCATACTCAATCTCATGCATCCTCACAACCGCCTTCTACAAGATATCATACTCCGCCTCAAACCCCTCAATATCCTACTCATCATTCAATAGACTTACCATTACATTCAACCCGAAGACAACCAAATCAAATCCCACAAACAAATTATCTTGATTTTAGTCATTTTCAAGATATTGACTTCAACATAGATTCCCTATCAATTAATGTTGTGGTAAATGATTTCACAATTAATCATGACTTACTTTCCCAAAAAAAAAATTTATTTTAAGAAAAATCATACCATTGAACAACAACAACTTATTCCATCTGACTATTTTCTCACTTTATAACAATTACAGCAACATGTACCTTTTTTCCATTGGTATTTTAACTAATATTGTCCTCAACATCAAATAATGGTTCTCCAAAACCTCCTATTAACACATTTCAATGTCATACAGAAAAATTGGCATGTTCTTAGTGGTGAGCCTGTTCAATCCGTATATCCTCCAAGCAAAACTTACACTCTTCGAGGTGCTAGTTTCTCTTTTTATGCTAAACCATATAACCAACCACCTATGGCGGGAACCTAATCCTTCAAAACAACTCCATCTACAAGTTTTGAGATAGGACAAGTCTGTGAACAATTAAACAACACAAATATACACCTTTAAATAATTGGTGAACAAACAACTCGGATTAAAGAAGGAGCTGACAAACTTTACCTCTCAGTACCTCCAATCAAACACGTCAACCTTCTCTAATAAAAAATTTGCCATATCGTGCTTATTCTTTTACTAATCCTTCCGATGAGTTCTTAGTTGAACTAAATAAATGAAAAGAAACACTCACTAAAGTCCGTAATGACAATGAACCTATCCATTACCCCACTGTTGATACAACTACTTCTCCGAATCCATCCACTTCAAAACGAGAAGGTAGTAAAGACCCTACTACTCATAGTGGCACAATTAATGTTTTTCAAGATAATGACATGCTACACAATTTATATAAACAATTCACAGCAAATACTCTCAATCAAATCCAAGAAACTTCTATTGTTGCTGCTTAACCACCAATTCATAATTATTACCCTCACTCAATTCCAATAGATCTACAATTAGAAGAACGTCATTATGAAACTCCTTTTTCTTATTCAGGAAGTGACCTATGAGAATGGAATCTTGATGGCAAATCAGATTATCAAATTCTTAATCTTGGCCAACATATGGTGATGGCTGCTAATGCAACCTTTGCCAAACACCCTTCTAATAATAATGATAGTACCGTTGCCCGTATGCTTATTTCAGGATTTTCCGGCTAACTTAAAGGTTGGTGTAACAACCTCGACCTGTGATTAGCCTATAATCTTTGATTAAGAAGGCCTACTAAGTAATTAAGATGAAATTCTACGTTAAATTGCATGTGTTATATGTTATTTGCATTTATATCTGTCTGTTGTAGAAATATCTGTCTATATTTTTGTTTATTTATGCGAATTGAAGGCCTTATCAACATCCGATTATGAAATTGACTCGGTTTATGTGTTATTTGAAATTTTTAGAAATTTATGGTAAGATTAATCGAAATTCGCTTAGGAACGAATTAATTAGGATAATTAATGCCAATTTGATTAACTTAAGCCAAGCTTGATTAGTCAACACTAAACCAAGCCTATAAAAGACTTCTAGATTGTATTATACTCCCATTTTTGACAACCTTGAGAGCAAAAATGTGAGAGAGAAAGAGAACAAGAGGGCTTAAGACCAAAGCTTGAAGCTTGGAAGGAATTTGCTAGAGAATTAAGGGGAATTAGGGAAATTGAGCATGAACTCACTAGGATTCAAGGAATTGAGAACCTAAGGTAAGAAATCTAGCCTTTAGTTGTGTAATTAGGGTACTTAACACATGTATTCAAAAGAATTAAGTGAATTGAGGTAAGAATTAAGCTTAATGAAGTAGAAGAGAAGAGTATACATACATACATGTGCATTACATTGCATTTAGAGCATGTTGTCTAAGAATTTCTCCCATGCATGTTCATATTTTGGTTTTAGTTTAAGAATTCACCATGTTTTGAGTAGAACATCTCATTTGATCATGATTTGGAGACTTGGAATCTTGTTCATATCATGCATGTCATGTTCATGTTATGTTTTTAACATTCCAAGCTTGATTTTGTACAATTAACAAAGCTTTTGGGCTTAATTTTGCGAAATGGCTTTTGACTCGTGATATATTATGAATTTATAGTGTTTTCTTAAGTTTTGGGCCAAAAGAACATGTTTTGTTGCCTTAGAATTGAGTTTTGAAGCTGGGAGTGTAATCTAGAAATTCTAGAATTTTGTATCACCGCTTGAGCGACAAAAATTGCACTCGAGCGACTACCCTTTGTTTTGCACCTCTGCTCGAGCGAAAAGTCTAAGCTCGAATGTAAAATTCATGTTCCCAAAAGTTTTACAAACCTTTGTAGACCGCTCGAACATAGAAAGTTGCGCTCGAGCAGAGACCCTATTTACTCAGTCTTTGGCTCGAGCGACCATCGAGCTTCCGTCGAACGAAAAAATCATGCAACCAGTATTTTTGCAGACTTTACAAACCGCTCGAGCAATCAATGTTGCGCTCTAGCGAATTGTCCTGTTTTAAAATTTTGACTAAGTGTTGCAAATCACATTTTGACATCCTCATTGCATCTTAGGTATTCCTAAGCCCTAATTAAGACATAATAATGAGGATAAAGATTAGAAACACACCAAGATAGAAAAGAAACGAGTTAAGTGTTTCTGAGCGTGTGTTTCAATGTGTCTCCATTATGTGTTTGTGTAGGTCACGCGCCATAGACTATCTGATATGTTTGTTCTGACTACTCTACTACTGGAGCTATCTGTGAGTAATAACTCTGTAAAGTTATGTTTGATTATAAGTATTTTCTGACTGAAATAATATGATCAATTTTTTGAAATATTACTTTCTGTATAGATGAATGATTGTCAAGTTTTCTTAAATGTATCGTAGCATCCTTAGCATAATGTGATATTTGTCTGTTACCTGGTACCAGAGGTTCCATCATGGAACTGGTTAAGCATAACCATTATTTGTCTGTATCTGCTCTGTACATGGGTCTTTATGACCGTCTTATGTGATCATGAGTCATCTGTCTGTTAGCGCTAATGGATGTACCACGTATGATTCTCTGTGAGAATCTGATATGAATATGAATCTGTTTCTAAACTGAACTCTGATTTCTAAATCTGTTATAGACATCATTCATTAAAACCTTTACTTTGTTATTATTCACTGGGCTCTAGCTTACTGTATTATTTATGTATGTAGGTGACCAGACGCATGACCAGGCTCAGAGATGATTGCCTGGAATTCTGTCTGTCTGCCAATCTTTGTGCCTCTCGAGAAGGTTCCGGAATGAGTCAAGTGGTCAAGTTTTGTGAAATAAGTTTAAGATTTTGTTTTTCTTTTGTTGAAATCTAAACAAATTTTTGTTTATCTGTATACTAGGCTAAGTCCCATTTTGGTTTTATCTATACATATGGGTAACATAAGACTAATGTATTTATGATGTTGCATGTATATATAAAGTTCTAAATTTCTGTCTTATATATGTCTGCACAGCTCTATGGACATTGTATTTTGTATAATTACTTCTGCTAGCCCCTTAATTATATGTTATTCTGTACAGAGGCTTTAGGTACTCCAAGGATTATTGGCCGGTTACGACGCTAAATCTATAGAGGCGGGTTTAGGTCGTGGCAGTTGGTAAGATAATTACCTTACCCAAGACCAAAGACAGGTAGTCTTAACTGCTGTCAAAAGAGACCAAAATGATATTCCCATTATAGATCCTACAACTAGGCAACCCACTAGTGATATAGTTACCACCCTTGTTACTGCTATCACACAACACTTTATTGGCAACACTCAAATAGGTCTTGAACAATCTAAAGAACTTCTCATCAATTTACGTTGCCCAACTTTAACTCATTTCTGATGGTATAATGATATCTTTTTCTCTAAAGTCTATCAACGACATGATTCCAATCAAGACTTTTGGAAAGAACGGTTTATCGCCGGACTTCTTATACTCTTTGCCGAAAAGGTCAAAACTAGAATTCGTACTAAACATAGTGGTCAAATCCTTTATAATCAATACACATTTGGTGAACTCATATCTGAAATTTGTGTTGAAAGCTTATCATTATGCAATGATATAAAACTCAAAAATCAATTGAAAAATGAAAGCTTTACCAGCCGAACCAAACTTGGTCAATTTTGTTATCAGTTCGGATACAATTCCATCCTCCCTCCTGTATCCGAATCTTCTTCCTGAAGAACCCCTATTCGTAAATCTCGCCCTAAAAAATATTATAGCAAATCTTCATACTACAAAAAGAGAAAATTTCTTAACACCAAAAATACATCCACATCTAAGCCCAAACCAAGCTCTTCTAAGAAATCTGCTAATTGTTAGAAGTGTGGCAAACCTGGCCATTATGCAAATAAATGTCTTACTAAAAAGAAAATTCATGAACTTGATGCCTCAGATGAACTCAAAAGCCAATTAGAATCCATTCTTCTTCTGGATAAAGAACCCCAATCCGAATTTGGATATTTCTCTAACAATCCTTCTGATAATGAATTCCAACTTAATGAAATTGATAATGATATTATTACTTCCTCTGATGAAGAACCAGAAAACCATCCTGAAGAATATCACGATTGCCCGTGCCAATCAACAACTCATTATTATAAAGCTATCTTAGAAATGAATGGTCTTAGTATTAATGTTCTCATGACATAGGAAAAAATGATTCTTGAATTTATTGATAGTACTGATGATCTAGAAAAAAAAAAAAAAAACTATTTTTAAATATTCTAATTCCAAACAAAGAAATGCTCTAACCACAAATACTATTCAAGAATTAAAATATGATGCATATGATTTTAAAGATGTTATCAATCGAGTCAACAAAGTTCCTACTTCATTAAATACGCCAACAATGCAAGATTTACAAAATGAGATTTGCTATCTCAAAATTGATGTTCAAAATCTATAATCTTCTGTCCTTACTTTAGAAGAAAATCCTGATGAACCACATCTCCAAGAAACATCCAACAAGAACCCTACAAAACAACCATTAGTTATTAATTATTCTGTCAATTTACTTTTAATTAGCATCACATTTCAAAAATGGTATGTAGAGATCAAAGTCTTCATACATGATTTTGTTTTGACCACTATGGCACTTGTCGATTCCGGTGCTGATCTCAATTGTATTTGAGAAGGTCTTGTCCCTTCTAAATATTTTGAAAAAGTTGTTCAATCTTTAAGTACTGCTAATGGTGGGTCTATGGATATTAATTACAAAATATCTCATGCTCAAATATGCAACTAAGGTATCTGTCTCAATACTGAATTTTTGTTAGTTAAAAATATGTCTCAATTAATTATATTAGGAACTCATTTTCTTACAATGATTGCTCCTTTTATTGTAACCAATGAAGGAATTTCTATAATCATGACATAATTTTCAAATTTTTATTTCCTCCCCAGGAACATGAAATCAATACTTTAAAAACAAATCTTATTTATAAACAAAAATAAATTTGTTTACTTCAAAAACAGATTTCTTACAAAGTTGTTGACCACGAATTACAACAGCTCCATGTGAAATCTATTATTCAACAAATTCAATCTTTATTTGAAAAAGATTTATGTTCCAAATTGCCTCATGAATTCTGGCATCGCAAACAACATATGGTTAATCTACCATACGAAAAAGATTTCAATGAAAGACAAATTCTTACTAAAGCTAGACCTATTCAAATGGATAAAAAATTAATGGAACATTGCAAACAAGAAATCAATGATCTCCTTAATAAAAAAATTAATAAAACCCAGTAAATCTTCATGGTTATGCCCTGCTTTTTATGTTAATAAGAATGTTGAATTAGAACGAGGCACACCTCGATTAGTTATTAATTATAAACCACGTAATAAGGTTTTACAATGGATCCGATATCCAATCCCTAATAAAAAAGACTTGTTAAACTGTCTATATGATGTAAAAATATGCTCAAAATTTGACATGAAATCTGGTTTTTGGCAAATTCAAATTACTGAGAAAGATAGATACAAAAATTGCCATCATTGTTCCCTTTGGCCACTGCGAATGAAATGTTATGCCTTTTGGCCTAAAAAATGCTTCTTCTGAATTTCAAAACATCATGAACGATATTTTCAATCCTTACACAACATTTACAATCTTTTAAATAGATGATGTATTAATTTATTATAATTCTCAACATAGCAAACACTTGTATAAATTTTATAATATTATTAAAAATAATGTCTTAGTCCTTAGTGCTAAGAAAATGCAATTATTTCAAACATCTATTCGATTTTTGGGTCATATTATTAATAAAGGCATAATCATTCCAATTTAGAGATCCATTGAATTTGCTAGCAAATTTCTTGACAAAATTCATGACAAAACACAATTACAACGATTTTTAGGAAGTTTGAATTACATCTCTGAATTTTACAAGGATATGCATAAAGATACAAAAATTCTTTATTCTCGTTCACGCAAAAGCCCTTCTCCTTGGACAACCAAAACACTATTGATGCCCAACGTATCAAACAATGAATGAAATTCTTACCTTTATTATGTCTACCAATTCCAACTGCATATAAAATTATTGAGACAGATGCAATGCAAGCGATGTTGGCTATAGTGGTATACTTAAACAACTTTATCGAGGTAAGGAACAATTAGTTCGTTTTACCTTCGCCATATGGAAAGGACCGCAAATACGGTATTCTACTATTCAGAAAAAATCTTATCTATTGTTTCTTGTGTTAAAAATTTTGAATCCAATTTACTCAATCAAGAATTTTTATTGCGTATCGACTACAAGACTGCGAAAAAAGTCCTTGAGAAGGATGTTAAGAATATTGCTTCTCGACAAGCCTTCACTCAGTGGCAAGCCATTTTGCGTGTTTTTTATTTTCAAATTGAATATATTCGTGGTAGGGCTATTCATGGATCGAGTCGAGTCAGTTTTACCATTGAACCGTCACTCGAACCGACCTCGTTGGTTTACAGAAGTAGTCATCTGATTTCGACCCAAATATTGCTTGAAACCGTGCACATCAGGCGCTCAGTTTAGCGAGCGGCTTTCGATCGGCTAATCTTCCATTCATTGCTTTAATTCCATGGCTTTTGTTCCTTCCTTTCTCACACAAATCATAGAAACATACATATATGCAACATAACACAATCATGTGATAGGCCCTGTTCCTGGTCAGAAATATAGTGAAATCACATTTCCTATTCTTTCCCCGGACCCTGCTACTAAGAAAGATGTTCACTTCTTAAAATATCCTATATATGTAGGTGGAAACAGGGGAAGGGGTCAGATTTATCCCGACGGGAACAAGAGTAACAATACAGTTTATAATGCTACAGCAGCATATAGTAAGCAAAATCATACGAAAAGAAAAGGGGGATACGAAATAACCATAGTAGATGCATCGGATGGACGTCAAGGGGTTGATATTATCCCTTCAGGACCAGAACTTCTTGTTTCAGAAGGCGAATCCATCAAATTTGATCAACCATTAACGAGTAATCCTAATGTGGGCGGATTTGGTCAGGGAGATGCAGAAATAGTACTTCAAGATCCATTACGTGTTCAAGGGCATATTATACAAATCTCAGAGATAACAAACTCTCTCTCACACACACTAGAAAGAATGAAGTAAACATTGCAAATAAAGAGAAGATACATATCTTTCTGCCATGGCACAATGTCATCGTCATCTCTACTATACATCACCGCCATGTATGATTCTTGATCTTCCGCCACAAGGGTTTCAATTTTGGTAGATCAAAGACTTGAAGATGATGATGGCTTTTAGGTTTGATTGGTAGATTAGAGAGAGAGAGAGGGAGATAAAACTGTAAGGGAGATGAAACTGTAAAAGAGAGAAAAGGTTCAATGGCTTCTGGGTTTTGGGTGTGGTACATCTCAAACTTGGGAGAGAATAAGAGGGTAGATGAGAGGGTGAGAGAGATATAAAGACGGACAACCCACTACACTGATATGAAAGGTTGAGTTGAGAGAGAGAGAGAGAAATAAAAGAGAATGAAGACAAAAAGGTTAGAGAGTGTAGGTGGGTGCAATAATGAAGTTTGAATATTCAGACTAAAGTGTTAAAAGGCTTGTCTTGGAAAAGTAAATCCCGGAACCATAGTCAAACTTTGGAAACATAGCTCACTGTTTTAAATGTAAAATTGCAGGTGTAATTTGTATAATAATAGGTCGGTCGGACGGTTTAAATGATTTTTTATATGTGGAACTTGATATCTGACCAAAATTTGAACAAATTTTCTAAATTCTAACCACTGCCAACCGTGAGAGTCTCGAAATCACCCATACTTGGGTCGGTTCGGATGGTTTGGTTCGGATTTGTCGGGTGATTCGAATCCATGAACACCCCTAATTCGTGGTGACTCTAATTCTCTCCCTGACTTTCGTACTTGTAAATTCTTGTAAGGATCTACAAACACCTCCACATCAAGAGCTCAGCCTTCATCAAAAACTTTTTAAATACCAGCATATTTTTAACCACTATCATTGTCGGAAAATCAATCTTCATACATATTTTTTTTTCCTGATAGCCCAAAGACTCAACAACCCCTCACAAGCTACTTACTCTAAAGGAGGACACAATTTTAAACCAGTCCCTTCTGATCATAGCTATTATACCCATAATACTATTTATCCAATTACCCTAATCACCACTGATCATTCATTCCATTTCCTTAGACATGCCGATGCCAAACCCGAATCCATTATTTCTCATTATTTGCCCAACAATTGGCACTATATCCAACACTTCGGTCAACACTCTCAAAACTATTATGAAAAGATTCTTGAGGAAACCCGCTCCATCATAATTGATCATGTTTACTCTAAGAAAAGACAAAAGTCTTCTTCAATATTCTAAACTCCATATTCACAAAATCATTTCTCCCGGGAAATGGGGACATCCGTCAATTTCCAAAAATTTTCTGATCCAAATATCAAACCCAATCAATACAATTATTATGATTACCAGTAGGCTTGGTTTTATGTTTTCTATTTCCAAAACTGGTTTTTCCAACATTCATGGTGGATCCCGTTTGGACCCAATTTTGAGATCACTACAGGAGAAATACCTACCTGGTTTGAACCTTGGTGGAATTAATTTGGATTACAATTTGACGCCTTACCTGAACCTTTTAAAGAATCTTTCCATATTTATCGAAAAAAGGTTAATCCCCCTTATCCAGAATTTCTATATTTAACTATTGATTTCAAATTTCCTTGGATCATGGCTTGGAAATACATCGCATCAAAATGGTGGAAAAATTATAAGATTCCATCAGAACTATACCCTGATCAATTACTCTCGTTCTACAAAAATTTCAAGAAAAAGTTTGCTGTTTATCCTACCCCTTCAATCATGTCTTTTAGTCTCAAGTCTAATAAATCATTTGATTATAATGCTTTTAAAACTAAATTAAAACATAAACTTAAGGAAACATATCATTCAATTTCCAAATCTGAATTCAAACATAAATATGAAAAAGCCATTAAAATGAAAATGATTCTTATGGCGGATGTAGAATCCCTTTCTGATTCTAAGACGATATTATATTCAAAACACCTCCTCCAATTCTCACTAAAGCCAAGTGTTAGACACCCCATTTTTGACCGACCTTAAGACTCAGACGTCACGATTGAGCGCTCGGTGATGTTGCATATTGTGCTCGTTCAGAAGTCTCAGAGTCGCGGCCGTGCGCCCTGCTTCCGGACTTCCGAACCCTCTTCTGTGCCTTGCCTCGGTTTGCGAATCAGACTCGGTTTTCTCTGTTTTTCTTCCTGAGGGGAGGGAGAGGTCTAGCAGATCATCTCTCAGTGGCCGTGGGCTACTTTTCGTGGCCGTAGGCCATTTTGCCCATTTCGGAGCCCGGTTCCCGGTTTTCGGAGCCGTCAGGCCGTGTGCCTCGGTTCGGGACCACCCAACCATCTCCGATTCCTCCGGTTTTTGGCATGCATCTCATTTACTCCCTAACGAGGGACACTGGGGTCTTAGATACCCACTTCGTGGCCAAACACCACTTTCGGTGCTTAACGGCCGGTTTTCGGGACCTCGAACTGCGTGTTTTGGTCCCCGAGCATTCGTTTTGCATCGGTTTTCGTTCATTCTTCGCAGGTACCTCTATTTTATCATAACGAGGGACACTGGGGTCTTAGATACCCACTTCGTGGCCGAATGCCACTTTCGGTGCTTACGGCCGATTTTTGGGACCTCGAACTGCGTGTTTTGGTCCCCGAGCTTTCGTTTTGCATCGGTTTTTGTTCATTTTTGGCAGGTACCTCTGTTTTATCATAAGGAAGATCACTGGAGGGTGGGAAGCTAGTAATTGTCCAAGCAACCTGTTATGCTCTTCCGGCGCCCCCCGGCGCCCGTTTTTCTCACTTCTAGGCTAATGTTGACCACCCTAGGGCCATTTTCTTCAAACCAAAACCACATATTTGTGATGTACACACATGGGAGGACACTAAAAACCTATGGCCGGCCAGTAATTCTCTTTGAACCTTTTGAACCCCTCTTTGAATTGGCCCATTCTCTCTCCTGTTTCAGAGTTGTCAAATTTGAACCACAGGGCCTTGTTGTACACACCTGGGAGGACACCATCATGTGGTGGCCGGCAGCAAATCTTCACTTCATTTTTTACCCCTAGTCGGCCGGCCTGGGGGTGGCGGCCGGCCACTCCAGAAAAAGTGCTGGCCGGCATGCCTCCTTGGGATGTGTTCCTTACAGCTGCACAGCTGTTTCCCCCAGAAAAGATCTAAATCCGGGGGATATTTTGGAGGGGAATACTTAGGTGCATTTCCCTCCACTTGCCTCCCCTTTTTGGCCTTTATAACAGCAGCTCTAACATTCTCCCTAGGGTTAGAAAACTTGCCTTCAAGCATACATACACACCTCTCTCTCAATCTCTCTAAAATCTTCAAGTTTAGTGCCATTTCTTGATCATCATCAAGCATCACCATTACCAATCCATTTCCAGAAGCAAGGAGGGATTCTTGAGAGGCTTAGAAGCAACTTTCATCAAGCCAAGAGGTAGCAAAAGTGTAGTCTTCAAGGGTAAGTCTCAATCCCTCTCTTTTACACCATTTTCTTGCCTCTTTTCTTAACCCTACTTGCTCACTGTTTTGAGCTCCGACCAATACTGAAAGTGGTCCTCTTTTGAGCTATTCTTGATGTTTGTTCAAGGGCTCAACTCTGTTTGAGCCCTCCATCTTGCACTTCTTTCAATATCTTCTTATATGCCATTATTTCGCATTGAATATTTGGCCTATGTGTGATCTGAATTGGAGCATCTCATGAACTGATATTGTGCTTATTTTGAAGCCCTCTTCAACATTGAAGAAGGGCTCAACCTTGTTTTCATGCTCCATATGCTACTTGCCTTGAATCCATGTTTTGCTCTTGTTTTTTTGCATGAAATATCTAGCTCATGAGTGATCTGTTTTCGAGCATGAGGTAAACTGTGAGTGGGCCTATTTTGAGCCCCTATTCAACATTTAATAAGGGCTCAACCCTGTTTGGCCTCTCTATCATGCACTTGCTTCATAATTTCTCATATTTACCGTAAATTTGCATGATTTGTTTGACCTACATGTAGTCTGTTTTGGAGCATACCATGAACTGTGAGTGAGCTTATTTTGTGTCCCTCTACAATATTGTAGAAGGGATCAACTTTGTTTGGGGTCTCCATATTATACTTGTCTCTATATCCCTCTTTGACCCCCATTTTGCATGCTTTTTTAAGCTTATCTAGCTTCTGTTTTCGGCCATCATCAGAACTAGAAAGAGTCATATTTTGATCTTATTGACATATTTCATTGAGGATCTTTGCTGGTTTGATGAATGTTTGGGGTACCTCATGTTATAGCCTTATATATCTTCATTCTTGCATAGCATTTTTACCATGGTTTCTTACTGAGTTGGGGAATGTCATCTACTGAAAATGTGCATATTTTTAGTCCCTCATCAGTGTTGTAGAAGGGTATTTTTCATTTTGAGCATTGCATGTATCACTTGCTTCAATACCTCTCTCTTGGCCCGTATTTTTGCATGCTATTGTTGTCCTATCTATGCTCATTATTTCGCCATGTTTTGTACTGTAAAAAATGCTATCTTGGGGCTGCCTTGCTACTGTTTTGCATGTCATGTACCAACCATGCATGTTTAGTGTGGCTATAGGCCATTCCGGGTGCTTATTATCGCATTTCGGGACCATTCCGTGCATTCGGTGTCATTTTCCCGCCTTTCGGGACTGTTTTGTATCATTTGTAAGTGCTGAAATTCATTTGCATGCTTGCATATCATTATCCCATGTCATTTCATGCCTTAGGGCCATTGCCTCGGTTTGCGCGCCGTGGGCACGCATTTCGAGGCTTCATTTTCATCCGCCGGCCTCTCATGTGAGTGTGGCTGAGGCTCACTCATGTTAGTATAAGTCCATTTCGCATTTCGTATGTCATTTCATGCTTTAATGCATCGCCTCAGTTTGCGCGCCTGTGTGCACGCATTTCGAGGCGCTTCATTTTTATCCGACGGCCTCCCGTATGAGAGTGGCTGAGGTCCTCTCATGTTAGTATAAGTCCATTTTGCATTCTGTATGCCATTTTCGCATCATTGCACTCCGTATGCCATTTTCTCGGTTTGCGTGCCCGCGGGCACGCACTTCGAGACATCTCATTTTAGCCTCATTACATATCATTTCCATGTCATTTTGCATTCCGTATGAATCGCCTCGGTTTGCGCGTCCGTGGGCACGCATTTCGAGGCACTTCCTTTTTTATCCGACGGCCTCTTATGTGAGTGTGGCTGAGGTCCACTGGTGTTAGTATAAGTCCAATTGCATTGTGTATGCCATTTTATGCTTTAGAATCATTTCCTCGATTTGCGTGCCCGCGTGCACGCATTTCGAAGCATCTCATTTTCATAGCATTGTGTATGTTAGGATTGCATATTAGTTACATTTCATGCATATCATGCATATTGCATCGTGTTCGGGATAGGAGTTAGCCCGGGCACGGGAAACGAGGTACGTTCCGTACTACGAGTAACGGAACGGGTCTCAATTCCCAAGTCACCGACACTCCGGATTACCCATGATGGAGTTAGGTTTTGTTGTAGCATTCATACGCATTCACCCCATATTGAGTTGTGCAATCCGACTCCTCGGCCAACATGCATCGTTATGCGTGATTGGTGGCACGAGAATCGAGGCTTGCATATATTTGTGAAATACATTGCTATGCCCCTTTCCCGCTCTCTGTTGCAGCATACCAAGAATCAGCAGTCTTCCGAGGTCTGGCACGTATTTCGAGAAACATTGCAAACAGAGGCTAATCGGGGCATCCCAGTGGATTTCCGCGCAAGGCAGCCCAGCATACATCATTTCATTATCCGGAACGAAGCGAGGCAGCCCCTGGCTTGCATGCCAGTTCTGCAGCTTTCTTAGTTAATTTGTTAATTATTTGGACTGTATATTATTCGGACTGTATTATTCTTTCATTTCGGACTGTATTATTTATTCGGACCCTCTGTGCGAGGGCATAATTGTAATAAGTGTGCGTGAGTGTGATGTATATCTTCCAACCCCACGTCTTTCTTCCCTTTTATTTACCCGCTTATGATGGTTAGATATAGGGCATATTTCAATTAGCATACAGTATGACAGCATGTTTGCATCATTCATCTGTTTTGCACGCACCGGGCTCAGCGCATCATACAAACTGCATTTGTATTTCAGTTCCAAATTGAATACGTGTTAGCTGTAGCATTCCACATGCCATCTTAGAATAGCCGAGCCTGCTATAGTTGCATCTTTGCATGTGTTGCATTAGGCAATTCTGTATAAATTAGGATCATGCATGATTTCTAATCAGATTTTTGTTTTGGCTTGGAGTACTCGGTGAGTTTTATGCTTTAGCATCCTTGCATGCGTGTGAGTGATTGCCATGAATAGCATGCTTGCCATGAGGCTATGTGCTTATGTGATATAACTGCCTTGAATGCCTGTGGGTGGAGGTTGGGTTACTTGGAGTGGAACAATTCATCAAATGTTTGTTCAAAGCCCACTAGATAGTGGCAAAATCATGTTTTCTAAGCCCACCTGAGGGTGACAAATCCGCGTCTTAGCCTACCTGCGGGTAGCATCATCAAACCATTTTCAAATAAACAAACATGAAATGTTTTGTTCCAATTCAGGCGGCCCAGTCTATACTTGTTTGCTGCGAGCATCACATAGTAACCTAGGCTAATAATCGGAATAAGAACTCACAATGTTTTCAAAATAAGATATCATGGTTTAAGAGGCCGGTCTTTGACCGGGCGAGCGGGGGTGCTCACAAAGTGACCTTCCCCAATCGTACCCAAGTTCCCGAGCCGAGGCAACTTGGTGATGACGGACACGTGGCCTTTGGCACCGAGTCAGGGTTTCCTAAATTTCCCAAAAATAAAATATTTAGTGGCGACTCTGTATCTGGCAAAGCAGTCCATGTTTGCACTTCTTTCAAAAAATCTGTTTTCCAAAACGATTTGTCGGATTTGGACTCTTTGGTTCAGATTACGAACCGTGACACAAATCGAGTCCGAGCTGTAGCGAGGTCCCCCGCGGGCTTGTTACACCAAGCTACTGACATTTTTGTCTCCAAAAATATTTTCTCCAATTAATTCAGTAACATCATTACCAAGGATCCTAACTCAACACCTTGACGATGACTACTCAGACACATGTCAAGGAGTGAATCTCGACAATTTGTAAATCATGTGATCTCTGCAATTTCAACAGTTCCATAGTACAATAATTTCAAAAGAAGACAAGCCAACTCATAAAGTAGATTCTCTACCGACAAAACAATTCAATACTACTCAAGCCAACTCATAAAGTGGATTCTCCACCGACAAAGCAATCTCATACTGCCTTTCAAGGAAAATAATAATTCATAAGGACAAAAGGGAAAGTAGATTCCCAGACTCCAAACAATTTTAAATCCAAGTCTCTCCTTCTATAAAAGCCAACTATTCTTCTAAAGAAAATATGCTTTCAAAATATCAAAGACTACTTTGTAATATCAAATGTAGTGTAAATAAATTTGAGTGTGTAAGCTTGAGTGTGTAAGTTTGAGAGTGCTTAGAGTGTGAATGTATTTAGTGAATGTTTTGTCCAATCTGCATCCACGATTGTGACCTGTTGTAAGTTTTCTTTTATTTTGTATTCTAGTTTCTCATTTCAATATAAGTATTGTTTGTTATGCTTTTAATTTTTGATTTGTGTCTTGAAATTAATGATAATATTCTATATGTTGCTAACTTACAAGAAGAATTAGCTAATTTATTATTACTCTTATCTCTTACATCTGGTCAATCAATTATCAATTATTGTCAACGCATTGTTACAATTAAAAAGAAAATTAAAGATGAACAAACTAATAGTTTAAAAAACAAATCTTATTTAAATTATGTTATTATAAATTCATAATATTTCCCGTGGGTCAAAATTTTATTATAATTATTATAATATTAAATTAGCTAATTGTTGCACTGCGTTGACAATAATTGATTGACCAGATATAAGAGATAAGAGTAATTGTAGATTAGTTAATTCTTTTTGTAAGTCAGCAATATATAGAATACTATCATTAATTTCAAGACGCAAATCAGAAATTAAAAGCATAACAAACAATACTTATATTGAAATGAGAAAGCAGAATACAAAATAAATAAATAAATAACTTATAAAATACAGAAAACTTAAAATTTTATTATAATTACTTTAAACAAGATTTTATTATAATTATTATAACATTAAATTATATTATTTACAATAATTAAATTTATAAATAACATAATTTGATGCAACACGCTTATAATATTTCCCGTGGGTCAAAAGCCAAATAATACTACTTCCTTACGAGTCTAGATCCTCTTCTTAGATCTTCTCTACTTAGCTCTCTACTTGGTGGGTCGTTGGGCCTACTTTTGGGTCCAATTTCGATAATTCGAACAGTTCACATTTTAGGATTTATTGAGTATATCATACCTGTAAAAAAATCAAGTTGATCAGATATCAAAAACCATGTGTTCGGATCATTGAACTAAAAATCGTTTATTAAAAAAAGATAATAAATAGTTTTATTTTTTAATAAAATGTTTTTTAGTCTGATGATCCGAAACACGTAGTTTCCAATATCTGATCAACTTAATTTTTTATATGTATGATATATTCGATAAATACTAAAATATGAACAATTCGAATTATCAAAATTGAGCTCAAAAGTGGGCCCAATAGCCTACTAAGGAGCCAAGTAAAAAAAATCTAAGGAGAGGATATGGACTCATTGATTACTGGGTCTATGAAGAAGGATTTGATTGAAATAACTACTAATCAGTGTGTTTGATTTGAGTTTTTTGAAAATTAAGTTTTTTGATTTTTGTGTTTTTTTGTTTTTAGTGAATATTTTTAAAATTTTAAACATTTTTTTTTACTTTTTTATATGCACCTTACTTAGATGTATCTAAAAAGTAAAAAATTTGTGAAAAAATTATTTTAAAAAATTAATAAATACATAAAAATATAAAAAATGTACTGAATTCTCATTTTTATTTATTTTTTTGTATTTTTGATATTTAGTGAATTTTTAAAAAGTTTTTTCACAAATTTTTTACTTTTTAGGTATATTTATGTTAGGTATGTCTAAAAAGTAAAAAAAAAAATGCTTAAAATATTAAAAAAATTCAGTCAAAATAAAAAAAAAAACACGAAAAATAAGAAAGTATAATTTTCTGAAAAGTATTTTTGAAAAAAAGGAACCAAGCAAAGTAAATACTGTTTTGTTTTCGGAACAATTATGAAAAATTATTGGTTGTTTATCAATCACAATTCATTAAAGGTTGTTTTGACAAGTGAATAAAAAGTTATTTTTGATTTTTAATTTATAACAATAATATATTCCCTTAAATGAGGAGTTTTTTTAAAAAAAATATTCTAAAAAAATAATAATTTAGAGAATTGACTTACTTTTCAAATTTTTGAGAACTAATCTGTTTTTTAAAATTATATTTTGAAAACGTAATTTTAAATTAAAATTACATTTTTAACATGCGATTTCACTTTGAAACCGCATGTTGAAAATATAATTTATGATGACATGGACTTTATTAAGATATATTACATTTTCAACATGCGATTTTAAGGTGAAATTGCATATTGAAAATATAATTTCAATTTCAAAATCGCATTTTCAAAATGTGATTTCAAAAAGCAGATTAATTTCTCAAATAGTTTAAAAAGTGAGTCAATTCTCTAAATTATTTTTTTTTAGAATATTTAAAAAAAAAAACTTCTCATTTAAGGGAATGTATTATTGTTATAAATTAAAAATTAAAAAGTTAAAAAAAAAACACACACACACACACAAAACTGCAATTTTATATATATTTTTTATAAAAAAAACTTAAATTTTTTTAAAAAATTAAGTTTTAACTTACTTTTAAAAATAACGATATATATATTTTTTTGAACAGTTTAAAAATAACGATAAGTCCCTTCATGTTTTACAATCATGCAACATAAATTTATGAGATTCAAAGAAAAGAAAAAAACACAAATACGTAGGCTCACTCTCCCCACCAATTACAAGCTTATTGTGGCACCAAAACCAATCAATAATTACACTGCAACAACCATAACCAATCAATAACAATTACACTGCTGTTGCAGTGGTGTCGGTATAAATTAATAAAAATATATATATAATTTTAATTATTAATATTTAAAATAATTTTTACTTTTTAATAATTATTTTCTTCTGACTACTTTTTTTTGTCCTTTTTTGGATCCGACAAAACAGCACAAGGATGATATGATTCACGTGTTTGTAAGCAAAAAGTTTGCTTCGGCTTTTACTTTTTACTTTAGCTTTTCCTTTTTTGGTCTTTTTTCAGAGTGATTTTTCTGTAATAAAGTAGAATTGTTTCAGCAATGTTGCTGGTTTGGCAGCCTTGCGTTTTGATTACGCTTTACCCATTTGTGGTAAAGGCTATTCATTCAACTTCTTTTGTATTTTTGTATTTTTTTTTTTTTTTGGGTTTTCAGCAATAATTTTTCATTGATATAGCAGTTCTAGAGTCCTATAAGTAATTGTATTATTTTTCAAGTAAAGTTTTTTTTTTTCCTGTAATAATTTTTCATTGACTGAGCAATTCTAAAGTCATAAATTCACCAACTGCAACTAATATAAGGGTAGTTACACCTAGGAATGGAGATTACACTCTTGTCTCCAATTTCCAAATGTAAAAAACTCCCCATCTCCACCCTTGATTCCCGGTGAGCAACCCATCACCTCCCCCGCCCGCCCCTGCCCGCCCCTGCCCTCGTTCCCGCCCCCTAATGGGAATTGGGTTTCCCTAACCTCGAAAAATCCCTAATCCTTTTTTTTTTGTTTTTAAGGCAAAGGAAAGAACAGATATATAAAAATACATAGATATACACAGATATACAATCCAATCTTGATCTAACACTACACACACAGGAAAGAACATAAATACAAAGATACATACATTTACATACGCACACAGAGATGAAAGAGAGAGAGAGATATATGTATATACTACTACTACAACATCAGTAAATGTCTTCAAAAAAATATTTGTAAAATGTACAAAAATTGATCTCACTCTGCAGATCATTACTTAGAATTGAGCAATAAAGAAAACAGAGCAAGGAGAAACGGAACAGAGCACTATGCTGGAACAATATTTCTCTCACACTTTGGGAGATGCTATACATCTATTTAAATAGAAAAAATATACATGATAAGATATACACGAACAATACTCTAAACATATCACCTACAGCTCCGAACTCAGTATCCTTAGATCTGTTAAAAAAACATAGATCTGATTGGAGAAAGAACCAAAGATGAACCAAATGGGTGGCCGGAGATAAACCAGACGATGGCGAAGATGAACCAGACAATGGCGGCGAAGAGATCGGCAAAGGCAAGTTTGGTGTCGGTGGAATCTTCTTCACGACGTCCAATCACTCTGAGATAGACGGTGATGGGAGGAATGAGAGAAGGACAGCAGAGGAGGAATGAGAGGAAGACAGCGGATGAAGGATTTTAGAGAGGGGGAGAGAGAGAGAGAGAGAGAGAGAGAGAGAGAATCGAAAGAGAGATGAGAAGAGATCTAATAATTGTGTTTTAGGGTTTAGTATATATATATATATAGGGGTATAATAGTAATTTCACATCGGGGACGGGAACGGAGACGGGGCTGGGGAACGTATCACCGTTCCTGGCCCAAAATTTGTCGAAGATTCATTTTCGAATACCATCCCTAGACCATCAAGGATATTTTTCGAGAAAAAATCGTTTTAATAAGGGTTAGGGATCGGGTCCCCGTCGGGTCAGGTTCAAATTACCATCCCTAATTACACCACAATTTGGCTTCTTTACACCCATTTTTTCTTTACAATCAATCAAAATTCTTTTCTCTTTACACTTTTCAATATATCAAATTTACCTCAAACCCACTTTCTCTCCTTACACCCATTTCATCACCTCTCTTTGCTCTACTTTTACTTTTTGCCATTGCCACTATCGACCATCACTGTCACCACCTCCAGCAGCCAAACCACGACCCACTATCTCCTCCTCCGCCTCCGACCATCACTCTACAACATCTAACCTCCGCAATCACCGTTCTGCAGTCACCCCATTACCATAACTACCACTTTCACCGCCCTCCAACCACTGCGACCACCACCATTTCAACCGCAATCACCTCTACGATCTCGTCTCCAGCCCTCCCATCATCGTGATCTCCACCTCTGCGACCTCCTTCCAAATCTCCACCCATGCAACCCATTTCGTTTTCTCTGCTTTCAACGGAACCTCCTCAATTGCCCTTCCTAAGAGAGAGAGGTTTCAAATCTAGAATTTGGAAGAGGAGAAGAAGAAGAAGAAGAAGAAGAAGAAGAATGGGTTTGTGTTTTTTTAAGTTTGAGGATATTTTTAGTAATTTTAGTTAGAGTTAACATTGTAATAATTTTTTAAAAAAAAACTTTAGGGTATAATGAGGCAAAATGGTGGTGTAAGTAAGATTACCCCTAATATAATTGCATTATTTTTTCAAGCGAGTTTTTTTGGGTCTTTTTAAATAAATTTTCAATAACTAAGCAATTATGAAGTTATAAATTTATGAAAAAAATTACTATTCAGGAGAAATTTTGAAAAATTATTACACAATAGTGAAAAAGTTTATAATTTTAATTATTAATATTTATAAAATTTATCATTTTTTTTATAAAAAAAATTTCTAACACACTTTTGATGTGTAATTCACCCAAAATTTATCAACTACAACCAATATAATTGTATCAAGTTATCACATTTTTATCTATTGAATTATTATGGGAGACTTATTTATAAGTCATTTTTCAGACACTTATGGTAAGTTAAGTCCTGTGTAATTTCTTATAGAGTCTCAAGTCCTATTTAGATAGGAATGTATTCCACAACATCCTACATAAACGTGACGTGACGTGACACTTACATAAATGTAACGTAACGTGACACCTACATAAACGTAACGTAACGTGACACCTACATAAACGTAACGTAACGTGTCACGTTACGTTTCGCAAACTTAATGAGTTTTTATTTTTTTAAATTGAATATGAAAATGTTGCTGGTTTATGTTGGTGTCACGTTACGTTTCATATAAATATGATCTATGGTAACATTCAATTTCGGATGTTACCATAGATCATAGGTGTCACGTTACGTTTATGTAGGTGTCACGTTACATTACGTTTATGTAGATATGATCTATGGCAACATTAAGAAATTGAATGTTGCCATAGATCATAGGTGTCACGTTACGTTTATGTAGGTGTCATGTTACGTTACGTTTATGTAGATATAATCTATGATAACATGCAATTTCCTATATAGGAAATTGCGTGTTACCATAGATCATAGGTGTCACATTACGTTTATGTAGGTGTCACGTTACGTATAGGTGTCACGTTACATTTATGTAGGTGTCACGTTACGTTACGTTTATATAGATATGATCTATGGTAATATTCAATTTCCTATATATGGTTTTATTATTATTTATGATATTAACAACTAATATTGAGGGTAAATATGTCAATAAACTTCCCACAGGACTTATGGGAACATAAGTTTTTTAGTAGGACCATATGTAGCATAAGTCTCCCTAATAGGACTTATAAATAATTTTCTCAATTATTATAGTATTATTTTATTATATTTTATTTATTATATAATGTATCATCAGTTGGTACTGCCCTGCGCTAAGGTGGACAAGGCTATAACCACCACCACAATCCCCACTATTGTAGTCACCTTCATCATTATATTTCCGTCACTATTGCCACTTGTTACCTGTCACCTTCACTATTATCATCAATACCATTACAATTACTATCATAAGACAGTAGTCATGGTGGTGATGTAATGGTAATGATGGTAGTTGTGGTGATAATGATGACTCCAATAGATTAGGGATGAGGTTAGGGTTGTGGGTGTAGTAGTGGTGGTGATAGCTTTGATGCCAGGATAAAATATCATAATTGAATCCGTTTTTTTAATTATTAACATTACATGATGTGTATATATACAAAACCTATGTTTAGCATGGGCTTTTTAAGTTATTTTAGTCACAAAAATATAAAACAAGTTAAAAAGTTAATAAGATAAAATGTCATATCCAAATCATAATCATTTTATTTTTTCTCTCATAAAAACTAAAAAAAATCAAAAAAATTATTCCAAATAGTCAAAAAGTCAAAAAAACTAAAAAGTGAACCCATAACTAACCGTATTTCTATTACAAGAGATATGATCCTCTATACTACAGTATACAATAGCTAAGGTACAACAATATTATTAGAAGAACTGTTATTGTGATCCTCCTTGCGATATCGATATTAGTACACAGTTATAGATTCAGTTAGTAGGAAGTAAAAAATTTATTTAAATTAAGGCTTGGTTTGGGATGTTACAAAAAATTTGAAGTCAAAAAGTTACCAAAAAAAAAAGGCAAAAAAGTCATCACTATTTACAAATTAAAAATACAAAAAAAATAATATACATAATATTTTAATACAAACCAACTTTACACTGTCAAAGGTACTAAATTGATAGAAAAGTACCGTGAAAGGAACAAAAAAAAAATTACATATATATATTTACTAAGTTGGACGGTAATGTTGGGCCTGTAGGAGCCCACCATGAGTCCCGTTTTGATAATCCAAATTGTTCAATGTGTAGAACTCGTCTAGTACTATATGCATGTAAAAAATGAAGTTGATAAGATATTGCTAACTACATGATCAAATCAATTTTGTATAAAAAATGGATGGTGTTATAGTTAACGGTTGACAAAAAAAACTAATTCGATCAGATAGCTATAGATATCCGATCAATGTGATTTTTTACAAACATATAATACTCAATGAGTTGTACACATTGAACGGTTCTGATTAGCAAAATAGGACCCGTGGTGGGCCCTCACTGGTCACAGAGCACCGTCCAAATGGTTGCCTGAAAAGGAGGCAACTATTTCCTATTACACCACTCTGCAAACCTTGCTGCCACTATACAGCCTACACTGTCAAAACTTTTCCTACACACTAATTTATACAATTTTTTAATACACATTTTTTTGTAAAAAATCAAAAAGTTAACCCAAACATCCATCTCCTTTAGAGGCGCAGCGGATCAATTTTTGCCTGTGTGGCGCTCAAACTCCACCAAGTCTAAGCCCTCCATAGCTCATTGACAAATCGAGTGTTGATGGTCTCACCCGTTTGAACGTTAGGGCCCAATGCTTTGTCAAGCAAAACAACTTTACAAGGAAGCTCCATCTTCACCCGGATGCCATAAGTAGGCCTAACACCTCAAGTGCACCAAGCACGGCATAAGTCGCTTCATAGCGCCAAGCTTACCTCAAGCAAGGTGCTTGCTCAACTTAGGTTTATGTCATCAAGGTGCCTAGCCACACAACAATGTGCTAGCAAAGGTCCTCAACTTAGCCGACAAGCCAACATTGCACGTTGGATCTTTAATAGCATCTCGAAGTGTCACAGGGTCAAGCATGCCTCAATAGATGCATATTGGATGGCCACTTGGTCATGCGAAGCCCACAAGCCACCGAGGGTCAATCTCTTGCCCACGGCATAATCCTCATGCCAACACGTGTGCCAGATTCCGCCTAAGGCCATTGCGCACCTTAGCTTTACACCAACGTATAGCATGAGTGAGGCGACGTCTCAATCCGTAGCTTGCTTGTAGCATAATGTAGTCCCTTAATAGACTTGGCCAATACATAGCTTGATGCCTTCATTCGATAGCCCACATATGCAGTGTCGCCCTCCAACTGCTTAGCTTAAGCCACGGGATCCCCTCGTGCAAGGTTGAACCCAAACCAAGCACTTGAGTTGGCACACGAGGCCTTTAGTGGTGCCTCAATAGCCCATTCGGTCCAAAACGAGTCCCAAAGATGCCATATTGCATGGCATAATGGAAACAACGTAATAGACCTCCCCCTCGGGAGGGTGCGCGCAATGCCTGCATTATTGCACCGTCCACGGGGCTCCCAAACCTACGTGGAGACTCTAGACACCCCTCTGGATGCCTAAAGCCTGCCCTTAAGTTGCCCCAAGGTTGCTCACTTGAAGCCCAGTTTGGGCAGAGAGGTAGGTAAGTAGCACACCTTGCCTCCTTATGTATGCTTGTTAAGCAATTTGCCCTCTGGCAGGAGGAAACACCATATATGTCCGAGGAGTCATAATGATTTTTCATAAATTCCACAAATTGAGAAAAATCACGAAACTTGGTCGGGAAAACACTTCCCCTAAGACCTCTTCTTAGTAAAAATTTCAGCCCGAAACTCCTTCGTTTAAATGCCGAAACAACGCGCCAAAATTCTGCACTGCTGGCTGCTGCTGCTGTATTTTGCTGCTGCTGGCAACGCTGGTTGGCTATTGGCATGGGCTGCGGCTTTGCCGTTTGCTGGCTAGTAGTGGCCTACATGCCTTGGGCTACTTGGGGCCAAAGTTAGGCCACGTTGGGGCACTTCCAACGGCCACTCTTGAGCACTTAAATGGCCACACCACCGCGAGCGCAACGTCACGGAGTTAGCCTTGCAAGGCAACCCGTGACACTCTCCTCCACTCTAACCATCAATGTCCTCGTTGATGTAGCACAAAGCTGATGCTGCAGTGCGTGTACCGGCTCCTCTAATGAGTCCAACACCTCTGTGTTTATGGCCTACCTTCAACGTCCAACTCTTTTAGCCAAGCTCCCCTCTAAAAATGGCCTCTGCCAAAGCTCCTCTGAACGTCTCTAACTCTACCCTTTGCCAATGCTCTTGAAATGCCAAGCCCTCTTCTCAAATGGCCTCTCTGCCAATGCTCCTCCGAGCAAACTCAAGCTCCTCTGAGCTGACTCCTCTAGACGATGTTCCTCTAACGATTCCTCATGCTCCCAATGCTCCTCTGAGCTAATTCGCAGTGGGTCGTCGCATCGTGACTTCCTCCTCCACTCGAGTTGTCGACGCCCTCGTCGACTCAATGCAAATCAACAATTGCTCCTCAAAATTATAAAACAATGCCCCTCTCTGGCAAGCACGAAGCCCTCTGGCTGATATCTTCAATAAACTGAAGTATCTCTGTACTGTGCCCTCTGGCGAAATGAAAGCCCTCTGGCTGCTGTTCATTAGCAAGTTCATGCCTCTGAAGCCTTCTGGCTGATGCCCTCTGGCAAACTCAATCTCTAAAGCCCTCTTAGCTGTTGCTCTCTAGCAAACTCAAACTTTAAAACACTTTAGTTGAAGCCCTACCGTACAGCCTACATTGTCAAAACTTTTCCTACACACTAATTTATACAATTTTTTAATACACATTTTTTTGTAAAAAGTCAAAAAGTTAACCCAAACATCCATCTTTTTTTCCTCAATTTTTTAGTCCAAAAAGACAAAAAGTGCACTTATTTAGGACATTCCAAATAACTTCTAATTTTTTATTTATTTATTTATTTTTTTTATCTTTTAACTTATATGGTAAGAGTTAATATAATTTGTGATTATCAAATAGAGTTAATTAATTTTCACATAATACACTAGATTGACTTATCAAATACCACCTTACTCTTCTTCTAATTTTTTTATTTTTTTTTTACACGTTAAGAATCAATACACTCTTTCTTACTATCCTGACTATCTTATAATTATAAAAATAAAATAAAATAAATTAGTTTGTGAAAAATGACAAGAATGCCCTAAGCTCCCACATATTTATAAAATAATATATATATATATATTTGTGGTCTTACCATTATTTTTTCAATTAAAACGAGTCCTAAGCATGATAAACATGCAAATACTATATAGATAGCATTGCACTGTAGCAACCCATCATGTGAATATGTAAGTATCCGTTTGGGAAGTTAGTTTTGAGGTTTTTCTTTATTAAAATAGTCACAAAAAATAAAATAAGTTTTTTAATCTAATAAGACAACACATTACATCTAACTCATAATCATTATATTATTTATCTCACAAAAAAATTAAAAAATCAAAAAAGCTAAAAATCCTTTCCAAACCAAACTTTTTAACCTCAGACTAAAATAACTAAAAAGGTTAAAAAATTAAAAAACTAACCCACTACCCAAACGAGGTCTAAGGCCAAGTTTGGCATATAGCCAAAAAGTCAAAAAGTCAAAAAGTTACTCAAAAAGTTAAAAAGTTAACACTATTCACCAAAAGTCAACAATTACGGCTGCACAACTCCAAAGTCGAATTTTTCCCTACAAATCAATTTTTACAATTTTTTATTGGGGTACTTACCAATTAGTCCTATTAACTAGACTATTTACCTACAGGTCCTAACTAATAAATTTAACATTATAAAATATAAGAGAGTGATAAATTTATCACTAAAATTTATTCATAAAAACAAAGAGACTGATAATTTATCACTATAAATTTATTCATAAAAATAAAAGACTAATAAATTTATCTTTATCACTTAATAAATTTATGAAATAGGACTTAATGGGTAATAAGTCTCCAAAGTAGGACCTATTGGGTAATAAGTCTCCAAAGTAGGACCTATTGGTAGTTTACCCTTTTTTATTACATATTTTTCCATAAAAAGTCAAAAAGTTAACCTAAACATCCATATTTTTAACCTCCATTTTTTAATTCAAAAAGACAAAAAATACACTTATTTAGGACACCCCAAACAACCCCTAAATAACATAAAAGTTAAGCTATGGTGGATGCTATGAGCAAGCAAAAATAAACCTCATCAACCTTATTTTTGACTATTTTAGTCTTAAATGGTAGGCTTTTTCTCGCTGTCATTTTCATCATCATTAAGTCCATGAAACACCAAAATAAAGTAAAATATAAAGTTAAAAAAATTGGTTTTTTAAAGTAAATCAAGATTAGGATAACCGAAAATGATCGAGTGCTCGAAATTTCGAGCTCGAAATACGGCTCGAAATGCAGAGGGAAGAGGAGAGGAAGAAGAGAAGAGGAAGGGAGGAGAGGAGAGAAGGGAGGAGAGGAAGAAGGGAGGGAGGAGGCCGTCGACCGTCGGCCGTCGCAGCTTCGTCCCAGCCCGTCGTCGCCTCGCCTCGCCGCCGCCTCAGCAGCTCGTCGGTCGTCTGCCAGCCCCGGTCCGGTCGTCTGTCCCGCCGCAGCTCCCCTACATTTTTATAGCCCCCTCCCCTCCAGTCCCCCCTCCTCCCCCCTCCTCCTCCGGTTCTGCAGAGCCCCCCCTCCCCCCTTCTTCTTCTTCTTCTTCTTCTTCTCCGTTCGTTTCTTCTTCCAGATCTGCAACAACGAAAAGAAAAAAAAAAAAAAAAAAAAAAATACAGACTCGACACCAAAACGACGTCGTTTTGGTGTCGAGCCAGTATTCGAGCCGTATTACTCGAGCTCTGTAGCGGTTCCGTTGAATTGAGGTCATTAGTGCAATGGTTATCCTAACGGAACCGCTACGGAACCGCTAACCATTGCACTAATGACCTCAATTCAAACACGTCAATTCTTAAATCAGCTCCAAACAACACTACTGTAGCATACGTTTGTAGAATGCTATTATTAAAAACCACCTACCATTAATTATTTAACAAATTCACAAATTCTGGCCTCACTCTATCAAAATGTTCCTAATATAAAAGCTTGGCTCCCAGTTTTAAGCCACACTTTTCCTGACTTTTTATTTATTATTATTTTTTTTTTAAGTAACTAATGACCAACAAAAAACAAAACAAAAAAGTTAATTAAATTTTTCTAAAATTGTTTCAATTCTTTTTAAAATTTGAAAGTCGTATAATTTAGGTCTCGTTTGACAACATCACTTTTTAGCCTAAAAGCCAAAAAATCACTAGAAAAATCAAAAAAATCAACAATATATACCAAAAAGTCAAATATTTCCTTTTCTGTCTACTTTTTACACATCTTTTGTAAAAAATAAAAAAGTAATCCCAAATATACTAGTTTTTTTTACATTATATTTTACCAAAAAACTAAAAAATTACTAAAAAAACATGTTCCCAAACGAGGCCTTAAATAGATCTAAAAGAGTAGAAATTGACTCAAATTGAAAAGGTTCAATAAAAATGACAATAATTGAAAAAAAAGAAAGAGCAAAAATGCCAACTCCCAAAAGAAGAAACGAAAAAATATTGAAAAATAATGTATGGTGTCAACAAGCAACAAGATGATGTGTGACTTACGTTGCCTTTCACTTAACTGACCAAGTGGGTCCCTCCCTATCCTCATTTAAAGATCTTCATTGGTCAGTAATATCATATCACAACACCACATGATAGCATCGCTGCACCAAATACCTCCTCAAGAACCTCCACAATCAGGTCATCTTATCCCATCCCAATTACCTTTGACCAAAATATGCATAGAGAAATAACTGAAATAACCGACATCATGTGACATAGAGAAAAGAACTTGTACCTATAAAAACAGGAGGTTCAAATTCAATGTTAATACACTGAACAACAAAGCATCACAATGGTAAATAACTGATGTAACTGAGTTCTAACTTTGGACCATGTCTGGTTAAACTTTTTTTAACTATTTCTCAAAACAAAATGCCACCAGCTTCCCAGTAATGCTGAAATCGTTGGCCATGACATGATATGATTTTTTGCCATCAACGAGCAAACCTCTTTACAATTTGGGATTCCTGCTGCAACTCATCATGGTACATCCTTCATCTCGCCATACCACAAAAAAGATGGAAAAACCAGTTGTGGATTTTAGCTCAAGCCTTCTACTTCGGCTGGCAAAGCAAAAGTTGGCATTGGCATCTGGCTTGACATCATGTCAGTCATTGTGCCCATCAGCCTGTTCCGACCCTCTTCAAATCGAAAATTGTCGTGATTCAGATTCTGTTCGAATACACCCATTTGTGCTGCAACATCCTGAGACGCTCTCTGGCTAGCTGCATTTTCCACCACTTGTGTGCCAGTACTGTCGAGGCCACTTCTGATCCAGGCAATGTTGTTCAAATCTGTGGCAATGGTAGCCAACTCGTGACTAGAGAAGGGAGGTGGTTCATCATAATCAACAAACTCGGGTCCCAACAACGATCTCCGAGAAGAAGCCCCATTTGAAGCTTCACAGCAACCATGGCCACATTGCAAAGGAACAACGGGCTCAACACCAACACCTTCAAGAAATTTGCAGACCCCAAAGTCAGGTTTGACAGCTTGGATCAATGGCCCCTGCATTGGATCAATCCTCGAAAATATAGAACCAGTTCTTGAGCTGCTTGGAGGGTTGTAAACGCTGAATGCGCCGACACGTGGCACTGGACGAGAAAGTGCAGGACGGTTTATTTCAGCAGCTCGATGTTCTTCACAATGGTTGAGTCTATTTTGTGTCAAGCTCAAATCTTTTCCCTCTAGGGCCCTCAATGAATTATTTTCTCCATATGATAGGGTTTCTTCCGAGGATGCTTTTGTGCAGTCTGGGCTTCCTTCTTCCAAAATGTTGACAGATGATGGTTTAAACCTTTTGAGCTCCGTGCCCTTGCGCCTCAGTGTTGAATTCCAGTGGTTTTTAATTGCATTGTCCGTTCTACCGGGCAGGAGCTTTGCAATTGATGCCCATTTGTTTCCATGAATTGCATGAGCTGCTAAAATGATGCGATCCTCTTCATCTGCAGCAAATTATGCACAGTAAGACTCGATCAGAACAATATCCATCGTAAATGTGTTCATTTAACATAATACATGCACATGTTTATCCGGTCATCATTCATTGTGTGATCTGAAGCTCAATGGACTAGCAGAGGAAACAAGCTTTTAACTGTTCCGTTGTTCAACTTTTTCTGTAGCAAACATTGGAAGATGAAGAGAAGAAAAGAAGACCCCTATTGCAAACAGGGATTTAAATAGCTTTAGTTTTAAGTTTCCATGGTAATATAAAGGAGAAAAAAGATGGCGAAGTCCAGAAATTGAGCTATAAACAACCAATCAATAGCAGTGTTCAAGAATAAACACAACCAGATGACACCAATCAATGTAGCCGGCATGTGGCTGGTTCTAATGTTTTGTTGTTTTATGTTAGTTTGTATCATATTTCTTCATCGTACAATATAAGTAGTTTGTTTGAGATTGAGAAGGCACACCCATATGGGATGACATACTGTGAGGTTTTGCTGGTTGGCTCCTATAGTTTTGATTAAACAAAATTTTCTTTCAGCAAGGTAAAAAAATTAGAATAAAAGGAATACCCAAATTTGTGAACCCCTCCCCTACCCTCCCTGTCAAAGGACAAAAAAAATAAGGCAATAACAAAAACACTACATAGCAAACACATATCTCTTATCATGTCTTTCAGCTGGATCAATTATGCCAAGACAAAAATCATTTCAGTTCCCCGACTTATGCCAGGTACCAAGGGCTATATACTGGAAAGTGACAGATAGCTTAACTAGTGAAGTCTGAAGGACACCAAAAGGCCTTAGACTGGGAATTTGCCTTCATCCAATGTGGGGTGAGGAGTGGGGTAGTGGGGGTAGATGTTTGTGGGGAAGGATTACCCGATTTTACATACTCGAATAAGCTAGAGTCCATATTTATATCTTAAATCTGTCAGACCAATTTGACCTCCCACAGAACCAATTCTACTAGAATTTTCCTAAACAGGAAAAAGCTTAATGTTTTTCAAAAAACAATAATCTATCAGAAAAAATCCATTTACCTTTAAGACACCTTAAATTACTATAATTTTAATGACATAGAAAGGTACAAATCCACTCAAGCAGCTGATGAAAAGCCTCTGCATGTACAGATATTTCAGGCACTTTTCTAAGATATTTCACACTCATAATCTAAACAGAAAGATGAGATAACAGGATCCACTAGGGTATGTTAAGAAATAACTTGAACTACCAAGGAGGGACTAGGTCTAGTTTACATTACACGGATTTGGGTGCCGGTGTGTATCTAGAGGTCGGATCCATCAAACTTCAAATTTAAGGGTACTCGGACTTGGCAACAAAAGGTCATATTTTATATTTTTAATCTATTATGTGAGATAAAATGATGTTATACATAACTTGCAATGTCAAAAAGGAATTTTAATCATTTTATAGAAATTATACACCAGCATATACATATAATGATAATGTTAGATACAAATAGATAAGAAATAAGTGTTCAATAGAAAGTATCATACACATATCCCACACTCTTGTCCAAGTGTTGGGTGTCCGACGCGATTATTTGATTTATTTTGAAGAGTCATGTAACATAGGTTATCCATACTTTAAAACATGGACCAGGATGAATTCTAATGGCATCATTCTGAGATCTTGATGAATTCTAGTAAAAGTTCATGGTTTTACATCATTGAAAAATTTAAGCAGATTCTTTACATGACATCGAGACCTTTCTCCTGAACCAGCAAAAGGGGACATGCTGAACCAGATTTAGAGTTTCACTTTCACAATAAAACTTAAAGTCAGGTAAATAAGTAAGCCATTTAATGGAGTTTGTTCTGTTTTTAACTAATTAACTGAAATTAAACATAGCTTAGACAATAGGGACCCACAAAATCTAATCCATAACAAGGACATCATCTTCATGTCCAATGATTCATCATCCTCCTACAACAATTTGTCAGCTTAAGACATCTTTAGTCAACGCAAAGCATATCAAATGTCAATAAAAACTCACATTTAAATGCAGTAACACATGTGTATTATTTTCTTATGTTTGGTCTTATGTCATGTTATGGATATTCTTCTAATTCTATCTTTGATATGATACAAATGCATGTGTGGGTGAAGGGTCTGATTACCACACCCTAACCTATTTTGCTAATCTCTCTTCATTCTCCATCTATCCATTCTTCTTCTACATGCTAATTCCATATTTTATATTTCAACTTGGTATCAGAGTGATCTAATCCAAGTCCAACCCTATAACACACAGGAAAATTTTGGAAATCATGTGAGGTGACTGCAATATGCTGACGTCATTATCCATACAATGATGTCAACATCTATACAGACGCTGTTGGCTGGCAACTAATGGTTAAATTGTCTCGATCTCCTGGTGATAATAGTGATTTTTGTGAATTTTTTAAAGCCATTTGAAGTGCCTTTTCAAATGATTTTCGGATTTTTTTCCTATTTTTTTTTATCCAAGCTTTGAGACAACACCCATGCTTTTGATTGTTGGAACCACTTCTATGGGTGCCAACATACCTAGGCGAGGTCTGATCTTGTGCTGGTTTGGTGATTTTTATAAACTTTGAACCTATTTTTGAAGACATAGTGGTCGGCCCCCTCCGTTTAGGCCTTGCAGTGGTCTTTCGCTCATTTGTTTCGGTATTATTTTGCGGTGGTTTGGTTGATCTGCTTCTTGGTCCTTTGGTTTCATCTTGTTTGGGCCTTTGCTACTTGGGATTCTCTTGTTGTATGAGTATTACAACACTAAAAATTTACGGGACCAGTTATTGCAACATAAGCCTTTTACCACCGATTTGGGGGAGCTAAAGCAACATTGGCAGGCATTTATGATTGGCCTACTTTCTGGATTAGATTCTGACTAGCAGGGTTTTAAAGATCAAATTCTTCCTAATGAGACTTTTACCCACGATAATATCTATTCTCATTTACTGTGCTCATCATTAAGCAGCCTCTATGACCAGTCCCACCCACTACTACTTTTTCAGAATCTTCTGCTATAGTTTCTAGTAGTGGAGGTTGGGTAGTTCTTGTGGTGGCGGTTCTGGTGGATGAGGTGCTAAGAAGTGTGACTATTATAGTGCCACCAACCAACAAACTACATTGTTGGCAGAATTATGGTAATCCAGATTATATGAATCAAGTTGCTGATGATATTACACAGCCACAACCAACTTCCATTCCTTTCGGACATGTGATTCCTACTTTTAATTCTCATGAAAAACTCACTACTTAGATTAGCGAGTTTGTTCAAACACTGCACACAGCTTTTCTCTCATCTTCCACTCCCACTTTGGCTAATTCACGTACTATTGCATGTGTGGTCAATTCTTATTTGTTTTAATGTTATTAATAATTTTACCAAAAAAGATATTAATAGATTCTAATCTCAACAAATTAATCAACTTAGCTGCAATAACAAGAATCGAATTTATGAGCAATTCGGGCAACTTAGGCCTAACTCAGTTGGGCTTGAGCAGACAACCTCGGGTTGAAAATAGGCTTGGGTATCTCTTAGCACACCTCGAACTGGACTTGGACAACTAACCAACCCTCAGTTGCTTCTATATACAAAAAACTCTGGTAGCCTACTAACTAATATACATTCTCCTACAACAGGAAATTTTACCACAGAACGTATTTTAGATCACTCATAAAAAAAACTATAACCAATAAACCTCTCTACAAGAGGTCCTCAGGATGCTCTACAATTTCCAGGCCAGAAAGGCCAAGAGGAGATGGAAGGATGAACATCCACATGTATTCATGAGCACGATTAAACAATTTGGTAACTCCTTAGAAGGCACACTACCTAATTGCAAAAAATAAATGGATTAGAAATTTAAAAGCATACAAACAATGGTAATCCACTTTAGATGGGACGGTGTGTGGTACTATAGAAACTGAGGTTTGTAAAATAGCAATCCATCCAATAAAAGAACAAGCATCAGCAATAGCGTCAAAAAGATAGGTTAAACAGTGTCACTTCAATAGCTATAACAAGTCAAGAAACCATTTATCCACTAATAACGCATAGTTGAAGATTATTTTAGATGAATACACAGACCAGGAACGAAAGTACAGAAAGTTTAAAGAATTGAACCAGTATTTAATACCATACAGCCAAAAATTATGAGCCACATTTGGAGTGAAAAATATGGACAGTTCAAGGCTTTCATACAGTTCATTTAGGTCTGAAAAAAGGGTTGCTCCTTGACTGTTATTTATAGACATCCTTTCAAAGGGGATGGGAAAATAAATAAATAAAACACTAACAAATATCCTTGCATGAGGTTTCTCAATAAAAAATAACGCTTACGATTCCTCAGATAAAATATATAAATATATCAACATCAAGTGAATATCCTACACCTGAGCAGAAGAGTACTCTAAGCACATCTAGGCAAACCATTTCACATGGAGATGGCTCACATGGCCAGGGACGAGAGCAGGAGAGGGGGTGGGGAGTGAAGGCATATAGAGGCTTCCAAGGTTGGAAGCGCCTATGGGAGCGTATGGATATTTTATATATTTAATACATAAATATATTCTAACAATTATTTTTTTCTGATCAGTTGTAATATATTTGTTAAAATGTGAATAAATATTAGAGAATTGATGTCAGGTACAAATTACCTTTGTTAAGTATAAATAAATATTATGCAAAAAAAAAGTCCTAAAATAAGTGTAAGTTGTTTTGCTTTTATTTCTTTGAGATTTGTATGTTTAAGAGGTTCTATCTCAGTCGGGAGCAAGTTTTTTTCCTCAACGGAAGGAGGTTTCTTATAAGTTTATTACTTGAGAGTGCAAAATCATGAGTAAGAAACGTCATCTTACACTTCAATTCCCATCCTAGGTATGATTTTGTACTTCAGATATGGAGGCTTGAAGTTTCATATAATCACAATTTTTTTTTTCTTTTTTCATATGTAAAAGGGCATAGCCTCAAAATACCTTCCTTTTTGTTTTTATGGGTGAAACTATTCCCTTACGATTAGGGGCTAATATGAAATTTCACATTCTTGAGAAAATGTTTAAATGAAATTTCATCCTCTAGCCTCCCAAACCTTCATATTTAAAGGGTAAAAGTAGGAAATTTAAACACACAACAAACCCCAACCATTCATGAACATATATGCAGCTTCAACATGCAATGATGATTTGATTATAAAACGTGTCGAGCAAAAAATTAGAATTAAATCATAACTAAAATGTTAGTTGGCTTGAGATAGTATTCGCATTGATTCCAAGAAGATGCGTGAAACTCCATTGCATAACAGTTAAGGACCATTATACTTAAATTTCCAAAACAAACAAACAATATAACAAACATAAGTCATTAATTGGCTCTAATGAATGCGAATTACATGGGGATCCCAAATCATCAATACCCCTATTTTTACTTTATACAAAATTCTCCTACCTAAACACCCCATCTACAACCTAACATCACATGCTATTAGAACTTTTTACTCTTTAACCCACGTAACTGCAAGACTCCTAATACAACATCACCTACACATAATCTTGTTATCATGAATAAGAAAAGTTTTGTTGCCTAAAAATGCAAGTAATAACCTCACCTTCCTAACATGACAAAACACTTGCATAAAGCCTAAGAAGCACAAACACTTCTAAGAAGGTGACTAGTCCGAGTTGGACACTTACACTCGTTGGACACTTTCCAACACATGTCCAACACTCGTCAAAACGTGTCCTATTTTTTTTGAAATAAATAAATAAAAATAGATCTGAACACTTGGAGGACACACATATCTATTACTTACATGTGTCCACTGATTAGACACACATGAAACTAATTATAAGTTTGAACTAAATAACTTAGGATACCACAATAAAAGAAAAAATAATGTAAATTTATAAAATAAGTGTTATATTTCATTTTTATTATTTTTAAATGATATATTCATATATATGACATATAATAAATATATAAATTTATATATTTCGTGTGTGTCCCCCACATGTGTTGTCTTATATTTTTTGTAAATTGGCATGTCGATGTGTAGAGATGTAAGAAAAATAAATAAAAAAAACCAATTAAACTGAACCAAACCGGTTATATTTGGTCTTTTTTTAATAAGAATCAGTCTGTGCGGTTTTTTATTTTGATTTTTTTTCAATTTTTGGTTCAGTATCGGTTCAAGTACATTGTACACCGAACTAAACTGAAACCAACCGCTTCAACATGTATTGTATTTATAATATATATATATATATATAATGTAATAATATAATGATATTAATAAGTATAATAAATTATTAACATTGATTAATGTAAATTTGTAAACTTGTAAACTCTTATTATATATGATGTCAATTCTAACTCATTATTCTCAAAGCCTTAGTGTTTTATAACTTTTTTTTTGTTTGTATTTTTGTTAATTTAGGAATTGAAAAGTATTTATTAAATGGATGGATTGGATATGTTTGAAGTGGTAGACAAATAACTAATTCAATATTTTTACATACATTAGTGGCTATACTAAAAAGTGACTTAAGTTTGAAAGGTCATAGACCGATTAAACCGCACCGAATTAAACCGTTTCAATCGGTTTGGTTCAGTGCGGTTTAATAAGAGAAGTGGTCTATATCGGTATTCAAAATAATAAAACCGATATTATCAGTTTGGTGAAAAATTTTACCTAAACACTGATTGTACCGAACCGATTACATCCCATCGGTGTGTTCGTGTCATGTCCGTGTTTCTTAGCATAAAGCATAAATCTGCAATTTACATACCACGAAGAAATCGTACGTGACAACAAATTCTTAAAAATCTCAAACTGGAGTAGACCAAATGAGCAACAAACAAAAATGCTAGAGACCACAATTTATTTTCTCAATATTTCATTTTGTAGCTTAATTGGCAAGCTATTATTTTACTAAATTTGCACATAGTATTATATTGAACCAATCATTGATCCCCTTATTTGACACAAATTGGTAAAAATTGATATGTAACAATTCTCTCTTCTTTCCCCTTTTTTTATTTTCTTTTTTATTTTTGATAAGTAGATTATATTAAAAGATCATAAAAGTGGATGTTGTCTATGTACAAAAGGTTAAATCATGATAATCTATATCTTGCAAAACATAAGATGACAATTTTGAAAGAAACAAGTAGCATAAGATAAGAAGACAAAATCCAAATTTCCCCTTTTCCATCATAATAAAAAAAATATGTTTGTTTAATGTATTATAAACTCAAACATGTGGCAAAGATCATCAAAAATTACAACCATCAATTCATTCCTCTATATCATCTGCAAGAATTTTGGATGTTCCATGGAAGATGAATCACCCCATTAACATTTTATTTAGTATCTCAAAATAGATATTATCCAAAGAAATCATCTCACAATTTTAAATATGACACAAATTGGCAAAAATTAAAAATGTAACAATTCTCTCTTCTCTCTCTCTCTTTTATTTATTTATTTATTTTTTTGGGTTAAGTAAAGTAGATTATATTAAAAGATCATAAAAGTGGATGTTGCCCATGTGCAAAAGCTTAAATCATGATAACCTATATCATGCAAAACATAAGATGCCAATTTCGAAAGAAACAAAGTAGCATAAGATACGGATACATAAGCCAAATTTCCCCTTTTCACTATAAAAAAAGAAAAGAAAAAAGAGAGTATTATAAACTCAAACATGTGGCAAAAATCATCAAAATTGCAACCATCAATTCATTCCTCTATATCATCTACAAGCATTTTTCCCGTTCAAGAAAATTCGAAAGGGATAACACTTCAAAAGATATGATGAAGTTCATTGTTCATCTTAGTGGCTCCATTTTAGGAGACGAATTTCTACAACAAATGCTATAGAATATTAATGGGACCACTACGAATCAAGCACAATGAATAAAAGGAAGTTAAAACCAAACACAACACATGATCACAGAGTATTGAAAGCGAAGATCATTCAACACCACAAATCCAATGCAAATGCACAAATCAACAGTAACATTAATAGAGAAGTAATGAAACTACTCTCACTACCGACTCACTCAAGGATCAATCCCAAAAAAAACACAGACAAAACCCACAGATTCAAAATGAAATTTAAAAGAAGTACGGACTAATCAAGAGAGGTACAAGTAGAATTCATATATGGAAGAGAAAGGAAATGAGATTGAATCGGTAATGAGATTTGTATGTTTAAGAGGTTCTATCTCAGTTGGAAGTGAGATTTTTCCTCAACGGGAGCAAATTTCTTATAATTTTCTTACTTGAGAGCGCAGAATCACCAGTAAGAAACGTCAGCTTACACCTCACTTCCCATCCCAAGTATGATTTTGTACTTCAAATATGGAAGCTTGAAGTTTTATGTAATAACAAGACTTTTTTTTCATATACAAAACGGGCATAGCCTAAAATTAACTTTCGTTTTGTTTTTTTATGGGTGAAATTATTCTCTCTTATGATTAGGGGGCTAATATGAAATTTCACTCTTGAGAAAATGTGTGGGGTAACTAGTGATATGTTTGTGCACATATCACCCTCTAGACTCCCAAACGTTCATATTTAAAGGGTAAAAGTAGGAAATTTAAACCCACAACAAACCCCAACCATGCATGAACATATATGTAGCTTCGCCCAACATGCAATGATGATTTGATTATGAAACGTGTCAAGAAAAAATTAAAATTAAAATTAAATCATAACTAAAATGTTAGTTAGCTGGAGATAGCATTCGTATTGATTGCAAGATGTGTGAAAGTCTGTTGCATAACAGAACCGGACCATTTTACTTAGATTTTCAAAACAAATCAACACAATAAACAAACATCAGTCATTAATTGGCTCCAATTAATGCGAATTACATGGGGGTTCAAAATCATCAATACCCTTATTTTTACTTTCCATATACAAAAGTCTCCTATCTATACATCCCATCGACAACCTAACATCAAATGCTATTAGAACTTTTTACAATTTAACACCATGTAACTGCAAGACTCTTGTTACAACATCACCTACTCATAATCTTGTTATCATGAATTAGAAAAGTTTTGTTGGCTAAAATATGCATGTAATAACCTCACCTTCCTAAAATGACAAAACACTTGCATAAAGCCTAAGAAATACAGACACTTCGATGAAGGTAGCATGTCCGTGTCGGATATTGACACTCGTTGGACACTTCCCGATGTGTGTCCAAAGCTCGTCAAAACGTGTCCTATTTTTTTAAAATTTTTTTAGATCCGGACAATTGGAGGACACACGTGTCCATACCTTAAACACTGTCCACCGATTGGACAGATACTGTGTTACATGGACTCTTCTATTTCACCCACAATATCCGTGTCCACCAGATATGACATGAGTAAGGTTGTAGGATATGTGTCCGACACTCAGACCCAATTTAGACACTCGGATCCTTTAATTTGTTACAATATATGAAAAAAAGAAACTCACATTTACTAGTAAAACAATACTTTAAGCCTCACATGAATTAGATATAGAAATTTCATATTTTTTTTGAATCCTATTCAATTTCAAATATATATTTCTATATCATTTACAACATTTCATCCGAGAATATTATATAATATGCAATATATATAAGTGTCTATTACGTGTCTCCGCACCCATATCCAATTTTGAATACGTATCCCAAGATTCTAAGATTTAAATTTATGAAGGTCTGACACTTAGAAACACACCCATACACGATACTTGTACCCGACTCCATGTAACATAGGACAGATATGAAACTAATTATAAGTTTGAACTAAATAACTTAGGATACAATAATAAAAGAAAAGAAAACAATGTAAATATATAAAATAAGTGTAATATTATATTTTTTTTTATTATCTTTGAATGATATATTCATATATAACATATAATAAATATATAAATTGGCGTGTCCTACATTTTTTAAAAATTGGTGTGTCGGCAAGTCCGTGTCATATATGTGTCCGTGTCCATGTTTCTTAGCATAAAGCATAAATCTGCAATTTACATACCACAAAGACATCGTACAGGACAAACTCTTAAAATCTCAAACTAGAGTAGACACCAAGTGAGCAACAAACAAAAAATGCTAGAGACCACAACTTATTTTCTCAATATTTCATTTTGTAGCTTAATTGGCAAGCAACTATTTTTCTAAATTTGCACATATTATTATATTGAACCAATCATTGATCCCCTTATTTGACACAAATTGGTAAAAATTTTCTTTTCTTTTCTTTTCTTTCTTTCTTTTTTTTTTTTTTTTTTTTGATAAGTAAAGTAGATTATATTAAAAGATCATAAAAGCGGATGTTGCCCATGTACAAAAGGTTAAATCATGACAGCCTATATCATGCAAAACATAAGACTCCAATTTCGAAAGAAACAAAGTAGCATAAGATAAGAATAAATCAGCCAAATATCCCTTTTTCCCTAAAAATAAAAATAAAATTGTTTAATGTATTATAAGCTCGAACATGTAGCAAAGATCATCAAAATTAAGACTATCAATTCATTCCTCTATATCATCGGCAAGCACTTTGGATGTTCCATGGAAGATGAATCACTCCAATACATGTTATATAGTATCTCAAAATAGATATTATCCAGGGAAATCATCTCACAACTTCAAAATTTTTAAAAAAATTCCCGTTCAAGGAAATTCAAAAGGGATAACATTTCACACGATATGAAGAATTTCAACAACAAATGCAATAGAATGTTAATGGGACCATTAAGATTGAAGTAAGTTGAAACCAAACACAACACAAAAGTCAGAGACACACATACATGTAAAATGATCACAGAGTATTGAAAGCAAAGATCATTCAAAACCACAAATCCAATGAAAATGCACAAATCAACAGCTACATTAACTACCCTCACTGCTGACACACTCAAGGATCAATCCAAAAACAAACAAACAAAAACACAAAACCCTCAGATTCAAAATCAAATTGAAATCAAGAAAGGTACAAGTAGAATTCATATATATATATATATGGAAGAGAAAAGAAATAAGATTAAATCGGTAATGGCGGTGATTACCAGTAAAGGGCTTGCGCTTAACGCAAGGGTCTAGCTGATTACACCACCGAAGTCGGCACGACTTGCCAGACCTCCCGGGAATTCCTCGGGCAATCAGGCTCCAATTCCTCGCGCCGAACTTGCTCACGAGGCGGCTTAGTACCGCGTCTTCTTCAGGCGACCAAGGTCCCTTGACTCGGCTGCTACTGCTACCACCACCGTCACCGTTTCCGTCTCCGTCTCCATCACCTTCGAGAACTACAACTAAATCTGCGACGGCGTCAACGGCGGCGTCAACGACAGGCGATTCGGTTTGGTCCTCTTTCTTCATCGTTGGTTTCTCTCTCTAGCCTTTCGGTTTTGTTTTGTATTTCTCTCTCTCTCTCTCTCTCTCCGAGTTTTTCTCTCTCCAGTCTGTGTATATATCTATTGCAACCGGTACCTACCTGCCTAACTGCAAATTTTTTCAGGGACAGCGGACTTGATTTATTTAGGCAAAATGTTTCGGATTCTCTCGTTTGCCCTTTCTCTAAGGCGGTTTTTTTAAATTTACCATTGTGTCCTCCTTTTATTTGTGTGATCGTTTGGCACGAAGAAATTTGAAATTTTTTAATTAAAATAGTCACAAAAATATAAAATAAGTTAAAAAATTAATAAAATAAATTGTTACATTCAAATCATAATTATTTTATTTTTTCTCACAAAAGTCAATAAGTCTATCCCAAACAAGACATTTTAGCCACAGGTTAAAATAACTGGGAAATCAACCCACATCCCAAACGATGCATGTGTTGTCCTGTTTACGAGTGTGTGCGGTACGGTTCAGGCCGTTTGAGAGTAAAATTACAAATTGAATGGCGGATTAGTGGATTAGCGGATTAATAAATTGCGGTTCGGACGATTTTTGACGAATTGGCGGATTGAAAAATATTCTAACTAATTATCATATATTTGCATAATATATAACACTAATTTGTAAAATATTTTTTTAGATATATAACACAAAATAATTTTACATATATTTCATATATATAACCATTAATTTGCAATAAATTTCTTATTTTAAATCTCTCTCACACTCATTTTTACATTGGTATTTAATTAGAAATTAAAAAATATATATGTATTAATTATAGCGGAGCGAAGCTGTTCGGTTGACAGATTATAAATTTTAAAGTTTAAACCGCGGTTAGCGGTTAGAGCGATGCTGATTAATGCGGATCGGTGCAATTTTAACGGATTGAGAAGTATTTTGCACAGCCCTAGTCATGTTAATCCGTTTTATTTAGATACAATTGTTATTGTAGAGATTGTTAATGAGAGAATTAAAATATATATATATATATATATATGTAATATATTTTAGTGAGGGAATTAATTATATGAAATATCATAAAATTTTTTGGTGTTTTTGACATATTTTAATATTAAAATTTATATTTTAAAAAAAAAATTGTACTATATTATTTATATATATATATATATATAATGACGTAACATATAAAAATTTAAAAAAAATAAAAAAAACACACACACACACACAATATGGGCAAAATAATCTTTTCTCAAGATAATCTCCTCACTAGTTTTGAAACTCAACCCTTGGGTCACATTTGCTTGGCTCCATAGGATGGAAGTGATTAAGAGTACGGTAGGATTAAGTGAGGAGATTATTAATATGTTGATATTAGGTTGGAGATGTAGGATAAAGAGTATTTGTTTGTACACTACTGGATTAGTAATACTATATATAGTATTAATATATAAAATTAATATTTTTAAATTTTTAATAATTTTTAAAATATTATAATTATTATTTTTTTGTTCTAAAAATATAATTTTTACTTAAAAATTATTTAAAAATTTACTAGTCCCCTTCCTCAATTTTTAATCTCAACCTTCCCATAACTTTGTTAGTCCTACCACATAAGAGGATTACTAGTCCAAGGGGATAGTTAATCCTCTCACTCATGTCTCCAACCAAACACTCTTTAGGTAGATCCTACGAATTATTAGTCCAATCCCTCTTTCCAAATAGCCAAACAAACGTGGCCCTTTGTTAATCCCCTCTTCCAAAGCTTATCCCAGTCATAAGGGACTATGAATCTCCTTCCCAATTTTACAAATAAACACCACTGTAGTGGTCCCACGTATATTCTAATCCAATCTCACCTCATATAACCCAAAACAAACATAGGTTTAACTTTATTGCATTTGTAATTTTTATATTTAAATTTTGGATAAATTAATGATATAGTTCATAAGATTTACTTAAAATACAAATTACTTTTTATGACTTTAAAAATTACATTTCGTCCTCTGAAGTTTATGATCTCATAACAAATGACTCTTTTTATTAATAAATCATTAAATTAATTAACAATTTTTCATGATATCAAATTTTATTTTAAATAATATTTGAAAATTTTATTCATAAATTCTAAATGGATGAATGTTAATTTATTTAGTTCTAAGAGTTTTTTATGAACCAATTAGTCTTTTCTTGTTTTGAAAAGTTATATTTATTTGATTTGATACCATTTGAGTTTAAGTGAATGCATTTTTGTGATTTATTTTTTCAATTTTCTGATTTGTTTTGAGATGAGAATGAAAATGTGAGGTGTAGAAGATTCTTTTTGGAGGGATTGGTGGCTGAAGTATTAGTTGTCGAGCATAGAAATCTATATTTTTGTTGGTGTGATTTTTTGGTATTACATTGGAGTGTTACATTAGAGTACTACGTTTGGAAAAAAAAATACATTAATGAGTTTTTGTGTGTTATATTGACTGAAGTGTTATATTTGAAAAAAATACACTAAGAAATTTTTTTGGAATATTATTTTGTTACGTTTGAAAAAAGTATATTAAGAAATTTTTTTAGCGTGTTACATTAGAGTGTTATGTTTGGAAAAAATACACTAAGAAATTTTCGTGTGTTATATTGATTATAGTGTTACATTTGAAAAAACTACATTAAGGAGTTTTTTTAGAATGTAGCATTATTACGTTTGAAAAAAAGTACACTAAAAAGTTTTTTAATGTATTACATTGAAGTGTTATGTTTTTAGAGTGTTACGTTTGAGAAAAATACACTAAGAATTTTTTTTTTGAAGTGTTACGTTTAGTAATTTCAACACTATGAAAAAATCCATATTTATCCCTCAACACATAACACACACATTTATACTTGGCTTTTTATGTAATTCACACTAAAATGGGACCTTCGCGTCCATAAGAAAAATTGGAGGACCAAACAATTCATAAGATTACTATTTGAGATTTATTGATGCTTCACCCTTAATAATTCAAGTAATTTTATTATTTGTATATGAGAGCAATTAGAAATTTTAATTTTTCAGTTAATTCTGTTATATAAAAAATTCTGATAAGGGAATTTTTGTAATTTTTTAAACTATTAGAGCAATTTATATTTTAAGCAAACTTCAGATGTTATATTTATAATTTATTCTTAAATTTTTATATGATTTGATAATTAGAAGCTAATGCAAAAATTGTAAGCAGTTTTGATAATGAATGAGAGAAGTTGTTGAGCAATTACTATTAAATGCAGTAGTTACATGAGGGTATTTTTGTAATATAAAAAACTGTGACAAGCTCCATTCTAAAAGGGCTAATTTTACTTTTTCGGTAGTGTTTTAAATAGTAAATTTTTTCCTTATAAAAAAATACAAAAGAAATGTTACTTAAATACAAATTTTACACAAAAAAGTTTACAAGAAATGTTACTGTGTTATTTTTAAAATAATAAATCATGTTGATGAGTTTTTGTTTAAAATAAATAGTTACAAATTTACCATATCATTTTTACGATTCTTTTATATAATTTTTTATTTATATATTATTATTTTCTAACAAAAAATGAACAAGATAAATTGATAACTAAAAAAATACAAAAGAGTTTGGCAGTATAAATATTAAAAAAAAAAAAAAAATCATAAAATTTTTGCTATTTTACTGTTACATGTCTTTAAAGATTTTGTGAAAATCTCGTACTTTACTATCTTCGGATGTGTGAAAGGCTTCACCAATGTTTCGGATTCTCTATCATTTTTTCTATGCATATATTTGTTATAGTTTTTACTATGTCAAGATACGTTAATAAAAATAATTTAATTATCTAAATTTAAAATTAAACAAAATAATATTAAAATATTACATTTTTATTTTAAACCAAATCCCTAAACGATGTATCCTAATCTAGAAAAATTAATTTTAAGATGGTGACAAATAAGACCTTAATATGTGAAGGAATCAACCTTAAAACTCTATGGGGGTGTTTGCTTGGAGAGACTGGAGGGTAGGATAGGATTCCATATTTATTTCATATAATAGTTCGATATTTAATTCAAAAAATATAAGCCGGACTACTTGTTCAACTGGACTATCAATCCCTTATTTGTAGAATTATTGTGTCCTATGGAGGGATGCGGGATATAAAATGGTGAGATACCCCCTTATACGGATTAGAAAATAAAATGACATGTTTGGCCTTCTGTTGGTTACATATTTTGTACAAGCCAACTACAATTCGACGCGTGGCAGAATAAGGGTATACAGGAAGACTATTCAAGTCTTCGATCCTGATCGTACACGTGGCAGTTAGTATTGGTTATTACGAGGTCTGAGTAGCAGTGGATCAACAAAGAGATGCAAGGCGATGTGACTTCAACGGTTACTCACATTTAAATTCAAATTTAGGAGGGAAGCCTAACTGCAAGTAATGGCATAATGGAGCTAATTATAAGGCAACATGATCAGCGATCATGGAGGAGCAGTTCGACGGTTGGAAATGCAGTTCAATGGTCATCCTTGAGAAGTATCAATAGCAGAGAAGGCCCAGAAAAAAGGCCCCCAGACTCAGATCCAAAAAACCAGTCTTATTCTACTTATTTTCCTTTCCAGTTTTATATTTCCAGTCTTACATTTCCTATTCTTTACATTCCTGTACTTTAAATTCATGTACTGCACTTCGTTCATAGGAATAGTTTCAAGTAGTAGATTGTTGCTGTAAACCTCTACGAGGCTGAGTTTGGATCATTGTAAGTTTTTCATTTTAATGAAATGCTTCAATTGTTCTTCATTTAATTGTTATCTTGCTTAATTCTCCTAAATCAAGCTACTAGTAAAAGTCCTCTTCATTGAGGCTGAAAGAACTAAAACACAATCGTCTGATAATTGGTTGGCAATTAATTTTCTGTAAGGACTGATTGATCCTTGCTGGCATGCTCGCAATTACAAAAATAACCTTCGAAAGCCAAAAAGCCAACATATATTTTTGGCACACCCGGTGGGACTAATTGAAATGGCTAAACGTAAGAGATAAGGAGAAAATGAACGCTTGGAAGAATGCGTGGAAGGAGAGGTAGAGATACCTAATCCAGAGGATAATGTGGTAACACATCCTGTGGAAACTCCCATTTTATCAGAACCTATGGTCGAACAGACCAGCACTTCAGAACAAGTACCACATATTCATAATATTGGATGAGACTAAGGAATTGGACCATCCACTGTTCCATCTACTCAGCCAATAAATCCATGGGGTGGCCTAGTAGATGCCATGGGACAGCAGTTAATGAACACGTTGGAAAGGTGGGCAACATCCTTTTTGGATCGAATGAATAACCACCAACCAACAAACGCAAGACACATGGAGGAAGTTTTAAATGTCCCTCAGCAAAGATTGACTAGAGATAAACAGCCTATGCAAGTTAATGGACATTCTAATGGTCAAACTAGTAATCAGAACTATGAAAGACCATCACCTCAGTCTTGGTACGAACTTATTTCGAGGCCTATAGCAGGTCAAAATGCCTCAGTACTTAACAGTGAAGCCATGCAAATTGGTGGATCTGGCCCAATACAAGAAAATGGCATTAGAATGATTCCAAATCCCATGTTCGAAGCCATACCTGGCACGAGGGGGTTCACTAATCCCTTATTCGAATTTATACCCGGGGGGTTGGAAGGTTTTCCTACAAATGGAAGAGACACAACACTTGTTTCAGCACCTTTCGCAGGTCCTTTCACAGGACAGGCTCAAAGGGGTTACCCACACCCCCAACAACAACCTGCACCATAGGGACAACCAGTCCCAAATATACCACCTTATAGACCAAGAGAACCACAGGCACAAGGTTGTCCACCAAATCTTGTGTTTGTCCCTCCAGTAGTGGTTCAGCAGGCACAAAATATGGTCCTTAGGGACCAAATTGCTGACATTGTTAGAGAGATGTGTGGACCGATGGCTCGGGGGGTCCAGACTCCTGTGTACAGGAAACCATACCCAGAACGGAAATACCCAAGCGGTTTCAGGATACCAGATTTTGCCCTTTTTTATGGAAATGGAAACCAATCAACAGTGGAGCATATTGCTAGGTTTGCTGCTCAATGCGGTGAATTTACTAATAATGACTATATGAAGTTAAGATTATTCCCAAATTCCTTAACTGGGAGAGCATTTGTATGGTATATTAACCTTACACCTGGCTCTATCCAAACGTGGCAACAAATGGAAGAGGCATTTCATATCCAATTCTTCCAATCGGAGCCAGAGGTTTCCATGGCAGACTTGGCAAGATTGAGTCAAAGGCCTGATGAGAAGGCTACCCAGTTTATTGCCAGATTTAAAAAGACTCAAAATAAATGTAGAGTCATCCTACCAGAGCCAGAATTCGTGAGATTGGCTCAAAATGGCTTAGAGTTTAGGCTTCAAAAGAAGTTTGACTCAACTGAGTTCAGAGACTTAGTGGAACTGACTTATAAGGTGTCTAGGTACGAAGCATTACCAACTATTGGACAAGGTTTCTCACACCAGAGGGAAGACTCTGATGAAGAAGCACTGGATGACGATTCTTTAGAGGCAGCTGTAATGCAAAGGATGTGTCCCAGGTGCAAACTGAGTTATAAGTGGTTGAAAGGGCTTCCAATTGATGGGAAACAATATTATAGGGATGTGCAGAGACGTCCTAAACCAACCAATGCTTATAACAAAAGGCCATATCCAACTAGTGGTAGGCAGCAGCCATTAATGGTTGAGCCAATAGCCGATAGAATGCATTCTAAAGGCAAGAGACCTTTATATGAGTCCAAGTCACCTAATTACTACAGAATGGAGAACAGTCATTTTGAAAGGAGACTGGAGAAGGATTCAATTCATAGGATCAAAGCCAGAGATTGGCCCTCTAGACCAGCCTCACGCAGGACAGAAAGTGGCCCCCTTCATCAAAGGCCTAAGTTAGGCCCAAAACATGAAGTCAGAACCAAGCAGTGGACTTCACAGCCAGCTTCGAAGTTGGCTTCGAAGGAAGAAAGGAACAATTCAACATCTAGGTCAGTAAGTTCATGGGTACCTGGAGTTCCAGATTGGTTTGTCATGCAGAACAAACCTAAGGAGGTATCTACCCAAAGAGATGTTGTTGGAAACCAAGGTAGGATGGTCAAACCTCCTTTGGTGGCCCCAAACAATTGGGTATTGCTTAAACACCCAAAAACAAAGGAACCAAATATGGTCCCAGTAATTTCGAGATCACAAAGAAGGAAGATTCAACGTAGGTACACTCAGTACCAGAAAGACCTGAAAGAAAGTGGAGAGAGCTCTTCATTGGTCCAGACAGAAGGAAAGAAGAATCCAAAGTCAGACCATACTCCAAAACCAACTCTACAAGGCAAAATGGGCTGCAGCAGAGAACAGTTGGCCAAAGTTCACTCTGAACTAAAAGCCAGAGAAAAGTCCAGTTTAGCAGGATTGGAGAAGGCTTTGATGGAGAGTGATAGCGAGACAGAAGAAGAAGTTGGCCTAGGCCAAAAGAAAGGATTGGTTGAGGAAGAAATGTTCGAAGCCTTCATGGCTGAACAAACATTTTTGGTTGAAAAGCTAGTCGGAAAAGACCATTCGAAGGAGTCTGTTAGTAATGAAGTGCCAGAATGCAGCATAGAGGATGCTTCTGAAGTAACTGAACAAGGTGGCCAAGAGGAGAAACAGGCACAGCCAGCTATCCAATTTGGCTCAGTGTCAGTGAATATGGTACACATACTACCGCATGAATTCCAAGCTGGAGATGAGAACCAGGAGGGTCAAGAAATGGATCCAATTCCAGTCTCTAGTGAAGACTCACAAGTGAGTATGGTGCAAGATGAATCCGGAATGGCTACCTCAATGGAAACTGAATACGAGAGTGAAGAAGAGTTGAGTATCAACCTCTCATATCCTTTTGAGTATCCCTCGAACTCTATGACACAGCATGTCAAACCCTTGTATATCAAGGCCTTCTTCGATGGGATACAATTGAATCAAGTCTTGGTGGATAATGGGGCAACAGTTAACTTACTACCGAAATCTTCCTTGAAGAAACTAGGGAAAAAGAACTCTAGGTTAATCCCAACCAGCACAACCATTACTGGCTTCGCTGGAGACAAACAGATGGCTCAAGGAATTCTGCCCATCAATCTGAGTGTAGGAACCAGGGACTGCATGACGGCATTCTTCGTTATCGACAGCAATGCTAAGTACAATGCTTTACTTGGTAGAGATTGGATCCACACTAACAAATGTGTGCCTTCCTCTTTGCATCAGAAAATAATGATAGCCTTGGGCAATGGAGAGACAGAGGAAATTGATGCAGATCCTCAACCCTTCATAGCCTGTGTAGACTTCGCAGAGGCTAAATTGTATATTAAGGGAGTGACACCACTCAGTATACTGAGGAAACCTGATGGCTCAGCCGAAGTGACGGCTGATGAGGAAGTGACACACCTGAAGCACTTAGTCCAGAAGAGTGCTGATGAAAAGGTTGTCGTTAAGGATGACAATGATGCCTAGTTGTAGGCAAAGAGATGAAGCACTAGAAGCCAAGTCTTTGGCTCTAATTAAGTTCTCAACATTGGATGTAAAATCAATAGTCCAAAAAGTGCAGGAGCAAGAGAAAGAAGCCATGATAATTGGCTGCAAGCAGGAGCAGCAACAGGTCAGAGTTTTGGCCCTTGATAAATACTGTGCATTGGACATTGAAACAAAAGTCCAGGAGACACAGGAAGAAGAAGCCTTGTGGACAGACTTTGTCTATGAGGAGGAGGGTAAAGATGTTGAATTAAAGAACCTGGGAGCAGAACAAAGCAAGAAGATTGCTTCGAAGCCAGAAGGAATTAAAGAAGAAGCTTCAGTAAGTTCTCAGATACAAGACCCCTTAGAAGAAGTAAATTTAGGGGAAGGTTCTATACAACAGCCCACCTATATAAGTGCTTGGTTGAATGCTCTTGACAGGGACCAGTTGTTGGTTGTTCTGAAGAGATATAAAGATTGTTTTGCATGGTCTTATAATGAACTACCAGGATTGGATAGATCATTAGTAGAACATAGGCTCCCTATGAGGCCTAATTTCAAGCCATACAAGCAAAAACCCAGAAGAATGAGTCCAGAAGTGATTCAGAAAGTTAAAGAGGAAATTCTTAGACTACTCAAGGCAGGCTTTATTAGGACAGCCAAGTATGTTGAATGGTTATCCAATATTGTGCCTGTAGTTAAGAAGAATGGTAAAATAAGGGTATGCATTGATTTCAGAAATTTAAATCTAGCAACTCCAAAAGATGAGTATCCTATGCCTATAGTGGATTTGTTGGTAGACAGTTCAGCAGGGCATCAAGTTTTATCAATGATGGATGGGCACTTTGGTTATAACCAAATCTGCATTGCAGAGGAGGATGTCCACAAGACAGCATTCAGGTATCCTGGGAATATTGGCACCTTCGAATGGGTTAAAATGCCGTTTGGCCTGAAGAATGCTGGGACTACATATCAGAGGGCTATGAACACTATCTTTCATGACCTCATTGGAGGGTATTTAGAGTGTTATATTGATGACATTGTAGTGAAATCCCAATCCATGGAGGAGCATCTGTTTCACTTAGAAGCAGCTTTTGAAAGAATGAAAAAGTTCAAGTTGAAACTCAATCCTCTTAAGTGTGCTTTTGGCGTATCATCTGGAAACTTCTTGGGCTATGTAGTACACAAAAAAGGAATACAGATTGACTAGAATAAAGCCAAAGCCATCATCGAAGCCAGACCTCCATCAAGTAAGAAAGAATTACAAAATTTCCTTGGACAAGTTAATTTTCTTCGAAGATTCATTTCTAACACTGCAGGGAAAACTAAAGTATTTTCTTCCTTGTTAAGGCTAAAGGATGAAGAGGAATTTGTGTGGACAGCAGAGCATCAAATTGCTTTCAAATGAATCAAAGCCTACTTGGCCAACCCTCCAATGCTGATGCCACCAAAGGGTGAGAAGCCCTTGAAGTTATACATAGCTGCAGCAAAGGATTCATTGGGAGCTTTCTTAGCCCAAGACAATGAATAAGGCAAGGAGCAAACTGTTTATTACCTTAGTAGGTTTTTAAATTCTTGTGAATGTAAATACTCAGCTGTAGAAAAGCTGTGCCTTGCATTGTATTTTGCTGCAATGAAATTAAGATACTATCTTTTGCCCACAACTGTCTTGGTAATTGCAACCACAGATTTGGTTAAGTATATGTTATCTAGACCTATGTTGAGGGGAAGAATTGGCAAATGGATACTAGCCTTATCAGAATTTCATTTAGAATATGTTCCCCAAAAGGCAGTAAAAAGACAAGTTTTAGCTAATTTTTTGGCAGACCATCTATCTCAAATAGAAAGCCAAGAAATAATGGAACTTGGTATGGCTAGTGTTGAGCCATGTCAAATATAGTTCGATGGATCAAAAGCCAATGGCCTAATTGGAATTGTGTCACGACCCAAACCCGGCCCTATGGGTTTAGCACCGTAACCGGCCAGTAACCCGAAATTACCGAAGGCCTGCTTAACAGTAATACAGTAAACAGAGTACAGGGCCTGGCGGAAGCCAATACAGTAAATAAACAATGTCCAATGAGCTGTGACAGTCTGTAAGCAAAAAGACTTTTTCATTCAAATATATACAGTCAGTGGCAAAACAGTATACACAACACATGCAGTCACTCAGTACAGGGACTTATTCCCTACTCAACAGTACAGTAAACATTCAGTCTATGCATTCTATTCAGTTATTACAAACAGTAGACAGTACAGAAGGGAGAATGCTAAAACACCCCTAAGCCTTAGCAAGATAGGCTCGGAACCTCACAGTGAGGCACATTGGCTGGCTTGACAAAACTGGAGTAACCCTAACGCTCCTAGCTGCGATCTGGTGCTTGTACACCTATATATATATATGAGCAGTGAGCTAAAGCCCAGTGAATAACATAATGCGTAAAGAGGTTAAGAATGAATGTCCTTACAGTAATGAAAACAGTACATTGATTCAGTATATCAGTCATTCAGTGATATGTGGTTCATCCATTAGCATAGCAGTACAGTAAACAGTAGGTCTTAAAAGACCGAACAGTAAATGATGGCCATCTATCAGTGAACAGTAGTGGTTCCACGAGGGAACCGACAGAGATCTCTGTAACAGTAACAGTAACAGTAAACAGTAGGTGCTAAGGATGCCACAATACAGTTCAGAATATAGGGCATACATTCATTCAGTAAACAATTCAGTTCAGTAAACAGTTCAGTTCAGTATTTCGGAAAATAATCATTTGAACATATCTTTACACAAAAGTTACTCACAGAGTTTGGGCTACAGTATGCTAGAGCGTGTCTCCCCAGTCGCCAACCCTACATAGTTAACAGATTGAACACACTAAGCTACACAGTTGGGAAAGATAACAACTTAACCCCTAATTTGCCTCGGTGTGTGTTCTACATCTATATCCTCATTAAGATGTCTTAAACTAGGCCTAAGAATGCCTAGGATGGGATGAGGATGCAAAGATGTGCACAGAAAACAGTTTCAGAATTTTTCAGAAAAACAGGGCTCCGCTCGAGCGCGGGTTTCCCCGCTCGAGCGGACATGCAACAAAGGTACACGCTCGAGCGTCAACTTCCCCGCTCGAGCGTACTGTAAAAGTACTGGCTAGGTGAAATCTCCGCTCGACGGGCGCTCGACGCCCGCTCGAGCGTAAGACACATGCCTCCGCTCAAGCGTCCAATACTCCGCTCGAGCGGACTGTAAAACAGTGAGAGATGCTGGATGCTCGAATTCCCCGCTCGAGCGCCACTTTCCCCGCTCGAGCGGGAGTGCGAAATCTGGAAATTCCAGATTGCACTTCCAAGCTTCAAACCAAGTTCAAATGCTTTCAAAACGATCCTCTTGGGCTAATTTCTGGAAAAACACTTGTAGACACATAGAATAACATGAGTCAAAGCTCAATTTGGGAAATCAAAGCCCGAGGGTGTTTAATTCAAACCCCATTTCAAACCAAATTTTCAAGAACATGATCTCACATGAACATGCATGAATTTAAACAACTTTCAAACTTCAAAACATGCTCTAATGAGCTCGATATTTTGAAAACAAGATGAAAACATGGACTATAACAACAATATGAGCATGCATGTACCTATTCCCATGAAATCAACCTCAAAATGCAACAATATAGCCATGCATGCAACAATTGAGCTATAATTCAACACTTAAACCATGTCTTAGCTCTAAGCTCCCACAATATGACATGAATCATGCAAGAACAATCTTAAATACAACAATGAGAGGTTCAATTACCTTACCTAGGTCTTGTAACTCAAATGTAGAAGCTTAAAGATGCAAAACTCCTTCAATTCTACCAAGTTCTCTAGCAAATCAACAAGAACAACCCAACTCTCTCTCTCTAGTTCGGTGGTGAGACAACAAATGAGCTGATGAAATGTTTTGTATAAGGCTCAAGTGATGTATAAGGCTCAAAAAGTGGAGATAGTGGGCCACTAAGTGGTCTAAATGTAAATAGGTCCAATTCATGTAATTTGGTACCGTTTAATCTAATTTAATCATACCTAATCACATCTCAATTAAATATGCCATAAAATCACATAAATCACGATGATCATGAAACAGTAATCGGTTTCCGATTCGGCCGCCGATAAGGCCTTCAATTTGTAGTTTAAACATAAAAACTCAAACAGATAATCAATTGATCAAACAGATAGAATATGCAATACAATAGATAAACTCAATCAATTCAGTTTCAATTTCAGTCAGTCAGTTCAGTAATTTGTTCAGTTCACTTATCAGTCATAATCAGTTCAGTTTATCGGTAATCAGTGCTTATTCGGTAAACAGTGACGAGGGTTGTTACAAATTGATATAGTGATTAAGTCACCACAAGGAGTAGAAACCACACATGGTTTCAGAGTGGATGAAATTACTTGTTCTAATAATCAAGCTGAATATGAAGCTTTAATAGTGGGACTGGAAATTCTTATTGGATTGCAAGTTCATGCAGTTGACATATTTGGAGATTCTCAATTGGTGGTTAACCAAGTGAAAGGGATTTTCAAATGTCAAAGTATAAGCATGTTGTCATACTATGTTGTTGCATTACATCTGCTTTCTCAATTTCAAATAGCAAATGTAACTCATGTCCCAAAATTCTTGAATAATAGAGCTAACGATATGGCTCAGAAAGCTTCGAATTTCAAGAGAAGGGATAATGTTCAAAGGGACATAAGCCAAACAACATATCAGAAATTAATACCACCATTGAATAAAAGGAATGTGGTCCTGGAAGTCAACCATAATGACTTACAAGAACAAGATTGGAGGCATCCAATAATGCAGTACTTGGCTGGCCCATCTTCGAAGGCCAGTAGAAAAATTAAATTACAATCTATGCAATACATGATGTATGGTAATGTTCTTTACAAAAGAGGGGGAGATGGTTTATTGCTAGAATGTTTAGGGCCAAAAGAAGCATTAACGGCTATGGCTGAGGTTTATGAAAGCATCTGTGGTGCTCATCAGTTTGGGGTGAAAATGAGATGGTTGCTTCGAAGGCATTCCTACTATTGGCCAACTATCCTTAAAGACTGCATAGAATATGCAAAAGGTTGCAAGGCATGCCAAAAGCATGACACAATAAGGCATGTGCCCATAACTGACCTGCATGCAGTAGTGAAGCCTTGGCCATTTAGAGGATGGGCCATGGATATGATGGGGAAAATACACCTACCTTTTTCGAAGCATCATTGTTTCATTTTAGTGACCACTGATTACTTCACTAAGTGGGTCGAAGCTAAGCCATACAAGGCTGTAGACCAGACTGAGGTCATTGGATTCATTAAAGATTTAATCCATAGATTTGGTATCCCACAGACTATAACTGTTGATAATGAGACTGTATTTGATGGGAAGATGGTAAAGTCTTTTGTGGCAGAGTTTGGAATTAGCCTTGTTAATTCCACCCCCTATTATGCACAAGCCAATGGTCAAGCTGAATCATCCAATAAGTCCTTGAAAAAAGGAATACAAAAGGTTGTGGAAGACAATCCTAGGGATTGACATAACTTATTGTTGGATGTATTGTGGGCTTATAGAACTTTCCCAAGGTCAAGCACAGGAGTCACTTCTTATGCCTTAGTATATGGGCATGATGCAGTGTTACCAGTGGAAATTAATGTTAAGTCCTTGAGGGTAAGATGCCAAGACCAGTTAGATCCTGAGCAATACCATCAGAGTATGTGTTTGGAATTAAAAAGCATAGATGAAGCTAGAATTCTGGCATTAAATAGCATTCTTTTTTCAGAAGAAGAAAGCAGCCAAAAACTATAATAAAAAAGTCAAATACATTGGCTTTGATGAATGTGATTTGGTATGGAAGACAATACTCCCAATAGGGATTAAAAGCCATAAGTTTGGTAAATGGTCACCTAATTGGGAAGGACCATATCAAATTCATAGAGTCCTGCCTTTTGAAGCATACCATTTGAGAAATTTGAATGGATACATACATCCCAAAAAGATTAATGGCAGATATTTGAAGCCTTATTTTCCAACCATTTAGGAAACACAAGGAATAAAATAAACACTAAGTACAAGAACACGAGAATACTCAAATGATAAATAAGAATTTGTTCTTCATAAAGAGTTGAATACATTCTGCCATAAATTGGCCCAGAAATCATTATAATGTCTCAGTTGTTCTTTTACAATAGATGTTCTATTCTTAAATGATGAGAACAACTGGATGGTTGTGGTCTTTTCCTGCTTTCGGTCAGCCAGTCCTTGGTTGGTGATATGTAGTTTGGTGTCAGTTCGGATTAAGGCTTGGTTCACTGCAGATAGCTCCTCCTCAAGTTGAGCTTTCTTCTCCAGTAGTTGAGTTCGAAAGTGGGAGACAGAAGAATGTTGTTCCTTTAGTTCTGATACTTTAGTATGCACTGTGGAAACAAAGCTCTGATCTTTAACCAATTTCTCCTCTGCAGCCTTGGCAGCATGGCAAATATTGATATAGAAGTCAATAGTGGCTGCTGCCTGAGATAAATGACTTGAGACAGTCATGCCATATTGCTCAACAATCTTGCAGCACTAAAGGAAGCCATTTCTTATTATAGGTCTCTTTAAGGTCTCGAAGGGAATCCTCGAAAAGGATGTCAATAGCTCCAGGCAGTTGTCCAAGTCTATCAGAGGTGAAGAAGGCTTACTATTGGAGGAAGAGCTCTAAAAAATTTCTAGTAAGGAATCAGCCAAAACTAATGGCTCAGTCTCATCACTAGCCATTGGAGACGTAGAAGGCAGGTCGAAGAGACTAGCTAGTCTTGCTTCAAAAATGTTTACCTCATCCGTGGACATGAAGGGGGCAGAAAGGGCTTTGGTGGAAGGCACAAAGGACTGCATAGGGATAGGAGAAATAGGTGGAGCATCTTCAGCAGTCTCCATGGTTCTAGCCACCAATAAATCAAGGGAAGAAGGGCTGGAACTAGGCAAAGGTAATAAACTACGAGTTGAAGAGTTGCCAGCACCCTCTATAGGGGAATCAGCTACCATCGAAGAGAAGATAATAGCTGAAATTTCCTTAGGAGGAAAAGGAAGAGCAAGGCTCGAAACAGAATTAAATTGAGATAGATCAAAAGACAAGTAAGGGAGGTATGGATTTAAACCAAAAGAAAGAAATGCAGGAATACTTGGCCTCAAGGAGGGTACAGAGAATGTAGGCCTAGGAAGTGGGAGTATTATCTGAATGGATCTCACATTTTGCAATTGATCAACTTCAACTGAAACTGAGGGAGTCCTTATTGGAAGAATAGGCTCAGTAGTTATTGCTGCAAAAGAAGAAGTACAAAGTAATGTCAAGTCTCAATACCAAAAATTCGACAAGGAAAAATAGTAGAGGCTTGAAAGAAGTTACTTGTTTCAGAAGTGATAGCAACAATAGGAGAGCTACGAAGGGAATAGTGCTCAGCAATATGTTGCCTTCTTGCAGTTTCCATTTGGATTGCATCAGCAACAGCAGCTTCATCTCTTAAGAATTGCTGCTGCCATCTCTTCTCAACTCTCTCAAAAACAATTATGGCCTTAAAGTGTTCCTGCTCTACTGCCTTGGCAGCTGCATCATGAATAGGGTCTTCGACCAAATCAGAAGGAGAGACAGTCATCTTTTTTCTCTTTTTTCTCTGTACTAGTATTGCCTGCTCCTTTTCAATTTCTCTCTCTTCAATCTGGGATTCGGATTCTTCAGAAGTGAGTTCCTCTTCTACTACTCTAGCAGTTGTCTCATGAGTGGGATCTTGAACCAAGTCAGAAGAAGGGACGGTCACTCTTTTTCTTCTTTTCAAGGGTGACTCCTGCTCTTGATTTGCCTCTTCTTCTTCTTCTGCTTGAACCTCAGGTGCTTCCTTCTCAAGCTCAAGTAAAAGTCTCATTTTCTTTTGTTGCTGTTTGCTTTTGAGAAGATTTAGAGCTTGGGTCTTCTGAGGAGAATCTCCCTGTGAGGCACCCGCACCACCTTCACAAAAGAAGAACTAAAGATAAGGCTAAAAGCATTATAAAGAAGGCAAAAGGAGAAGAAACAAGGGTATATACCTTTCTTTGAGGCAACTCGAGTAACTCTAGGGGGAGTTGAGGCAGCAGGAGCAGACTGTGTGGTGGCAGGCGCAGGAGCAGACTGTGTGGTGGCAGGCACAGGAACTGAAGTGGTAAGAACAGTGGAAGAAGTAACAACTCCAGCTCCTTTGGGCTTGAGCACATCAAACACCATTAGTAGGTCTTGAGGAGAGATGGCCAAGTATACTTCCATATTGGTCACCCACCAGTTTTGGTACCTCTTCAACAGGTTACCTTGAAGAAGGAAAGGGATATGCTCAAAATCGATCAAGTCCTGTATAAACTTAGAAGTTGCCTCTTCTAGTCTGGACCTTCGAACTTTCAAATCCCTGTTGGTAAGACTTAGATTGGTGTTACTGCAGAGAGGTATTGGGGCCCCTTGTGAGAAGCCAAATTGTCTAGCAAATTGAGTAGGACAATAAGGCTCAGCAATGCATTTGTAAGCTCTGGGGTTCATGGTCCCAATGAACAATTCTCTAGGGATCAAAATAGAAGCCCATATATCTTTGTGAACAGGTGAAGCACAGAACCTATCACTTAGGAAATTCTTCAACCAAGATGGGCCAATAGTAATGGGTTCGAAGGGATGAAAGCTGTAAGAAGAAAAAGAAGCTGGAAGTTGGTGGAAGAAAGAGAAGTAAAAAGCAAAGGTAGAAGGATAAAGTGAAGCATTGGCTAGCCTCATGCCATGAGTAGGAGGGTTTGGCTCAAAAAATTTAAGGCATTTAGATTGTAAGTCAGTGAAATAAGCAAAAAGCCAAAGCTGAAGAATCCAAAATGGCCCCCCTTGATTGGCATCTAAGGGTTTCTCACAGAAAAGAGAACAGACTCTATATACGTGACCTAGAACGTATAGAGCTAAAGCCACCTTCTTTTGTAAAACAAGGGCTTTGGCAAGAGGGGCAAATTCAGGCATGATTCTTTGAGAGGAGGTGCAGAAAAGGAACTTGCAAAGCCAATATAGTAGGAAAGAAAAGAATTCCCTATCAGTCACAGGACCCTCCCTTCTATTTTCAGCCTTGACGAAGTCACTATAGGATGAGTTAAGAGAGGGGAGGGAAAAGGGGACTGCTAGGTCAGGATAATCTGATCCAATGGGGGTTCCAATGGGGGATAATCCTAATAGATGGCAAATGTCAAGAACAGTAAGGGCCATCATCCCACATCTGAATTGAAAGAAATTAAAGGCAGAATTCCAAAAGCACAGGGCAGCAGGAATTAAGAAAGGGTCCTCTGAGATAGTTAACCTGGATAGTCGGAGAGCGTCGAGAAGGCAGAGTTCTTGAAGGTCCAGAGTCCTATCAGGGACAACCCGATCATACCATTCTTGCCACTCTGGTCTCACCGTGGACCAGCATCGGTGGAGGCGGTTTGTCCTCTAGTTCCTCCAGTCAAGGCCACCTTCGTAAAGGAGACAATGGTCTTCCAGACGTGGATATAGAGCTGGAAGCTTAGTAAGAATCTCCTTGAATATGGGCCCAAGCACATAGTCTTGTTGCACATGATGGCGAAGGATGAAGATGTGTCCGTCGATGGCGCTTTTCTCCCCAGCCTTGTACTTTTCACATTCTGCATCAATGATCCTTTTCAGGGCTACAGACGGGCTCACACGCTCTACGACTAGCACTTTCAATGAAGAAGAAGCCATTGATAGAAAGCTTTCTCAGAGGACAAAGCTGGGAAAGGGAGTAGAGAGAAATGGAAGATTGGTAGAGATAAAGGGTTTGTGTGTTGAGCGAGCAAGTGATTTCAGAGCACGAAATAAAAGGGTTTTAAAAGCCTTTGTGTCTGGAAGATATATCGCGTAATTCGTTAAGTACTAAAAGTACGAATACGAAGAATTTCCTTCAATATTGATACTTTTTTAGGGAAAAACACGTCCCAGATGTTGATGCCAGTTTCGAAGTAAAATATTTGGCTTCGAAACCAGATTTTGGCGCCAAAAGTCAAATAACAACGGCTTCAAAACAGAGAAGTCGACTTTGAAGCACATTCCATACTTAAAGATGTAAGAATACTCAAGTATTTGTTTACTTCAAAGGGATTAAAGACCTGTTTTAAGTTTCTTAATGAAAGTAGTGTCCTTCGAAGCAAAACTTGAGACCCCTTAAGGATGGGAATTGGTGTTCGAAACATCAAAACCAATAGTTGGTTTGTGTACATACAAGAAAGAGATTGTCTTTTGAACTAAAACAGTATGAACTGTTGTTCGAAGCAAAAATGGTCAATTTAGGACTGATTGATCATACTAACCATGACCATATGTTGGTTATGATTAAAATAAGCTTTAAGGGGTAAGATTGTTAAATTCGAAAAATGAAAATCAGCAAGAACTGTCAACTATATTCCATAAATTGGAAAAGTTCATATTGGTTCTTTTTAGTGTTTCATTTAAAACGATTGAGTCCAGATTTGAAGGATAAGATTGTTCAGTTCGAAGCCCTAAATTTGCTTTTAAAGACAAACGGAGACAAGATTAAACAATGCCAAACAAAGAAAAAGTCTTAGTTGTATTAAAGCAAAAGCAATTACATTGAACGGCCCTCTTTGGGTACAATTTCAAGCTCATAAAAGTAGGGAATAGAATAAATAACAAGATCGTGAAATTTGGTCCAACTATGATCAATGAATTTCTGTTCTTTCTTTATTCTATCCTCTATTTCTTCTAGAATTGGCTGCATAAGTTGATGTGCTCTCACTTCATAAAAGAGCTCTTCAGCCTTTATTTCGAATGCTGTTTCTCTCAATTCTTGTTCCAACTCGTCTATATCCGAGTCATCCCAGTACGTAGAATCTTTATTCTTGAAGTTTTCGAATTCTTCAATGAAGTTCTCTGCTTCGTACTGAGCATGAACTCGAAGGAACGAGAGTTGGTCCAAAGATTGAGTGGTGGCTATAAAGGTCCGATGCCAGTTGAGAAGCAATGAAAGTTGATCCAAAAACATGTGAAGCTCTGCTTGGGCAAGGGGATTGAGGACATGACCCCGAGTCAGAATATCACAAGCCCATCGAAGGTTCTTGAGAGAGACTTCGTCCTCAAGAACACTGAAAGGCAAGTGAGAGAAGGCCGCAAGCAGGAATTGGGCTTGCTTCCGCTCAGCTGGAGTAAGGGGAGGTGGAGGCTTGTAAGGTGGAAAGACCTCATTCGCGGAGAGGGCAAGCCTCAGTCTCTTTGTCCAGCAAGGAGTTGGCGTAAGAGAAGGTATGGAAGCCTCCACTTCAGGAGGAGAAGCAAGGGCAGAAGGAATAAGGGCATTAATATAATCGAGCCAGTCAGAAGAGCAAAGCTTCACCTTCTAGGCTAAGAACGATGGATTGTACCCTTGTGCCTCTTCGGGGTGTCGGGCAGCGTGCACTATCTTTGTAGGCATGGAGGATGTGTACCATGCTACAAACAGATTCTCCTCCAAACTACGTCGACGGTCGATGGGCACGTAAGGATAGACCACCGAGCTTCGCGCATAGGAAGGGAACTCTAAAAGGTCAGTAAACTCGACAAAGTGATGGTTGATTCGCTTCCTTAAAACACAGGCCTCAGGTTTTGACCAGCTTGTCCAGTCAGAAGCCCTAGAGGAAGAAGAAACTGCAGCCTTATCCCATGCAGAGGGTTGTGAAGAAGAACTTCCCATGTCCATATTTGCGACTTTCTGAATCAAAGGATTGAGAGCAGTTTGTTCGTAGTCCAAGGGTGAGTCAGAAGAAGAACTTCCCATGTCCATATTTGTAAGTTTCTGAATCAAAGGATTAAGGGCAATGTGTTCGTAGTCCAAGGGTTGATAATTTGCAAAGGCATCCATGACCTGAATATACAAAGGTGGGTAAAGGTGACTAATTAATGCATTGAGGTTCTTTCGAGGAAGAACAACATCATCAGATGACTCTTCGTGTGCTCGATCAATGGAGGAGAAAATTGATTCGGCCATAAAAAAATGTATCAGTCTGTTCGAATACTAAGGTGGTGGAGGTGTTTAAAAGATTGAAGGAGAGTTTAATGCAGATGATGAATGACAGTTGCATTTCTGGAAAAATGCAAAGCCCATGCACGTTCTAAGACGTGGATAAAAGACCTTGATCCACTAATATCACCAAGTATTGGGTATATTAGTGCGGGGGGTAATGTTGGCTACATATTTTGTACAAGCCAACTACAATTCGACGCACGGCAAAATAAGGGTAATACATGAAGACTATTCAAGTCTTCGATCCTGATCGTACACGTAGCAGCTAGTATTGGTTATTACGAGATCTGAGTAGCAATGGATCAACAAAGAGATGCAAGGCGATGTGGCTTCAACGGTTACTCACATTTAAATTCAAATTTAGGAGGGAAGCCTAACTGCAAGTAATGGCATAGTGGAGCTAATTATAAGGCAACATGATCAGCGATCATGGAGAAGCAGTTCGACGGTTGGAAATACAATTCGATGGTCATCCTTAAGAAGTATAAATAGCAGAGAAGGCGCAGAAAAAAGGCCCCCAGACTCAGATCCAAAAAATCAGTCTTATTCTACTTATTTTCCTTTCCAGTTTTATATTTCCAGTCTTACATTTCCTGTTCTTTACATTCATGTACTTTAAATTCTTGTACTGCACTTCGTTCATAGGAGTAGTTTCAAGTAATAGATTGTTGCTGTAAACCTCTACGAGGCTGAGTTTGGATCATTGTAAGTTTTTCATTTTAATGAAATGTTTCAATTGTTCTTCATTTAATTGTTATCTTGCTTAATTCTCCTAAATCAAGCCACTAGTAAAAGTCCTCTTCATTGAGGCTGAAAGAACTAAAACACAATCGTCTGATAATTGGTTGGCAATTAATTTTCTGGAAGGACTAATTGATCCTTGCTGGCACGCTCGCAATTACAAAAATAACTTTCGAAAGCCAAAAAGCCAACACCTTCCAAATTATTGTACTTAGTAAAATAAAATAAAATTTAAAAATTTTAACTAAAAATTGAAATAAATTTATTTAATTTTTATTGATGTTTTATTTATTTAATTTTTTAAAAGTTCTAGTCAAAAAATAAAATAAAATATAATTATAACTCAAATTTAGTATTTCTATTATTTAGTAAACAATTCAAAAGGATAAAATAGTCTTTTGAACATTTTTTTTTTTTCCATAATATCCCAAACAAGCATATGGTTAAATAAAATAGTCATTTCCTAATATTTAATCCACGACTAAACAAACATAACATACACATCTTTTCCAATCAATTCCTTATTTGTAGAATTATTGTGTCCCATGGAAGGATGCGGGATATAAAATGGTGAGATACCTCCTCCCCCGGATTAGAGAGTAAAATGACATTTTTGGCCTTCCAAATTATTGTAATTAGTAAAATAAAATAAAATTTAAAAATTTCAACTAAAAATTGAAATAAATTTATTTAATTTTTATTGATGTTTTATTTATTTAATTTTTTAAAAGTTCTAGTCAAAAAATAAAATAAAATATAATTGTAACTCAAATTTGGTATTTCTATTATTTAGTAAACAATTCAAAAGGATAAAATAATCTTTTGAGCATTTATTTTTCTTCATAATATCTCAAACAAGCATATGATTAATAAAATAGTCATTTCCTAACATTTAATCCACGACTAAATAAACATTAGATATACTTCTTTTCCAATCAAATAGTTAAGGAATTATAAATGTTAAAGTTAATAATCTGATATATTATAATCTCCCATTATCCAGTATGTCCAAACAAACATGCCTTATATGGGCATATGTTTGAGCTTTGTACAACTATTTTGGACTCGGAGACTTTTGGCTTAAGAACTCTAAGCCAAGTCATGGTATCTTTAATAAATGAATATGATTAAAGGTTTGAACCATATTGTTTGTTCAATAAAAAGAAATTAAATCTTAAAATATGATGACAATTAAAAGTTGGTTATTTATCTACTTGCATTAAAACAAATTTGATTTGATATTTTATACAAATAAATATGATTAATTTCACCTTCAATCGGATTGGGAATTAAGGAAGCTACCAAAGTTGAACTGGCAAAAAATTTTTAAAAAAAATTTGGAGACCCCTAAAAAGACTCATGTAAGGCACATGACGGAACTAAAATTTCATTATCGGAGGGTCAAAAGAAAAATATTTTTTTTCACCATATATATAAAATACACATGTATGTATAATATGATATATATAAATATACATAAAAAAATTTAAGTACCATAGAAACAATTTCTAATAAGATTATGAAATTTTTTTTGGTATGAAATAGAAAGATAATTCAAGATGGAAGAAGAATCACATATATATTTTTTAGAAAATGTTTGGGACCCCCTTTAGGGATGACCCCCATACCCCCAAAGTGATCCTGAACCTCCATGTATGTGTGGGGGCCCACTCATGTATGTATGGGATTCACATCATGAGTGGTTTAGATTTGTGGGGGTCTCAATCATTGCTCATATTTTTTTTTACACTGGGGCCATTTTATGTATAAAATGATATATATATATATATATATATATTTAAAATTCTATGACAAATAAATTTTTTTACAAAAACAGAGGCCATGGCCCCATAATCTTTTCCTAATTCCGTCCCTAGTAAGACATAATATATTTATCATATTATTGTGGGTGGATTGTGGATTCTAGGGTCTCCAGCATTTCTCCAAAAATAAAAAAATAAAAAATATTTCTAGTGATATTATAAAAATACATTTCTTTTATTTATATAAAAACAAATCACAGACACAATTCCCTTACATGAATGTAAGACTTGCAAAAGGATGGAACTCACCTCATAACTGTTTGGCTCTATGAGAATCTGTTTATATATTCCTAAACTTTTTGCATTAATTTTCAAATAGAAGTGATTCTATTGATCTTAAATGAGAAATTTATTAGAAAATTTCTTTTCAAGTATTTGTATTTTAATTAGTTCATAAGAAATTCTTATATTCTAATAAGTCCTATTATTTGAACATTTGATCTAACAAATCCTAATTCTTATATTTAAAGTATTTTATGGATATTTCTACCATTACAAATATTTTTTGAACGGTTAGTAATTTGGTGATATGAACATTCATATTTTACAATGTGAATATTCGTATTAACATTTTAACATTCACATTAATTGGTGTGAACATTTATATTAACGATGTGAACATTCACATTGACGGTGTAAATATTCACATCACGAAACATTCACACTATAAATGTGAATATTATTATGGATATTTTGGTAACTATGTCATCCATAAGACTTATTAGAATATAAAAAAATAATATAGATTAAATAAAACATAAATAGGTAAAAATTGATTTATAAAAAAGTGCCCCATCTTAGATCTTTATCACCTTTCCCCAAAAAAAAAAAAAAAAAAAAAATTATCAATCTAATTTTTATACATAAAATTATCAACAATTTATGTTTTATCTTGAAATAAAAGTACCACAAAAAGTCAATAAATCTCTAACCATTTGGAAAGCCCAAAAAACCGCCACGCCCAGGAATTTCAAAAGTTTGGACTGACATTTTTAATATGCAGTGGAGGTGTCTAAGCTGTAAAGCTGGGCAAACCAAGCGCCCAACTTTCACTTTGAATTCTGTTTTCATGGTTAATAATGAGCAGGTTCTTTTTTTTTTTTTTTTATTTTGTGGCATATATAAAAATGTTAAATTTACTTTTAAAAATATAGTTATTTCTTTTTTATTTATAAATTATTGATTAATTTCATTTAATAAGTCTCTAATTTTTTTAATTACAGTTATGTGACTCAATTAGAGAATTTTTCAAATAAGTAGCAATTGAAATCTATTGTGATGGGCAAGAAATATAATTTTATAATTTGAACAACTTATATTAAACAACCAAACACTCATCAAATTATTTGTATAGTGTAGTTTATTTAAAACTAGCAATTCAGATAATTAATAATAAAAATAAAGAATAAAGAATTTAATATCATAATATGTATGTTGTTTAAGTGATAAGTATGCTATTAAGGAAATTGAAAGTCTTGGGTTCAAAACTTACTTACGATGTGTATAATAATTTTTTTCTTTTAACATATATAAAGTTACCACGTGACATAAAGAGAAGAAGACTTCACTAAACCAATGTAGGTCTTCACTTAATAATAGTATAGATAGATAAATATAGAACACTACAAGAAAACTGGGTATATGAGACGGAACTATTTGCGACGGCGCGCTTGCCGTCTCAAAAAGTCACTTTTTGCGACGGCAGAAAATGCCGTCTCAAAAAAGCAGAGTATTTGTGACGGCAGAAAATGCCGTCTCAAAAAAGCGAGTATTTGCGACGGCAGAAAATTGCCGTCTCAAAAAAGCAGAGCATTTGCGACGGCACAATTTGCCGTCTCAAAAAATGAGAGTATTTGCGACGGTATTTGTCTGCCGTCGCAAATACTCTCATTTTTTGAGACGGCAACTAGTGCCGTCGCAAATGCTCTGATTTTTTGAGACGGCAATTTTCTGCCGTCGCAAATACTCGCTTTTTTGAGACGGCATTTTCTGCCGTCGCAAAAAAGTGGCTTTCGTGTTTTTTTGTTTTTAGTGGATATTTTTTAAATTTTAAATATTTTTTTTAGATGTATCTTACTTAGATGTATCTAAAAAATAAAAAATTTATGAAAAATTATTTTTAAAAATTAATAAATACATAAAAATACAAAAAAATGTATTGAATTATTGTATTTAGTGAATTTTTAAAAGATTTTTTTTTACAATTTTTTTAATTTTTAGGTGTATTTATGTTAGGTGTGTCTAAAAATTTTAAAAAATACTTAAAATATTAAAAAAATTCAATAAAAACAATATAACACGGAAAACAAGAAAGTATAATTTTCTCAAAAGAGTTTTTGGAAAACTCTAACCTAGCATAGTGATTGTGGTTTTGAGATAGCTTCATATATATACAGTCACAAAATGGTTTGAATAAATTCAACGGTATTTTTCTGTCGCAAAAAAAAAATAAAAAAAACAATGTCGTCTTACTCTTTTGATATAACATTTCTCTTTTCATTCATTTTTTCATCTTCCTGTCTCTCTGTCTCTGTCTCTATCTCTCTCTCATCTCTTTATCTCTTTCACTTATCACTCTTCTTTCTATGTCTGCCTGTTTCTCTCTCTTATTTTCTCTCTGTGTCTCTCGCCTATCTCTCTTCTCTCTATCTCTCTCATCTGTTTTCTCTCTCTGTCTCTCTCGCTCATCTCTCTTATCTCTATCTCTCTCATTTCTTTTTGTTCTCTCTCTCTATCTCTCTCGCTCATTTCTCTTCTCTTTCTGTCTCTCTCTTTTCTATGTCTCTCTCTCGCTCATCTCTTTTCGTTCTATTTCTCTCTCTTTTTGTCTATCTCTCGCTCATCTCTTGTTTCTCTCTCTTTTTCTATCTCTTCATCTCTTTCTCTCTCTATCTCTTTTTCTGTCTATCTGTCTCTCCCTGTCTCTCTCTCACTCATCACTCTTCTCTCTCTCTCTGTCTACTTGTCTATTTGTCTATTTCTCTCTCACTATGTTCGCCTTGTTCACTCTCTTACTCTCATTTTCTCTATTTATCGAGCTCCTTCTCGATTTATCGATCCACTATAAGAAATTACACTTTTAGCAACCACTTTGTCTATCTCTCTCTCTCGCTCATCACTCTATCTATGTCTCTCTCTTTATCTCTTTTCTATATGTCTCTTTCATCTCTTGTTTCTCTCTATTTTTCTATATGTCTCTCTCTATCTCTTTCTCTCTATGTCTCTCTGTCTCTCTCTCTCTATATCTCTTTCTCTCTTTATCTCTCTCTTACTTATCACTATTCTCTCTTTCTTTCTCTCTCTGTGTCTGTTTGTTTGTCTCTCACTCTTCTCTCTCTCTCTCTTTCTCTCTATGTGTCTGTCTGTCTGTTTGTCTCTCTTCCCCATTGTGTTCACATTGCTTACTCTCTCTCTCATCTCTTCTCTATTTATTGAGCTCTCCACTACAAGAAAATGCACTTTTAGCGACCACTTTGTCTCTCTCTCGCTCATCACTCTGTCTCTCTCTCTTTCTCTCCTCTATCTGTCTCTCACTCATTTCTCTCTCTCACCACTCATCTCTTCTACCACTTTCACCACTACTGCAAACATCATTCCACCACCACCATTACTTCTACTGTCGCCACTTCACATCTACGACTACCATTACTACTACTATCGCCACCACTCCACTACCACCACTACTACTACTGCCACTATTACTACCATTACCTCTCTTTCACCCCTACCACTCCATTTACACTACCACTACCACAACTTCACCACTAATCTCTTTCGCCATCACCACCACCACCACCACCATCATCTCTTATCCACCACCTTCACTAATGCTGCCGCTCCTTTTCTTCTACCACAAAAAATTAGTTCATGATTTTTAGTAATAAAAAAAAATAGGCCGCAGAAAAATATTTTTCATTGACTACAGAAAATTCACTTTTATTTTAGTGAAAAATATTTTTCATTAAAATATATATTACCCCTACTTCTACAAAATAAAAAATAATAATAATTTTATATTCATTAAAATAAATATGAAACAAATAAATTTTCAACCTTACTAAATGAAAAAATAAAAATAAAAATTCATTAACTATAAAAAAATTATTTTAATAAAAAATAATTTTTTTAGCAATGACATCCTCCGATGCAAAAAAAAAAAAAAAAAGAATCCTTCTATTATTTAAATATTTATTTGTAATGAAAATTAGAAAAAAAAAATCAAAAAAATTTCCCTCTTTTTTTTTTTTTCCCCCTCGTTCAATCCTTACCGTCCATCTCTCACTCACCTATAACAACAAAACAAAAGAAAAAAAACCCTAATCTATAATCGGCTCCCTCACTCTCTCTCTCTCTCTCTCTCAGTCTCACCATCACTCACTCACCATCTCACTGTCTCTCTTTCTCACTCTCTCGTTTCTGGCAGCCGATCATTCAACATAGAAACTTTCTGCACCGATCACTCTCTTTCTCATCTCATCGCACCGATCATCATCGCACAGCCGATCAATCTACTTCACAGGTAAACTCTCTCAATCTCTGACTCTCTCCCTCCCGATCGTTGATTTTTTTTGTTTTATATATATATATATATATATATATCAGATATATATCTTTTAGTTGTGATCTGATTTTTATGACCTTAGTTCGAAATATTTATGATCTGATTTTTGTTGTGGACCAACAGATCTGATTCGAAATATGATCTTAGTTGTGATCTGATTTTTATGATCTTAGTTCGAAATATTTATGATTTGATTTTTGTTGTGGACCAACAGATCTCAGTCTCACCGATCACTCTCTGGCTTGATCTTAGTTGTGTTGAATCTGTGTAAATATTTATGATCTGATTTGGAATGTAAATATGAATCTGTTATTAATCTGTAAATATGAATCTGTTAGTAATATAATTTTTTGAATTAGTAGATTACCATTTAAAATTCATAGTTTTGATTTTAAATCAATAAGTTAGTAATATAGATTAATGAAATTAGGATTTTCAATTAAAAAAATATGAAAATGAAGAATTTAAAAAAGGAAAATAATTTAAAATAAAAGAATAATTTGAGTGTTAATGTTTAAGGAAGAATAAGAGATTTTCAGTTTGGAGTTTTACTTTTAAACATTTTTAATGTCTTAACAGAGGTAAAATTGAAGCGCTTGGTAAAAAATATGAAAATATAGATTGCTCTTTCCATCTTGAAGCAAGTTATGGAAGAAAAGGTTAGTTACTTCATTGTGGTTTGCGTTCAGTTTTGTGACAAATTTTACCAAATTGTACCCCAAAAGTTTTACCAAATTTTCTACCAAATGTCTCACATGGGTGAGGGCATGTGAGACATTTGGTACAACTTTTGCAATCTCTAGCATTTTTCATATTGTTTCCTATGGCTGCATTGTATATATTCTTAAATTGTACTCGATTTAATATATTATGATCAAGCTGTGTTACCCCATTCTTAGGTGACCCGAATAATGTTGACATTGCAAAGGTTGCTCCGACTTACCATCTGTACACCCCTGCTGAGGTGGAGGCTGTAATCAACCGCCTTTGAGAAATCCAATCAATATCTTGCAGCCATTGGTTGAAAATTTTAATTACAGTTAATTATGCATACATTTTAGATGACTTCGCTGGGATTATATTTTATTATCTTCAAAATTTGGATTTTAATCATGAAATTGTTTTTGGTGTGTTACTCAACTATGTACTCAGATGGATGTGATAACTTCTTTTAAAGTCATGAACTGAATGCTTCTGTTGGAATTTCTTATCTGTTGAGTGCCATGCCTAGTCCCTAGAGGTTGGTTGCTTCTCGTGGGTGCTTGAACTCAATGTGACTCGGGTTGGATTTGACAAATTGCTTTCTTTGTAGATTATTTATTTATTTATTATTTGGAGAAAAAAAAATCTTTTCAATTTTTTGGTTTTTAGTGAGAGTATAGTATTATTACCAGTGTTTTTGAGCTCTTGTTAACATAATTAAAGGGACTACTGAAATTTTTTGAAGTATTTCGTAGTATGGAGAGACTATTTGTTTAACAATTTTGTTGACATTCTCGAGAAAAAAAAAAATTTATGCAAATGTTTTTAGCGAAATGACTTTTTGACTTTTGCGTTTTTTTTCAAGTTAAAAAGCTGCTTTGTAATTACTTAGTAATAAGAATGGCTTTAAAATAGCTATTTGTTTTTTTATTCTGTTTATTTAAATATTATATAGTGAAATTGAAATGCGGGCTTTTTTAGGTTTCCATATATGCTTTATTCTTGTCAAAGATACTCAACTCTGCCTCGTAGTTTCTTCAGTTCCTGCAGCCAAATGTGTTGAGCGTTTCATCCTAATTTTTTTTTTCAAAAATTTCTGAAGACTTGGTTTGTTAATTTTTTATGTATTCATAACCTATGTGGCCTTGACCCTTTGTGTTGTGTCTGTAGTATGAATTTGTGTCAGGAGTGTTTATTTATAACTATCTTTGTATTATTTCGTTGAAGATGATTTAGTAGTTTTGGCATTAAGTTAAAAAAAAATTATTTAGGTAAATTGTAAGGGGTCTACATTTGTTTTGTTCTTAGGGTAAAAAAAGATTAATAATTGTTAAAGGAGTTTCTGCACATCGCTAACATTTTTCTTTTTCCATTTTCAGGTAGAGTCAGATATATGTTTGCATCATTTTGGAACAGAAATCATGCGCTGAGAGCTTTACAACGTGTTGCCAAGCATTTCCATACTATGGTAGAAGATGAGAAGAAGGTCTGCTCCCAGTACTTTATAATCATTTTTTTTTTTTATTGTCTAGCATTGTTTGCATTCGATTTTTAAAAACCTCTTGTTGGTTGTGATTTGTGAGTCATTAGTTCATTTTTGTTTCAAGTTTGAGCATTCGATTAAACATGTGTGTATATAGCTGACAAATCTACGTCAGACTGTTGCTTTGGTGCTTTTAAGCTTACGAGAACATTATTTTGCTTGCTTTCTTCTACTGCTATGTTGGTGGTTGACATCTATTTTTCTTATAATGTTTTGCAGAGACCCACGGAGGCCGGGGGGGTGGAACACATCCAGACCTTGAGCATTACCAAGATGGTTCTGACTATATATAAAGATTAGGAAACTCGTTTACCCCCAATCAGATGGTTCTGACTATCTATTTTTTTATTTTTTTTAGGATTGGGGTGAATTTTATATTTTAAATATGCTTTTATGAACATGTACAGTTTAATTGTTCTTTGTAAAATATTGAATTTGATGATTTTATCAATTTTTATTTTTATTTTCTGTTATTATGTTTTTGTAAATGGAATGTAATAATCAGCTCAGAGTATATTTTATGTTAATTAAATTATGAAATTAAGTAAAAATGTGGCGTTTTTGTTCAAAACGCCACTATATCCTGTGACGTCATCAGTTATATTTCACAGAAATATTTAAGCAGATTTAATAGTATACCGCAGTTTATGAAAACGTCACTATAAGTATCAGTGGCATTTATAAAAAGCCTTATACCTATAGCGACGGCGTTTTGCCGTCGCAAAAAAGCTTTGGAAACACCTGAAAACCATACCTTTAGCGACGACTCATCATGCCGTCGCTAATAGTTATTTGCCGTAGCACACTTTTAGCGACGGTGCTCTGCCGTCTCAAAAAACCAATTTTAGCGACGGAAAAACTTTACCGTCGCAAAAAATTAGATTTTTTTCACTTATTGGCGACAGGAAACTACCGTCGCAAAAAATGGAACCTCCCGTCGCAAAAACCATTGGCGACGGCACGTACCGTCGCTAAAGACCTTTTGCAACCCCTTTAGTCGCGACCCCCTCCTGCCGTCGCAAAAAATCAATTTACCGTCGCAAAAGGTATTAGCGACGGCGTGCGGAGCATTTGCGACGGCATTTTACCGTCGCAAAAAACTGTTTTTTTTGTAGTGGAAGATAGTAAGATTAATGAGTATTTAGTTGTATAATTTAAGTTATTCAAATTTTAAAATGATTTTTGGGCAAATTTCACTTTACCCTCTGTAGTTTGGGCCGGGTGCAGATTACCCCCCTAATATTCGAAAATCACCATATAATCCCCATGTGGTTTGTGGACTAAAACGCACACTAACTTCTGTTAACAGAACGTGTAAATTTACCTTTATACCCCTGTCTTCTTCCGCTTTTCTCTTTTAAACCTGCAAATATACATGTATATATATATATATATATATGTGTATACACACAGACAGAAAAGAAAAAGAAGATAAATTTTTGTTATGTTAAAAAATTTGGGATTATGTTAAATTTTTTTTTGTTATATTAAAACCCTATTTGAGATCCAACTCGATTGAAACTCCTAGTTTATATCCGAACCCTATTTGGATCTAAAACCCTTAAAGAGCACAATCATAGAGCTGATTCTTTGATTTTTTGATTGATCAGAAGCTAGTATACTTCAATTTTCTAGATTGAACTTTGACCTTTGACTTCATGATTGAGATCCTTTAGCTTACATGTTTATGAGTGCGATCGAGTTAATCATGACTGAGATTCACATTCAACTTGGGGTTGGTTTCTATGATTTGGAGATTGATCTATATTGCAATTAATTTGCTCTCAGTACAAATTATGTTCAGTCTCGATTTCAATTTGATGGCTTAACAAGGTAGAGGTCGATAGGGTAGTCATGGAAGAACTTTTGCTACAAATTTGGATAAAGAAATTGAAATGAATCATCTAATTGGGACAAACAATAGCAACCAAAATGGGTTTGGATTTGCATTTGGGTTTGGATTTGCATATGTGAACTAGGTTTGTATATGATTAGAAAAATGGGTTTGGATTTGTATATGTGAACTGGTTTTGGATTTGTCTACAACAAAAATGATCTCTCTCTTAAAAGATGTCGAATAAACCATTCAAATTGCGAGCGCAGTGCATTGGTTCGTGGGCGCGAACAAATATGCTGGCTTAGCTGCTATTTTGGACTTTTGAGCATGAAACACTCCTTTTTTCTTCCACGGTCTGCTCTATGGTAGAGACCCAGATTGGCCGAAGATCATGAACACTCTTGATCTAGAGTTTGAGCCCATTGATGGAGATGGAGCATCTTGAATAAAAAAGCATCTTTAGCAGCTTGATATCACCATTTTCTTTGCTGTAAAGGTTAGTTATAATCAAGAAAAGGAAGGCTTGGAGAAACAACTTTGTTCATTCTGCGAGAGAGGAGAAGGAAGAAGAATGGCAAGCTTTTGTAAATTTAAATATATGTAAGGGGTATTTTGGTCATAAAACATAGCTTACTCTCTTCATGGGCGTGTGAACCTCACAACCTGTTAATTTGGATGGAAAAGCTAACTATGCGTTTTAGTCCACAAATCACATGGGAGTTATGTGGTGATTTCCGAATGTCAGGGGTAATCCGTACCCTGCCCAAACCAGAGGGGGTAAAGTGAAGTTTGCCTATGATTTTTTTTGTCAATCAACTTAAGCTTCAAGAGTTATTGCTTTGTACAATTATTTCCAATTTAACCACATTAATTGAAATAAGAAATTTAAAAGGTAAAGTAGATGAAATTAATGATTTAATAATGAAATTTAAAAAAATAACAATAATTTAGTGATAAAAGTAAAATCAATCCTACATAAAAGTATCACATATCTTTGACCCTTAATTTATATTTCTTTTTGAAAGTTGGCTAGTTTTGGATTGATAATCTTTCTGTGACTATTCGATTAGATTAATCCGTCCAGTTACTCATGTATATTTTTAATTAAAAAATTAGAGAATTAATCCTTATTAAAGATAAATATTGATTATTTATTCTCTATTTGAGAGTTTTGTTATCTTTCTTATTTAGACATCCTTCTTGCAATCTTGTTTGGCAAATGCTAAAATTGGATTTTTTAGGTTAAAATTCACAAAAAGATAAAATAGGTTAAAATAGCCAATAACACAAAATGTCACATCAAACACATAATCATTTTACTTTTTCTCTCACAAACATTACATCAAACTACAAAAAAATTCAACCGTCTTTCCAAATACATAAATTTTAGCTTACTAAAATAGTCAAAAATTAAAATAGCCTACTAAAATAGTCAACTTTCCAAACAATGTAGTTAGTGTTAGACTTGTTAGAAATGGTTTGGAAATTCTGGGTAAAAACATAATTTTTTCCTAACTTTGGTGTATTATTTAGGTGTGACCCGTACGCCAAAGTTGGCGGGTCGAAGTGGTAACACGTTCTATACCGTGTTGTGATTCACGTGGTATATTTGATTGTTCAAAACCATTATCGAGTGAATGGGAAATTGAAGACAAAGTGTGCTCCATGGAAATAGAGTTTTGGTGGAAAATTCATAAGGGTTATGCTAGGGACACCAAATTTTCTACTAAACAAATGACCAAATGTCTCACAACCCCACACCCATGTGAGACATTTGGTCATTTGTTTAGTAGAAAATTTGGGACCTCTAGCATTTTCCAATTCATAAAGGTTTGAAAAATAGCTTGTCCCACATTGATTTGGTGGGAAGTTTTAAGTGGGTTTATAAGGCATGGGATTGGAACTTGGGATGTGCTCCAAGGGGTACCCAAGTTTTGTAGAGAGGGAAATTATGGGCTAGACCCATTGAACCCAAAAATCACCACACGCGCGCTGCCGCCCCGTTCAGGCAGGCTGGGCTGGGTTGCGTAGTGTGAGGTTGGGCTTATCCGGCCCAATACTAAAAACATTTGAATTCAATTTTATTTTTTGGTAAAATAAAATTTGTCCGTTTTTCTCCCACCCGAACAGAATTGAATTTGTTTAAAATTCAGAAAACCCGGACAGATTTAAATCTGGGCAAAACAGTTTTATCTGTTTGAATTTTAAACCCCACAGATTTAAATCTGTTCATTTAAAACCAAACAGGTTTCATACCTGTTCAAAACATGTTTGCACTTGTTTAATTCAAAACCAGTAGCTACCAATCCATCTATAAATAGGCAGCCCTCATTTGATGTTTTTATTCAATAATTTCGTCCTAAATATTGTCTGTCTTCTCTGCATTTTTGCTGCATTATTTTCCTTCTAAGAAAGAGTGTAAATACTTAGTGTGTTCGTTGTATGAATAAATTGTAGTGCTGCATTTATTCATTGATAGATCATTTTATCCTGGGAGATAGACGTCCATATTCTGAAAGTACCGTGGAGAGGACGAATCTGTCTTAAGGACACAGTGTCGAACACTGGATTTGATCAGAATATTATTCAAGAAATTAATCAAGTAAGTTGGTTATTTATTTTCAGTTTTATTTTATTTTATTTAAATCAAATTTTGATTTTGTTTTTATAACAAAATAAAAATCTGTTTTGATTTATTTTATTTTATTTTTTTGGTTTGATTTTTGTAATCAAACGAATTCTCTCATTTCCTTTATTTCTTATGTATTCTGGTGGTTGTTAAGTACATAACAGAATTTAATTTTCAAATACAGTGAAGATTGTCGTACAAGACTTACGGACATGCCTTGTTGAACTTTTTTATATAGTTGATTGACAAATTTAATATATTTTTGTTTCTTAATGTTTGTGTTTATTTTCTTACTGATAAAAAAGAATTTGTTAATTGACTGGCATAAAATAAAGTAAAGAAGAAAAAAAAAACTGGTAGGCTTCTGGTTAGGAATCAGTTGAAGATCAAAATAAGGTTATGAAGTCACTTCACATGTTTCCAAGTTAAGGCTTATTTTTATTTTTATTTTTTGATTCATTAGTGTGAAATTAATTACAAATATAAGAATATTAAAGTCCAATAATTCATGGTTAGAATGTGAATCACCATAAAACCTACAACTCCAATAATATGAAATAAATAATCAATTAGCAAAGATTAACGCCCTGAGTTACTTGTTTGTTGTCCTATTAGTTTGGATCAAAAAATTGAGAAGAGATTTATAGAGAAAAAGGAAAAAAAATATATAAGCTATTTTTTTTTTTTTCTACTTTCACTTTTTCTTTCCTTTTTCCTCCATAAATCTCACTCAAATCTTTAATCTAAACATAACTTAAGAATTAAAAATATTCTTTGTGTTTGGATAATTTAACAGAAAAATGAAGGCAAGAAAACAAAATTATATAATGTGAGTAAGAGAGATTAAAACAAAATCACTTCTCATAAAAAGTCTTGGCAAAATTAACAATTTTAGAAAAATTTAAAAAGCGAAATTTATAAGAAAACTATTTTATGTCAATTTCTCTCATGCTAAATTATCAAAACGGTTTATTTTTAAGAGGAGAGGCTCTTTTTTGTTTTTTCAAAATCGATTAATTCCAACGGGCTGAAATGCTCTACTGCCCCACTGGTGTTCAATGTAATCAGCCCAACTAGTAGTCAAGTGGGCCAACTGAAATTGAATGGTTTTGGGCTTTGGGATGGCCTTTAACCCAAGCTTCTGTAAAATCCTCAACCCAATATCTCATATCCACAGACCAAAAAACAAAAATAAAATATCTTTCAATATTCCTAATATATATTTTTTTCCTCACCACGATGTCCGATGATTGATCCTCACTATTCACCTAAATACATAACAGGTTGGTTTGGCATTGGCTTTTTTAGCTAATTTTTTTTTATGTTGAGACTTTTTTAATTTGATTTTTTTTAGTTTCGTTTGATTTTTATTTTGGAATTTTTTTGACTTTTGTAAGAGGAAAAGTGTAATAATCATGAGTAAAATGTAGTATTTTATCTTATTGGCTTTTATAGTCAATTTTGTCTTTTTGTGATTATTTAGCTCCAATACAAATGCCAAACCAGGGCTCACTGTATTTGGTTTTGGTTTTTTGAATTTAGCTTTCTAAAAATTGAGTTTTTTTTTTTTTTCATATTTTTTGTTTTTAGTCTATCTTTTTAAATTTTAAGAAATTTTTTTTTTACTTTTTTAAATGCACCTTATTTAAATGCATCTAAATAATAAAATATTTGTGAAAAAATATTTTTAAAAATTAATAAATACACAAAAATACGAAAAATATATTGAATTTTTGTAATTTTTTTTTTGTTGGTATTTAGTGTATTTTTAAAGATTTTGTTCACAAATATTATACTTTTTAAGTGTAATTATGTTAGGTGTGTTTAAAAATAATAAAAAAAAAAGCTTAAAATATTAAAAAATTCATTGAAAACATTAAAATACGTAAAATAAAAAAGTAGAATTTTCTGAAAATCAGAACCAAACAAAGTGTATAGGGTTTGATTATGCACATATCAAATAATTATTTGATATAAATCATAAACATAACCCCACGGTTTGAAACATAAAATTTTCAATAAAAACATTAAGCATAAACTATGACATACCGATAGCCTTAATAATAAGGGTAATGTTATATATATATAAACATATTTCTTACTACATTTTTTTTTGGTTGCCGGTTACAATGATACTGAAATTCATATTAATAAATATACATCAACTCATACCTTTATATATAATGGTTAAAGAAAATTGAGTAATAAAAGTTCATTTATGTGTAGAAAATTTCTAATAGAGTAAATCTAAATGAACAAATAATTATCATAGATGGGAGACCCGGGATCCGACATGTGAAAAATATGAGATCAACTTTTTATCCCACATATGTATCTTATCATATAATAAAAAATGGCTGTAAATAATAAATTATAACATGTTACTTGCAATAATAGTTCACAAAGCCCTTACTACGGAATCTATTGTGGGACAATTAATTTGCAAGTGACAAGCCAAATATTTGTTCTTTTTATTTTTCTTTTTCTCCTCATTATTACGTAAAAATAAAATTTATTATTTTGGATTAATCATAAACTCGAAAAGTATGTGAAGAAATTTATTTTTGGGATACACATACAATATTTATTTCTTTGTCTCTTTCAATATTTTTTCTTTGTCGGGGGAAACATTGTAACTACCTTATCTAATTAACTTTAATGTGCACGTATGAATTATTCTAAGTGGATCCTTTTTCCAATTGGGAGGATAACCAAACAACACCTCTCTCATGACTTATCTAAAGCTACATCTAATTTGGAGTTTAGTGATGAATGAGCTGTCTTATTGACTTTGCTATGAATTATTAAAAAAGGATCGTGCTTCTCTCTAATTAAAAAGGTGTTCACTTTGGTGCTGTTAAGATCGTGGGTTGATTATAGATTTAATTTTGATGATTTGATTTGTTTTCTTTTTTCTTTTTTTTATTTATTTTGTATGTGTAGATTATTTATAATAAAAAAAAAGATTAACTTGATTCATTAATCATAAACGTAATTTAATTAGGTTCGATTTTTAAAAAATAGATGATAAATATAATTTAAAATAAATCGTCAATATTTTTTGCACAAATATAATAAATTACGTAACTATAATTTCTCGAATTGGATTAATTTTTTTTATAAATAATTTATACATAAGAAATTAAAAAATTAATGACTCAAATTATCATGGGCCTTACAAGGCCAATAGCATTAGATTGGGCTTCTCTTATGAAGAGAAGCCAGATTTTATCAAGACCAACTTCCCTTCAATCCATTTTTGATGGGATGTGGGCCCACTCTTGGTCCATTTTAATAATCTTAATCATTGATCTTTTAATATTTTTTTAATAAATTATTTACACAAAAAATAAGATTAATCAAATACCAAAATTCATATAATTGTATCATATTTGCTTTTTTAAAAGATGTTAAGTATAATTTTAAGAATAGGTCATCTATTTTTTAAGATAAATATGATTCAATTATGTGATTACTGATTTCCAATCAACTTATAATTTTTAGATGAGTTGCTTAATAAATACTAAAAGATAAACGGTTCAAATTACTAAAATGAATTCAAAATAAAAGGAAGGAAGCTTCTTTCTTAAAAGGGCATAGGCCATTTGGCATTTTCTGTTTATTTCCTACCACTATTTCCAATTTTGTGGTGCTGAAACGTTAACAGTCAGCTCTAAAAAATATCTTGATTAAGAATGCCTATCAGTGATAAAGAGTCACACTTTAACAACTAATTATTTGAATGCAATTTATATATATATATATATATATATTTATTTTTTATTTTTTATTTTTGCAAAATTAAGGTTGTTATCTGCACGTGTGTGTGGGGTTTCACACGGTTGGGCTTTAAGACCTTGACACTGACAAGATTGTCTTTAAGCTCCTTTTTTTGACCATTATTAATTTGCTATAACATTATCATTTCTTGGTAGTTAGATGATTAAATCAAGATTGTTGATTATTTCCTTCAAAAAATAATTACAAATAGTTGAAAATTTCATAAATATTAATAATTAAATATATAAACTTTTTAGTATATTTGTATTTATTATTATTATTATTTTTTGCATCTCATTGGGATGTAATTCCTCCTAAAAAAAAATATATTTTTATTGTTGGATAGGCCTACTCTGGGCCAAGCTTCTACTAAATTTTTTTAAAAAAAAATTCATGGTGCATAGGCCCAAATTTATTTTGGGCTACATTACGAATGTTTTGCTATTTTTTTGTCATGCCACGCGAAAAAAATGTCACATCAGAAGTAAAACCTATTGAATATTATTTATTCACATAAATTTTATGCATATAAAATATTTTAAAAAATAATATATACGCTTTAGATTTAATTATTGTATTATGAGACGTATATTTAAAATAAATTTGAATTATATAATTATTTTTTTGATTTATTTTTACAAATGAATTTTATATAAGTAACATTATTTTAATTAATTTAATATTTTTTATTTGTGAAAACGAGAGAGGAGCAACTCAGCGAACATAGAAACCCCAAGGCCACGCGATGGTAGCACAAAGTGCGACAATTAGGGACAACGACACGGTCCACTAAAATTGACATTAATAATGCACAATGGAATTATATATATTTTATTATTTTCTTTTTAACATATTTCACTCATTTTTAATGTGGAATCTACCATGTTGATGAATGATAGCTTCTTTCTTTTTTTTTTTTTTCTCCACTCTTTTTGTTTATTTATTTATTTCTTATTTTTCGGACTGTATAAATTGTTATAAGCAAAAATGGAATTATAAAAGCAAATCCGGCCTATTTGATTTTGTTTTATATTTTAAATAAGTTTGAAAACATTTTCATTTATTTTATGCAAACAAAATTTTTGAAAATGTTAAAAATTACTTTTTTGATGTTTCTGAAAAAGTGGGTTGATTTTAGATCTTTTTTCAAAATGAAAAAAATAAAAAAAATACATTCAATATATAGTAACACTATAAACATAGAAAAATTGCACAGAATACTGCATGGAATGCATTCATTCTAGTGGATTATGGGTGTTCTTTAGAATGAATCACTACAACATATAAAAGTTTTAGAAATCAAATATTTTGGTCTTTAAAAGTAAAAATTTTGTTGCAAATGACATTTAAAAACCAATTTCTATCGTCATGAGAATAGTCGCTAAAAGGTCGTCTGGAAAGGTAAAAAATAAGGTCTTTAGTAACAAAATTTTGAAAACGTCACTAATAAATAGACTTTTAAGGACAAAATAATTTAGTCTCAAAATGATTTATTTTTTGAGACAAAATTTAGTCCTAAAAGGATAATAATTCATCACTAATGTTTAATTTTTGTTACTAAAAATATAATAACAATACTTTTCGCAACAAAAATATTTGGTTTTTAAAAAATAATATATACGCTTTAGATTTAATTATTGTATTATGAGACGTATATTTAAAATAAATTTGAATTATATAATTATTTTTTTGATTTATTTTTACAAATGAATTTTATATAAGTAACATTATTTTAATTAATTTAATATTTTTATTTGTGAAAACGAGAGAGGAGCAACTCAGCGAACATAGAAACCCCAAGGCCACGCGATGGTAGCACAAAGTGCGACAATTAGGGACAACGACACGGTCCACTAAAATTGACATTAATAATGCACAATGGAATTATATATATTTTATTATTTTCTTTTTAACATATTTCACTCATTTTTAATGTGGAATCTACCATGTTGATGAATGATAGCTTCTTTCTTTTTTTTTTTTTTCTCCACTCTTTTTGTTTATTTATTTATTTCTTATTTTTCGGACTGTATAAATTGTTATAAGCAAAAATGGAATTATAAAAGCAAATCCGGCCTATTTGATTTTGTTTTATATTTTAAATAAGTTTGAAAACATTTTCATTTATTTTATGCAAACAAAATTTTTGAAAATGTTAAAAATTACTTTTTTGATGTTTCTGAAAAAGTGGGTTGATTTTAGATCTTTTTTCAAAATGAAAAAAATAAAAAAAATACATTCAATATATAGTAACACTATAAACATAGAAAAATTGCACAGAATACTGCATGGAATGCATTCATTCTAGTGGATTATGGGTGTTCTTTAGAATGAATCACTACAACATATAAAAATTTTAGAAATCAAATATTTTGGTCTTTAAAAGTAAAAATTTTGTTGCAAATGACATTTAAAAACCAATTTCTATCGTCATGAGAATAGTCGCTAAAAGGTCGTCTGGAAAGGTAAAAAATAAGGTCTTTAGTAACAAAATTTTGAAAACGTCACTAATAAATAGACTTTTAAGGACAAAATAATTTAGTCTCAAAATGATTTATTTTTTGAGACAAAATTTAGTCCTAAAAGGATAATAATTCATCACTAATGTTTAATTTTTGTTACTAAAAATATAATAACAATACTTTTCGCAACAAAAATATTTGGTTTTTAAAAAATAATTTTATCCTTAAAATTTGGTCTCTAAAGTCTTAATTTTTTGTAGCGAATGTAGTACTGCCAATATTACATTCTATGTACTTTTCTAAAAAAATTATGTTTGTATTATTTTTGTTCAGCAAATAAATTAATGAAATTTCATTTAGTAAACCACTCACTATAAATCTATGCAATTCAATCTCCTTTTGAATGTTTCAAATGAAAATTTCTAAAAAATTAACCAGGTTAAATGGTTCCATTATACGCGTGTTAGTGTTTATAGACTAGCTTGTATTTGCTTTGCTAACTATATACATGGATAAATGCACCATCTAAAAAAAAAAACTATACATGGATAACTCTAGAATGAGTGTACATGTTTTGCTTGGCCACAAACTAACCAATTCTTTTGAAGGGCAACGACTCACTTGTTCCCATCATACCCTCATTTGGGAATGAATAATCCTATTTTTATGTAAATTTATGATGAAAATGAAATGACAGTGACATTATTAAAAATATAAATTTTTTTACTTTAAATTGATAAAATCAACACTTCACGTCATTCTAAATTATATTTTTTTTTAGGTATAATTTTTCGGTTTGTATAATAGCATATTCTTTCCGGATTATTTTGCTTCCTAAACATTTTATAAGGCATCCAAGCATTAAAAACATCAAGATCCTCTCTTCCCATGGGCGGAGGCAGCATAGGGATAGGGGTTACGTGCCCCCCTCAGTTTTGAAATTTTTTTTTTTTGTTATGTATAAAATGTATTCTTTTTTTTCTTAACATGTTCTTTGATTAAGGATTTATTATATTGTTTACAACAAGTAGTTATTTGGTACTTTGGAAACACTATATGGTATTATTTATGTAGTAGTTTAAATAATTGTGTAGCAAAAAATATTATAGATTTGATATAATGAACTCATTATTTTCAAATAGTTGGCATACCACTTAGTATGATTTTCTATGGTTTGAGCAGCACGTAGGTAACGCCATATACTACTCTAAACTGTTTAATAATTTTTATCAAAACACATCATTTATAAGCAATGTCTTCTCTTTAATATTTTCTGTCAAATAAAACTTAAATAGATTTTATAATAATTTGGGCTATAAATGATGTGTTTTTATTTTTTAAAATTAGGAATTTTGATCCATAATTTTTTGTGCTAAAATTGCAAACTTACATCATCATCCCACACCGAGCTATTCCACACTATTATAGAATTTTGATTTGTTCTATTAGTAATGAATATGTAATTTTTTATGTTTAAATTTATCTCATAAAATTATTATTATCTTAATGTTACTCATAAATTTTTTTTTTAAAATAAAAAATTATAATTCATAAGTGCCCCTTTAATCTAATTTCCTGACTCCGCCACTGTCTCCTCTCATTGTCCAAATCCTTGAATTTCATGAGAGAATTCAATTTGTTTATTCTCTTGCTTTATGAAACTCTATGGAGTTTTTTTGTTTTGAACAAGACTCTATGGAGTTAGTGGAAGGGATCAAAATGCATTTATTTTCCAAAAGTAAAATAAGATTGAAAGGCAAAAGAAATAGTTCATTTTGGATCGACCAGCAATGACAACACCAATTGAAATAGTGTGCCTGCTTTTCCAACCAACTCAAGTTCAATGGACCAAGTATCCCCTCTAAATACTCTACTCAAAAAAACAAAAACAAAAACAAAAGCAAGAAAATACAAAAACAAAATAAGTTCACTTTGGATCACCAACAACAATTGAGAAACAGGATGACAAACACCAAAAGAAAGAAAAATGTGTGTGTGCCTTGCTTTGCCAACCAACACTAGTGCATGGACCAAAGTTTCCCCCTATAGATGCTTACTCAAAAAAAGGACCACACATCCACAAGTGGGTGCACCCAAAAAAAACCGATCGCCTATTTAACCGAACACAAGTGCCCCGTGAGCACATTCGTGATGGCGATGCCATCAAATTGTTGCGACATGACTTGGATGGGCATGTTCATGAGAGTTCTTGAGGCTAGTGGCTTGGAATAAGAATGTTTTGGCAAGATAAAGAAGACTTGCAGGACTCAAACACTTGAGGGACCTAGAGAAATTTCTCAAATGAAACATATAGCTCAAGATTGCTCTAAAAAATATCTCAAGAGGAATACCAAAAAAACTTCTTTCTCAATTTGCTAAACTCTCACTGTTACTCAATGATTTTAAGGCTTTGTTTGGATCTTGAACAAAACAAAAGATATGACAGCTTGTACTAAAAACGAAAGATTATTTTCCTATTGAAAATAGAGTTTGAATTGATAAACTAATCTAATATAATGTATTTGTTATTTATGAAAAAAATTGTGCACACCAAAATGATGCACAAAATCAATCACTAAAGGATAAAAAAGATAAGGTTAACAAAAATGTGGGCCCACTTTTTATTGCACCTTGTAGAACTCTTTAATCTATTTTTCTAAGGTGTATATGTATTAATTAGATTTGTGGCTTACATTGCATTAACTTTGGGCAATACATTTGGAACCTTATAAAAATTTGAAGTAATGCACACTAGTGTACAAACATCAAGGAACCAAAAAAATAAAAAATAAAAATCACAGCAAGCAAAATGAAAATACAAAATTGAAATCTAAGTAAAGAGCTGCTTCTTTTCTTGCTTTTTTTTATTTCTTTTATTGAAGTTAAATTTTCTCTCCAGGGCTCTAAAAAATAATCATCTACCATTTAGGTGTAATTTTGGCCCGTTGCCCTGCCACCCGAGTGGGTCTAACTCGACCAAGTTCAGACCTAGCCCGAGACCTGAGCTTAGGCTTGGACCGTGGATTTTGGAGCCCAGCCTGGTCTAGTCTGAAAATTTTCCCTCCTGTTGGCTCGGCTTGGCTCAGCCCAATCTAACAACCCCTTGCTGCACCTGTAGTGCAACGGTAAGAAATTTGAAAAAAAATAAAAAAATGAAACTGCGCAGCAGAAAGAAATTCGAAAAAAAAATAAAAATAAAAATTGAATGGCCAGATGATCGTTATAATATATATATATATTTAATAAATTAATCCCTTCCTCCTCCCAACTCCTATAAATACCAATCCTCTCCTATTTTATTTTTCACAAACAAATCTCTCTCTCAAACTCTCATTCTCTCTCAACTCTCAACTCTCTCAATTACTTTTGAAGTCTTATCCCTAAATGGCAATTGTAATTATGCAAGAAGAAGCTAATTTTTGTATCGCATTCGCCAATCGGTAACATTAATTATTTGAATTAATATTTATTAGTTACTCTTTTTTTTTTTTTTTACATTAATTATTTCTTAACATATGTTAATTGTTATTGTTTACTAATTATTTTAATTAATTGTTAGTTCGTATATATTATTGTACTTACATTACTATGAATCATAATATTCCTAACATTTATGTCGATATTGATGCATATACACAACATAAATCTGTTGATTCTCCTTCCACTGTACCTAATATCCCTCTTCCAATAGTAGCATCATCATCTTGGACATGTCTAGTACTATTTGAGATTATTTTGAAAGAGTATCTATAACTAATCATAAAACAAACAAAATATAAATATTGTGTACATTTATTTCATGCTGCATCGGCGGGGGTACTAGCCATCTAAAAAGGTATGCTAAAGACATTTATAAAGTCAATAACCTAATATTGGAACTCAAATGCAATTAAGGAGTTCATCAATTGATAATTCGTAAATATTTTCATATGATCCTATACGTGTACAAAATTTTGTAGTTGATTACATTATTAAAAAAGAACAATATTTTACTAAAAGTGAATGTCCTTATTTTTTAGAAATGGTTCACGGAGGTTTTGCACTGTAATATCAAGATTTTTCAAGAAATACTATTAGAAATAGGATTTTAAAGAAATTTGAGAATATTAAAAGTGAATTATTTAATAATGTTAAAAATTTGAATAGAAGAGCTTGTTTAACATCTTATCTGTGGTCAAATAATGGTTTAGAATATCATTGTATCACTACACATTTTATTGATAATGATTGAAAATTAAATAAAATAATCATTTCATTTAGATTAGTTAAACTTCCATACACTAGTCATTTACTTGGGGTAGTAATAAGAAATGTATTATATGAGTGGGCTTTGCAAAATAAAATATTTATCATTAATTTAGATGATGCAACATATTACAATCAGACTGTAATCCATTTGAAATAAACTTTACAATTACTTGTTGATAGTGATTTATTTATGGTTTTTGTTATGCTCATATTTTAAATTTGATTATTAAAGAAGCTATGCATGTATATAAGATTTATATGCTGGGAATAAAAAATGTGGTTATTACTATTATATTTTTTGCTAATGAATTTCAGAATACAAGAAAATTTGTCAATGAGAAGGCATGCCATTTAAAAAATTAATTTTAAATATAGACAACAAGTTGAATTTAATGTATAATATGTTAAAGGGAGCTTGTAAACAAAGAAAACTAATAGATTTGTTTTTTGCAACATTAATAGGAGGAGTACTGACTCACACAAAACTAAATTGGTGCCAAGTAGCCTTATATAAAGATTTTCTGAAAATTTTTGAAACTGCAACAAAATTATTTCTTATATATATATGTATATATATTTTCACTTCACTATTTGTTTTGCATATATTAGCAGAAATAATTAAAGTTTTTACAAAACATATGGATAATGAATATTATGTAATCATTATTAATACAATAAAAGAAAATTTTGATAAATATTTTGATCAATTACCTCATTTTTTAGCTTTAGCCATAATAATTGATTTTAAGTGTAAATAAATTGATTTACAAAACTTTTTAGAACTTTTTTTGTTGATAAAAAACAACTTGCCCCTATTATGAAAACAAGCAAAAAATTATTTAAAGAATACATGACAGTTGTATCTGCAAATACACATACACATACTATATTAGCCTCATCTCAAGGTGGAAGATTTAAGTATTTTTTCAGTAATAAAAAATAGAAGAACATCTCCACATACAATCATAAGTAGTTCTGAATTACAACGTTATTTGGATAGCCCACCAATGAATGATAGTGATGAATTTGATATTTTGGATTGGTGGAAACAAAATGAACTTATGTGACTTGTGTTTTCACAGATGGCCTGTGATATACTAACTGTTCCTATTTTTACAGTAATTTTTTAAATAGTTTTTAGTGCATCTGGACGGGTGCTGAGCGATTACCGCAACAGGCTTTCACTCCAAATGGTTGAGACATTGATGATATCCAGAGATCATATGTATGCGCTTAGAAGACAAAATTATAGTGAAAATGACAAAATTCAAAGCGACTTGGATGATATATCCTCTGGCAACGTGAGTGAATTGTCCGCCTCCTTCGATAATTGATGCACAAATTTTTTTTTTCAATATTTCATTTCGTAATGTTTTTATTAGATTATGAGGTAGAGTATAATACAAATGATTGGTAGGTTAATAGCTACTAATCTAGTTGGAATGTACTTGACCTATAGTGATACAATTGCTCTACCATTATCAATAATCTATATCTATTTTATTTAACAATATAAATTTTTGTAATATTTTATTTCATTTTGAAATAAAAATTATTTATTAAATAAATGTTATCTATTTAGTTTAATGATTGTAATATTTCGTTTTGTTTTAATATATATAAAATTATTCTTTTAAAAGAAGAAAATTATATAATTTCATACTTTTTTAATCATAACCAAAAAAATATTAGTCATACATAATTAAATATCACTATATGAAACATAACAAAATAACTCATTAATCTTAACTAAAATACTCTAGTACTATTTTTCTTTTATTTTTTTATTCCTCATAAATAATCTACATATATAATATATCTATCGTTTATTTTTTGTTTAAAAAAAAATGGGACTGCCAAGTCCGGCCCAAGGCCTAATTTCAACGAGTCTAGGCCTAAGTTTAGGCCAAATTTTTGACCCGTGAATCAACCGACCCGATCCAAAAAAGTAAGAACCCATGAGATTCGAAGCCAGACCAGGCCTAAATTACACCACTTACATTTAGTACAGTCTCAATTGAATTCAGTGCAAGTGACTATCACCTACTATGAATCAGTAAAGGACTGAACTGAATTCACTCTTAAGTGATGCTTATTTAAAAGGATGGGACAAGAACTGAAATCGAAAGTAGCCGTGCCTCCCATGAGAAGCTAACTAGGGTCACATTAATTCTACCCACCCTACATAGTAAATTTTGAATACTTTACAATGATATATAAATTACAACTACTAATTAGAATTTGGTTTCTGTTCAATTAGTGTAATTTGTTTGCCAAAATCATATGGCTACTAATATTCAAACAATTTAATTTTGTATATAAATGATATTCTTAGTCAATTTTACAAAATAAATAATTTGTATTATCAAGATTCATTTATGAATTGAAGAGAAGCTGTTTTCATTATTTAAGACCAAATACGACCAGAAAAATGTTAGGAATTTTAAATATTTTATCAAATGTCTCACATAAATATGAGACTCATATTATGTGAGTCCTGTATGAGTTTCATACTCATAAAATATTTGATAAACATTTGTTAAAACGTTTGAAATTCCTAATATTACTTGCATGACTACTAGACTACCTATGTGCGAGTTATGAAAGTGACATATTCAAGCAAAACTTATATACTGCAAAAATTACAGCTCATGGAAATCAATGAAAATGTACTAAATGGCATCTCATCTCATGTGTGACAGCTAGATAGATAGTCAGCTTCAAAATTCAAAATCCAGGTAATAGAAAAGAAAAAAGCAAACCCTAGTTATTCCTGGAGTACCAAACTCTAATTCCTTATCAGACACTCCATGCCCCACTATACAACCCCTAGATTGAAAGCTATTCATGAGAAACAAGTTAATTGGTTGCCAGTAGGAAGAGAGAGAGAGATAGAGAGACAGAGGGGTGGGGTAGGGGTTGTGTCCTTTGACACTAATTGAATTGTCCTTTGAAGGAGACCCTCCTAATTGTGTGACACTGAAAAATCCACTTGCTATACCCACAAAACAAAATTTAAGTCCTCCAAAAATTCTCTGTTCTTTGATTTTTTTAGGGTTTTAAATTCCTTATTATAGCAAAAATTTAGTAACTAGATTATTAGGACTTAACTAGTTATCTACAACAATATAATCCATGTCTAATTAAATCAATTCAAATCTTATTTACTTGACCCTTTCTACTCATGACCAAATATGTCTCATTCATTTCTGGAAGAAAAACACAATACATTAAACACTTTTTATTTTTGTTTTTATTAAACATAAAGTAATAGGTGGCCTCATTTGACCATTTTTAATTTTAGTCAAAAAATTAAAAAAAATAATATAAATTATCACATCACTCTCTTTCTATTTTTTATATATATATTTTTATAAAAATTTAAAAAATTATTAAAATAACATATTTTCAAATATTAAAAATATATATTTATATATAACATTACTCTTATTGGAAAGAAATTTTAGTTATCTACGTCATGGCAGTTGGAACACCAAGAACTTGCATGCCACTCCAACCAATATGGATGATCACTAGTCATAAAAAACAAGTACAAAAAAATTAAGTCAATAGACTATTTATTATGGATGTGACTTATATCATATTAATTTTAAAAAAATATTATATAAATCTATTTTTTACACTAATTTTCTAGATCTAATGGCTTGTATGTGATATAATTAATTAATAATTAGAAAAAAATATAAGTGAGGAAGAATTATCTTAGATATTCTAAATTAATACCACATCATTAGGTTTGAAAAGTAAATGTAATTTTCGAACTTAATATCACCCTTTTAAGTTTATACTACATACTTCATTTTTAGGATAACTTTTGAACTACAAATTCTAAAATACATAAACATTTTTCAAACTAATTTTTGTGAACCCAATTCCAAATGACCACCCAAATTGCTAAAAAAAGTCGAAAAGTATTAAAAAATTATCAATCCCAAATGTCCACTCACTACAAAAAAACACACCTTTGGCGACTAAATTTTTAGTCGCCAAAGGTCCCATTTTAGTCGCCAAATGTCAAAAATCGACTTTCCCCGACTAAAAGTTTTAGTCGCCCATCTTGTCGCCAAAATCTGGTCGCGGATGCCTTTGGCGACTAAAAATCTGTTAGTCGCCATTTCTGTGGTCTTCAGCGACTAAAGATTTCGTCGCCAATTGTCAATTTCATTTTTGGGAATTTAACCTTTGCCGACTAAACCTTTTTGTCGCCAATACTTAATTTTTTATATTATTAATTTAATTAAAAACACCTTTGGCGACTAAAGGATTTAGTCGCTGAAAGTATTTTCACAAAAAAATTTTTTTCCCTTTGCTACTGCCCAGTTTCGAACCCGTGACCACCAAGTCCCAACTTTGTCAACCTTTAGCAACACTCTCTCCCCCACTATGCCACTACAACCTCACGCGAATATTAATGCAACATATATTATTTATATACTATTTATACCGGTATTAATACAAACTATATATATAAATAATTATTTTTATTTAATGTATTTTATGTAAAAAAATAAAGTATTTATTAAAAAAAAAATATGAGAGGACTTTTGGCGACTAAATGTGAATTTTAGTCGCCAATTCTGTGCCATTTGGCTACTAAATTCTGTTTTGTCGCTAAAAACTTGAATTTCCGCCCAAAAAAACTACAATCGGCGACTAAACTCATTTTTTGTCGCCAAAAGCTCGAATTTTGCCGACTAAAATCAATTTTAGTCGCCACTTGTCCAGGTTTTAGCTACTAAAATTTTTTTTGTCGGTAAAACACCCATATTCGGCGACTAAAGTTTTTTTTAGTCGCCAAAACCTATAGATTTCGCGACTAAATGGTTTTTAGTCGCCAAAAACCGTGCCTTTAGCTACTAAAATTTTTTCAGTCGCTAGAACTACTATATTCGGCGACTAAACCGACTTTTAGTCGCCAAAAGGCCTACATTCGGCGACTAAAGTGCTTTAGTCGGCAAAAGTGCTTAGGTTTGGCGACAAAACTGACTTTAGTCGCCATTTCTACGACTTTTAGCGACGAAAATGCTTTTTTTAGTCGCCAATTGTGCATTTTCTTGTAGTGACTTAATGTATTTCGCATCCTTGAATCATGCTTTGAATTTTTGTGTACGGAAAATTTTATATGATTTAATAATTGAGGTTATATTGAAATAGAAAGAAAAGAATTTAAAAGACGGAAAATTTTATAATACACATCTTTTTAAGGGTGTGTATCATATGTACCATATCATAAATTAGCATAATTTTATTATAAAATTTTGTAATATCAATTGCAAAATGCTTAATTTTACCGTAAATTGACATAACAAAAAATATTGTAATCAAATTACAAATTTTTGTTACATGAATTACAAAATTTTGAATATTTTGTTATTCTAATTTGTAATAAATTTATATATTTTGTGATTAATAATATCAAATTTTATAATAAAATTATATCAATTTATAATAAGGTGCATATAGTACACATACGATTTAGGGTGAAAAACAAATGATCTGATGATTGGGGATGAGATGATGTAGCAACTAATCCAACTCGAAATGTGTTCCAATACCAGAGTGTGGGTGGCTTCAGTGGGCACTATTTTGCTGGTTGCACCATTTTTGCTGGTCCTTCCTTCAACTGTAACACCTACACCATGAGAGAGAGAGAGAGAGAGAGAGAGAGAGAGAGGTACAATAACAGGCAAGGCAGAGCAGAGTCAGAGATTTTATAATGGATAAGTAAATGTAAATGAGCAGCATCTTCAAATTTTAAAGAGTAATGTTAGAAATCTTAAAAATTTTATTATAAATTTTACTAAATGTTTCATATGTGGGACTCACACAATGTGAGTCTTACATATGTGAGAGATTTGATAAAATATTTGATATTTTTTTTTTAAATCTCTAACGTTTTTAAATTTTAAATGGAGGGACAGAAGAAATTATAACATGTATTTTATTAGTTTGAAGTAGTAGGTTCATAACTTTGTCTCTATGATAAAGGGGGGTTTAGAAGAGAGTTGGCTTAAAATAATTACCTAAAAATAAAATAAGTTAAAATAATTAATAAGATAAAATATCATATCTAATTCATAATTATTTTATTTTTTTTCTTATAATCATCAAATCAATTATGAAAAAAAAAATGTGTACTCATATTTAAATAAGGCCAAAGTAATCCTCTAATCTTTTAAAAATTTAAAAGTGAAAACATACCCATCTAATAATAAGAAATGTGTACTCTTATGATCTAAAAATAAAAATAATATAATAAAATAACAAAACGTGATTGATTAGACATACAATTATATGGTATTTTCAAAACGCTTGATGATTGACAAATATCATAATTTGTATAGTAATTTTTTAATTTTTTATAAAATAATGTGCATAAAAATAAAAAAATAATATGATAATTTATATCATTTTTTTAACTTTTTAACTAAAATTAAAAATTGTCAAACAAAATACGGTAATACTTCAATAATTACTACGAGGGACAGACAGAGCACTCAATTGCATCACCTACGCTTTGTTAGTGTTGCTACTTGTTTCTGCACAGAAATTTTAGTGGTCCCCCTCCAAAAAAAAAAAAAAAAAAAAAAAACATTCGAATAAGTAGGAAGAAATTTGATACATCCAATCAAAGAATAATTTCACATGAGCGTTAGAAAAATGGTCAGCTAGAAGCGAGAAAAAAAAAAAATATTTAAAAAATATGGCAATACTTTGGTTTTGCCTTCTTCTTCTTTTTTGTTTTTAAAAAAAAAATTTAATTTGACAAAATAAATATCAAAAAAATATTTTCAAATTTTGAAAAATTATTTTTGCCCTAAAAAAGAGATATCATATGAAAACGATGAGTATTAATTTTATTTTCATTTTTTACCAATCTAGTTTTTAGGTTTTTATATAAAAAAAACTAATAAAAAAAAAAGATTTTAAAGTTTCAACCAAACAGGATGATTGCCATGATAACTATATTTGTGTAATACATTTTTGTTTATCATGGGTTTACTAACAAATATGAGTGGTAGGATATATTAAACTAATATAATAATAACAATAAATAAAATTTGGTATACGAATATAACAAATTTATATACCCACCAAATATATATATATATATATATTCAAATTTTATAATAAAAGGTCAAGATTCATTGTGTAGTCTCACAACAAGAAATTTAAATATACATTTTATACTTGAAATTTGAAGTATTTTTTAGTCATTTTTATGGGTCCATAAACTTTATTATATAAATTTATTAATCATAACATTATTACTTTTAAAAAAAATAAAACTTGTATTAAAAAATTATTCAATACTCTTATAATGCATGGCATGACTTTACTTCATATTGAGATTTACAAAATACTCCACTTTTTAACGTGCCTGTCAGTAACAGACTCCATTATTAAAAGGATGTGTGACATCTTATAAATGGTAGCACGCCGCGTGGCATTTCACTTTTTAAGTATATTGAATAATTTATTAAGATGGACAAGAATATTGATAAATTTTTAGGAAAATCCATGTCATTCAATATCAATATGGTGTAGATGCAAGTTTGGATGACTCCACATATGACTGTTATCACTGTCATCAACAACAACTTGATCCTGATCAGTACTAGTGCTGAAGAGTCCATTCTAACCCAACCGAAAACCCTAGCCCTAGCTTTAGTCCTAGCCCTAGCCCTATGACTGTATGAGGACAATAAAAAACTGTGAGTTAGTGGGATTTGGCACCAAGTGAAGAAAAAAATAAAAATAAAATCATGTGTGTGTGGAAAGATGAATGTGAAAAGGCCAAATGCAAATAGGCAACAAAAATGGCAGGTTCTTTCATGGTCCTAATGCTCTACCAGATGGGTTACAACAACTGGTTGGAAATAATATCTATGTCCATTAAAGAACAAACAAATGTACCACACAACCCTTGTGTCATGATGGACCAAAAATTTAAAAAAAATAAAAAAATCTAGAAAAGATAACGACCCAAAATTTCAATTAAAAAACTTAATGTATTTGAATAATGAAATTTATATTTAAAATAAATTTTAATCACAGATTATAATTTCTTAAACAAAATTTTAGATAAAATTTTTAAATTTATATCATTTCTTTATAAAAATCGAAGTTGAGAAAGCAAACCTTACATTCATATATCACATCCACCATTTGTGTAAAGAGTAAATATGTGGTGGGGTGGGGTCTACGCGAAGCACCATAGAAAAGCCTGCAACTGTTCATGTGGTCCATTGATGTCTCATTAGTGTGGACAAGATCTAGCATCATGCATCATGATCATGAGGGGTCAACATTGAATATACATCATGCATCATGATCATGAGGGGTCAACACTGAATATATATTCCCATCCCATGCATCATATGGCTGAGATAGATTTCTTGGAAACTTTTTTTTTTTAGTTTGCTTCTTATATCAATTTAAAGCTTTTAATTATAATTACATCAAATTTTACCTTTAAATTTTTCATATTATGTTAATCGAGTTGATAATGTCTATTTAAAAATTGAACTGAAATTTAAGAGCAAAATACTCTATTCAATCTCCTTAAAGTGATAGAAAGGTTGACATCGAATTTGAAATTGTCATTTTATTTTGGATGCATAATTTTGTCGTTGAATTCTGTATAATTTCTTAAACATGCGCTTTTAATTGGACTAGATTGATAAAATGTGAAAAATTTAAAATAAAAATTATACAAAAATCAATTTTGTTAATAAAATAAAAATTAACTCAATTGAAATTATATGAATTAAGTTGATATAATAGACAAATTATAAAAAACACAAGAATAAATTATTATTATTATTATTTTTCTCTATAGGCTGTTCAGAGCACTGAGCATGACTTTTCTTTTCCTTCCAATCAAACTGGAAATGGTTGGGAAAGGAAATGATAAATGTGTAAGGATGAGCTTCAGCTTCGTTTGGGAACAGATTAATTTAGTAATTTTTTAATTATTTAGTTAAAATATAAATTAAAAAAACTTATATGTTTGGAATCACTTTTTGACTTTTTACAAAAAGATATTCAAAAAGTAGAAAGAAAAGAGAATATTTAACTTTTTAGTATGAGTTGTTGACTTTTTAATTTTTTTAATAATTTTTTAATTTTTTAATTAAAAAAATCATTTACCAAACGAAACCTGAATATGCTTTGCAAAATGAGCACAAGGAGTCATTGATTTAGTATTACTTTCCCTCTCCATTTGGTTAGAAACTGAGAAGTCAGAAGACAAAAAATAAAAATAAAAAATAATCACAAAGAGGGTGAGAAAAGCAAAGGGGAAAAGTGAATTTGACTCCTTCCATATAATCACCTTTTTGCCTCAATGGTTTTTTTTCTTTTTTTTTTCTTCTTCTTCTCACTAATTAATTTTTTTATGTTCATATTTGGAATCATATATCTAAATGGGTAACTATTTAGAATTTCAGAGTATTATGTGCATTATTCATATATTGCTTCAAACCAATCGTGTAATAATTTTTTAAAAGGGGAGACATATTGATTCATCTTTGTTAAGTAGTTAAGAGACAAATCATGATTTACTTAGTATGTGTTGTAATTTTTTATTGACTGAGAGTACCACATAAATAATATCACATGTTAATCGAGGAGTATCTAATAAATTTTCTATCTAAACTCTGCCAAAATAGCAAATTTATAATCATTATAATCCATAGATGCATTTTTGTGAATAATGTGGAGGATGTAGATTTAAAATTAGTGAAATGTGAGCCACACTTAGAATAATTATAATTTATAGGTATGTTTTTTTGAATTCCTAGTATTGTTAATTTAATTAATTATTGTGTAAACCACCACTTAAATCAATGTATTCCACCCATTTTATTTTCTAAGTAAATTTATAACGCAGCATTGTTGTTTTCTTAAAACTCTGTCACTGGTTGTCTTTCACAAGTGAAATCTTCCCATTTCATTGATTGGCTTGGCATGGTCGGTAATACTCATTGACATAATTAATCATCTACTGTTTATACAACATTCATGGGGGGCAAAATTTAAAAGTATCTTTGACTCACTGCAGAGAACTTGCAATGATTAAAATTTCTGGGTGAATGGTTGCCAAAATTTGTTCCAAAAAAAAAAAAAAATGGTTGCCAAAATAATATATATATATATATATATATATGCTCGATGAATTTTTTTTATTACTATTTTTGAAATTTGAAAATGAAAACTCTAAGTAATTTCGAAATATTGATTCGTAATTATATTTCAACTTAAAATAGTAAATATCAATTCCAATCAAACAATCAAGACAAATCGACACAATGATTTAACATAGAAAAAATCACAATTGCAGCACCTTCAATTGTGATAAAAAATCACGAGCCAAAATAAAAAACAATCCATTAAGAAGAAAAAAAAAGAATTACACATAAGTACTCTTAATTACCTAGCGAATTCATGCCAGAATTGAACTAAACCTGATATGCCTCTTCCACCATCGTCGTCACTTCGGAATTGCTTTACTCAACATTGAATCCACAATGCTGATGTCGAATCTATAACGATGAGCCACTCTGAAATTCACCAAAACTTCAGGCTCAAGTTTCCTAAAATCCACCAAAGAATACTTCTCTCTTTTTGTGAATGAAAGAACAAAAAAAAATCCTTGATATTTGATAATATGTAATTCGTTGATCAATCGATCACCTTCTATATATTAAAGAAACTCATATAAAACACCATCTAATATAAAACACTTTGTTTTTTCTTCTTCTCTAAGAATCTGGATAGGTTAAACACTAAAAATAACAAACGATTCAATTTATACTAAATAGAGTCGCGAAGACTGCTCGAACGCACAGTTTACCGCTCAAACGGTGTGAGTAAAGATGGTGCAAACATATAGGTCAATCGCTTGAGCTCAACATCTACCGCTCGAGCGGTAAAACTTTTCTCCTAGAAGATCAGACGTAGGCAGAAACATTGGATGAACTACTTCATCGTTCGAGCGCACAAAAGACCGCTTGAGCAGTCAAACCACTTTGACTTTCTTCTTCGCTTAGTCAACGAATTGACAAATAAGGAATGCTCAAAATATGAAATGTCAACACAAGCTCCTCTATTCAGGCACAATTTGGGTTGAATTTATATATAAACTCTCATAACTCACAAAAATAATAGAACAAATAAAAATACAACTGAATGGAGTTTTGTTTAACGAGATTGCCAATTACAAAAATTTAACACATAGGCTTTATTCAATGTTTTGCTTTAAGACCTTCGAAACATGGCATGACAGCTTTAACATAGTCCTAATATTATGTTTTACTTCGAGATTATAGCATACTTGAAACTTCTCTTGCTCCGTGGTATACTTTAAAATCAGTAAATAGCTAACCCTCGAAACACTTCTCAAGGCTTCAAAGGTGAGTAACCAACCTTTGAGACAATTATCGAAGCTTTAAAGGCGAGTGGCCAACCTTCAAAATAATTCCTAAAAGTTTCGAAGGCGAGTAACCTGTTGGGTATACCTCCTTATTGGAGTGTGGGACCCAATTGGTTTTGGAAAAAGAGTTTTAATTTGACTTGGTTTAGATATAATATTTTTATATATTATATTTGTGGAGGCCCAATCCAATTTGGATACAATTAGGGTTTGATTACAAAACCCTAGATTCATTATATTATATTTATTTTGGAGGCATTGTTGTTGGTTCTATACACACACAAGAAAAAAGTGGACGGCGGCTGCTCTAGCTTCGGTAACAGTGCCATTGGTGAAGATTTGTTCAAGTTTTTTTGTTTCTTTGTGTGGGAGCTGATTTGGTTCGTTATTTTGGGTCTTCTTCAACTTTGGTTCTGAAGATTTTGGTTCATCTATTTGGTGAGGTCTTTCCTCTAGTTTATTTTGTGATTATTTGGAATTCACCTAAGGGTGATTTTGTGAGACCATTAGTGTCTCGTTTGTAATCGTTTGGAACCTATTTGGTTGATAGTGGAATCGGATTTCGATCCCGTGGACGTACCTCACATTGAGGGAACCACGTAAAAATTCTTGTGTTGCCTTTGATCTAATTTTTCCGCATTAGTTTTTATTCCCATTGATTGATTTACTTGTGGGGAATCATCGATTTTCCCTAACAACTGGTATCAGAGCTTAAGGTTTATTTGGATCTATTTATTTGTGTAAATCAATGGAGGGGAATGTGGGTCGTATGTCTAGCTTCAATGGAAGCAATTGGGTAACTTGAAAAACTAAAATGGAGGACCTATTATTTTGTAAAGATTTGTATGGACCCATTGAGGGTGATAGTGGCAGACCCGAAGGTATGAAAGATAATGAGTGGAAGAGGCTTAATCGAAAAGCCGTTGGTGTTATCCGTCAATGGATTGATGACAGTGTGTTTCATCATGTTGCTACTGAAACTTCGGCACATGATTTATGGAAAAAATTAGAGAGTCTTTATGATAGAAAATCAGCCACAAATAAAGCCTTTCTGTTTCGTAGTTGGTTAATTTAAAATATAAAGAGGGCAGCCCTATTCCGGAACATCTGAATGAAATAAAGAGTATTGTTAACCAACTTGCTTCTATGAAAATTACTTTTGATGATGAGTTGCAGGCTTTGATGCTACTTAGTTCTTTGCCCGCAAAGTTGGGAGACTTTGGTTGTGACGGTTAGTAATTCGGCGCCCGATGGAGTTGTCACAATGGGCCAAGTCACTAGTAGCCTGTTGAATGAAGAAACCAGAAGAAAATCAGCAGGTTCCTCTCATTCGGAAGCATTTGTTGTGAGAGGTCGAAGCAAAACAAGGGGGAGGAGTAAGACTCCTCATGGTCGTGATCAAAGCCGTGACAAGTCAAGAGATGGTTCTTTTTTAAAGAAGGACGTTGAGTGCTATTATTGCCATGAGAAAGGGCACATGAAGCGGGAATGCCGAAAGCTCAAGAATAAGGAGAAAAGGCGTGACAAAAGTGTGGATAAGAAACAAGAAGACACAACGGCAGTTACTACCGATGATCTCATGGTCGTTTGTGAAGATGATTGTATCAATTTTGTGGGCCAAGAGAGTCATTGGGTGATTGATTCTGGTGCTTTTTTTCATGTGACTTCTCGAGTTGATTTCTTCACTACCTACACTGCAGGAGATTATGGTTCTGTTCGAATGGGTAATGAAGGTTTGTCCAAGATTATTGGTATGGGTGATGTTTGCTTGGAAACAAATTTGGGCTGCAAGTTGTTGCTTAAAGATGTGAAGCATGTTCCCGACATTCGCCTCAATTTGATCTCTACTGGGAAGCTAGATGATGAAGGCTTCAACAACAAATTTGGTGATGGAATATGGAAGCTCACAAAGGGTTCTTTAGTGGTGGCTAAGTGCAAGAAGACTCATACACTTTATTCGATGCAAGGAAAAATTTGTAAAGGTGTTGTCAATGCACTTGAAGATGATACTTCTACCGAATTGTGGCACAAGCGGCTTGGCCACATGAGTGAAAAGGGGCTACAAGTATTGTTCAAGAAAGAGCTTCTACCCGGTTTGAAAGGTACACATCTTAAAACTTGTGTTCATTGTTTGGCGGGTAAACAACATAGAGTTTCTTTTCATAAAAATGTTGCTTCTAGAAAAGAAAATGTTTTGGAGTTGATTCATTCGGATGTTTGTGGTCCTTTAAAAGTTAGAACACATGGTGGTGCACTTTATTTTGTTACTTTCATTGATGATTATTCAAGGAAAGTTTGGGCTTTTCTACTAAATCTAAAGATCAAGTTCTAGAAGTATTTAAGCATTTTCAGGCCATGGTTGAAAGAGAAACAGGGCAGAAATTGAAGTGCATCCGAACAGACAATGGTGGTGAATACGTTGGGCCATTTGATGAGTATTGTCGCAGCCAAGGTATTCGGCACCAAAAGACAGTTAAGAAGACTCCTCAACAAAATGGCGTTGCCGAGAGGATGAACCGCACTATTGTAGAAAGAACAAGGTGTTTGCTTTCACAAGCTAAATTGCCAAGATCCTTTTGGGGTGAGGCAATGAGTACAGCGGTTGACGTGATCAATTTGTCTCCTTGCTATCCTTTGAATGGTGATGTTCCTGAAAGAGTTTGGATTGGCAAAGATGTGTCTTATGAGCACTTGAGAGTGTTTGGTTGCCGAGCTTTTGTTCACATTCCAAAGGATGAGAGGTCCAAGCTTGATAGTAAGTCAAGACAATGTATTTTTCTTGGCTATAGGCGTGATGAGTTCGGGTATAGATTATGGGATCCGGTCGACAAGATAGTCATTCGAAGCCGTGATGTTGTGTTTCTTGAAGACCAAACAATTGAAGACTTTGGCAAAGGTGATCAACCGGAGCCAAAAACTAGTGATCTCATTGACATAGATCCATCTCCTTCATCTTCAGTTGATGATGAAAATGGGGGAGATGTGCAGCCACCTATTGAAGATGTGGAGGATGATGCTAATCCTAATGAAGTTGAGCCAGAAATTGAGGAAGAGCATCCAACTCAAGTACCGTCACCACAACTTGAGTTGAGGAAATCTACAAGGGACCGACAACCTTCAAGAAAGTATCCTCCCAATGAATTTGTATTGATTTCCGATCAAGGGAGCCGGAGAGCTACCAAGAAGCAATTGAGCATGCAAAGAAAGATGATTGGAAAAAGGCCATGGAAGAGGAGATGAATTCCTTACTTGAAAATCACACTTATGATTTAGTGAAGTTGCCTAAAGGGAGGAAAATTCTGAAAAATAAGTGGGTTTCAAATTGAAGAATGATAGGAAGAATCTGAGGTACAAAGCACGTCTGTTGTGAAAGGCTTTGGGCAAAAGAAAGGCATTGACTTTGACGAGATTTTCTCACCGGTTGTAAAGATGTCTTCTATTCGGGTGTACTTGGCATGGCTGCAAGTATGAATCTTGAAGTTGAACAACTTGATGTGAAGACTGCATTCTTCATGGTGATCTTGAAGAAGAAATTTACATGGAGCAACCGGAAGGCTTTGTGAAAAAGGGAAAGAGAAAATTTGTTTGCAAATTGAAGAAAAGTTTGTATGGCCTCAAGCAAGCTCCACGGCAATGGTACAAAAAATTTGACTCTTTCATGATGAATAATGGTTTTTCTAAAACCACTTCGGACCATTGTGTGTTTGTGAAAAATTTTCCGGATGGCAAATTTATTATTCTTTGCTTTATGTTGATGACATGTTAATTGTGGGTCAAGATTCTACCATGATTAACAGGTTGAAATTGGAGTTGAGAAATCTTTTGCTATGAAAGATTTGGGACCGACAAAGCAAATACTTGGTATGAAAAATTGTTCGTGATCGCAAAGAGGGACTGATTTGGTTGTCTCAAGAAAGCTACATTGAGAAAGTTCTTGAGAGGTTCAACATGGATAAAGCAAAACCGGTTGGTTGTCCACTTGCGGGTTACTTCAAACTTAGTTCGAATCAATGTCCTACAAGTGAGAAAGACAAAGAAAAGATGTTGAAAGTTCCTTATGCTTCAGCAGTTGGTTCTTTGATGTACGCCATGGTTTGTACAAGGCCGGATATTGCTCACGCAGTTGGTGTGTGGTGAGTCGGTTTCTCTCTAATCCGGGTAAAGACCATTGGGCAGCGGTAAAATGGATTCTAAGATATCTTCGAGGGACTTCGAAGGTGTGTTTGTGTTTTGGGGATGATAAGCCGATGCTTGATGGGTTCACAGATTCTGACATGGCTGGTGATATTGATTCTAGGAAATCTACTTCGGGGTATTTGATGACTTTTGCAGGGGGAGCTGTGGCATGGCAATCTAAATTATAAAATGTGTTGCTCTCTCAACTACCGAAGCTGAATTTATTGCCATTACAGAAGCTTGCAAAGAAGAGTTATGGTTGAAGAATTTTTACAAGAGTTGGGTTGAAGCAAGAAAAGTATGTGCTTTATTGTGATAGTCAAAGTGCTATTCACTTGAGTAAAAATTCTACTTTTCATTCGAGATCGAAACACATTGATGTGAGATACCATTGGATTCGTGATGTGTTAGATTCGAAATTGTTGCAACTCGAAAAGGTTCACACAGATGATAATATTTCAGATATGTTGACTAAGACGTGGTCGAGGGACAAACATTTAAAGTGTCGAACTTTGGTGGGTATGGTTGATATCTCCACCTAAGTCGGTAGGGGGAGAATTGTTGGGTATACCTCCTTATTGGAGTGTGGGACCCAATTGGTTTTGGAAAAAGAGTTTTAATTTGACTTGGTTTAGATATAATATTTTTATATATTATATTTGTGGAGGCCCAATCCAATTTGGATACAATTAGGGTTTGATTACAAAACCCTAGATTCATTGTATTATATTATTTTGGAGGCATTGCATTGTTTTGGTTCTATACACACACAAGAAAAAAGTGGACGGCGGCTGCTCTAGCTTCGGTAACAGTGCCATTGGTGAAGATTTGTTCAAGTTTTTTTGTTTCTTTGTGTGGGAGCTGATTTGGTTCGTTATTTTGGGTCTTCTTCAACTTTGGTTCTGAAGATTTTGGTTAATCTATTTGGTGAGGTCTTTCCTCTAGTTTATTTTGTGATTATTTGGAATTCACCTAAGGGTGATTTTGTGAGACCATTAGTGTCTCGTTTGTAATCGTTTGGAACCTATTTGGTTGATAGTGGAATCGGATTTCAATCCCGTGGACGTACCTCACATTGAGGGAACCACATAAAAATTCTTGTGTTGCCTTTGATCTAATTTTTCCGCATTAGTTTTTATTCCCATTGATTGATTTACTTGTGGGGAATCATCGATTTTCCCTAACATAACCAACCTTCGAGACAATTCTTGAAGCTTCAAAAGCGAGTAGCCAACTTTCAGAACAATTTCCAAAACTTCGAAGGTGAGTAACCAACCTTTGAAACAATTCTCGAAGCTTCGAATGCGAGTAGCTAACTTTCAAAACAATTCCCTAAGCTTTGAAGGTGTACAATCACATTCAACCATCGATTATTTGAAACCCAAAACTATTGTTGATGCAACAGACAGTCCTTTAAAGCTTTCGAAGTCTCAACAAATAGGACTTTTGTAGCACATGTTTTGATTCATATCCAAAATAATAAATAATAATAATAATAATAATAATAATAATTGATTGATTGAACTACTTTGAAGACATCCTGAAGCCATCTCCAATACATGCAAAGACCAAACTTTGGTCTTATCTCGAAGGAAATTAACCAATGTCTCCCAAAGTCAAAACAAATTTAAGAATGGATTCATAGATGAAATCCAAAATTAAACCACTCCACAAAATTAATTATGGTGTTATGTGGTTGTCCATAAAACTTGAAATTTTCAAAAATTAAAATAAAATAAAATAAAATAAAGTTAAATTGCTATTACTTGGAATAAATTGGCCATTCTTAGCCAAGTTCAACATTTCAAACTGCTAAGTTGTTCTTTAGTGCATCAAACTCATTAAAACAATGCTTAAAGATGATTGTTTTATTAGTCATTTCATCAAAATTAAATTTTAATATGAACACAAATCCAAAAAGGATTTTGAACACCAAGAATCATAGTACAAGATGGCCTTAAAAATTTAAACAACTTGACATTTTGAATAATTTAAAAAAATTCAGATTCATGAACATTAAATTGTTCATCATTCTTAGCCATGTTTGGCTTGAGAACGTGTTCTTTGGCTAAATAACTTTCATCATTCATTGACAAATGTGGTTATTTTTCTATTTTATCCATTAATGGATTATGAAAATCCTCTATGTGAGTTTCATCATTTCTTGGTCTAATGGGTTGTTCCATTTTAGCTATTAATGACTATGAAAATCCTCCATATGAGTTTCATCATTTTTTGGCTTAATGAGTGGTTCCATTTAGCCATTAATGGCTTATGAAAATCTTTCATAGACATGTTATTTCCATGATTTGACTATCCAAGAATAAGTTTTTCAACCCCCAAGCTTTATATGGAACATCATTTTTAATCATGTTTGGCTCAACAACGTACTTTTTAGCCATGTTATTTTCTTCAATTGGCTCTTTAAAAATGAGTTTTTTAACCCCAGAGCAATTGATGAAATTAATTATTTTCTTTTGCCATTTTCAATAATGAAAGAATTCTGAAAGAATTCACCAATTTCAGCCATTAAAGCCTCGGTTAAAGACTTGATAGTGAGAGTTGACAACTTATCATTCCATTGGCGAACTTCTATATCAATTTCATGAATTTCTCTAATTAAATCGTGCCTTTTTTCTTCCACCAAATAATATTGTAATGGATGGAAGTTTGTTTCATCAAGAAAATGGATCTCTTCGTGAAGATCGAAATTTTTTTGTTTATGCCAAAAGATTTCATCTAGGTTATTTGGAATAGATGAATTCAATTCATTTTTCGTTTCTTACACTTAACGTCCCACTAGGCGTACTAAAAAATTATTGTTAGGTCCCTACTTCTTGCCAATTCCGCGAACAAGCTTAGCTTAATTTAGTTGTAATTTTTCTTCTATTTTGGTCTTCCCGCTGGAGCAGGGAAAGTTGCGCTCGAGTAGAGTTTTCACCTTCTCAGTACTTTAGCTTGTCTGCAAAAATACTAAGAGGTGTGATTTTATGCTCGAGCGTAGACCCTGTTTTGTCACACGCATTTTAGTGACACCGCTCGAGCAAGAAGTCTTGTGCTCGAGCAAAGATCGCGAATCTGTTTGCTATAAAAGTTAGGGTTTTGTCAAGTTTTAGGTTACGGCTTCTAAATCTTCTTTGAGGGTTCTAGGATTTTCTTCTGGGACTATTTTGCTAGTTTTCTTTGATGTTTGATTGAGTGTTAAACTCACATGGTTTGACAAGCATACATTAAAGAGTTTGATTGTTTGAGTGTTCTGCTTCAAGAGTGTTTTTCTTCGGTGGAATCTGGAGATTCAAGCGTGGAGTATTCGAAGGAGTTCGAAGCTATGCGCAGTCATTGTTCGACATGGATGTTGTCGATTCAACATCAATTTGATCAATTCCGAGATGAAGGTTATGGTGAAAGAGATACAGATTGTTAAAGACAAATTGACAGAGTTTAAGTAATTTGTTTGGTAAATTTGTATTCTTTCTTTCTTTCATAGTGGATTAATTAGTGGTATTTAGCCCGTGGTTTTTTAATCACAATTGGAGGTACTCCAATTATGATTTTTTTTACGTAAAAATCTATTGTGTTGATTTATTGATTTTGAAGCAATAATCTAAATCACTTTCGTATGTGCTAGATGATTTAGATTGTCTATTTTAATTGTTTGGGTATTGTTGCAATTAATCTTGATTTGAATCACGAATCACTTAGGTTTTTCAATTGATATCAGAGCCGGTCATTCTTTGTTTTTCTCAAAACCATAGGAGTGTGATTTTGTGTGATCTGTGATATGGATTCAATTCGCAAAGGTAACTCGACCCATAGACCTTCGTTACTCGATGGTACAAACTATTCTTATTGGAAAGCTCGTATGAGGGTGTTTTTAAAATCTATTGATGAGAAAGTTCGGCACTGTGTGCTCTATGGGTGGAGTGAACTTGTTGTTACCATTGATGGTGTTGATATCCCTATACCACTCAATAAATAGGACATAATCGATTATCAAAACTCAAATTGGAACAGTAAAGCTCTTAATTCTCTGTTTTGCTTTGTCATACCTGAAGAATTTCGTCGTATTTGCACGTGTGAGGTAGCAAAAGAGGCTTGGGACATTCTTAAAACTATTCACAAAGGCACTACTGCTGTTAAAAGATTAAAACTTCAACGTCTCACCTCCTCTTTTGAAATGCTTTTTATGCGTGATGATGAGAAGTTTGATGATTTTTATACTAAACTTCGTGACATCGTGAATTCTTGTTTCACACTCGGTGAAAAAATCCCTGAATCGAAGGTTGTTGGAAAAATTTTGAGGTCTTTACCCGAGAGATTCCAATCAAAAGTGACAGTTATTAAGGAGACTCGGGATGTTGAGAACCTCAAGCTTGATCAGTTGGTTGGAAACTTGCAGACTTATGAAGCCTACCAAATTTCTAAGAAAAAACAAAAAGATAGTGTGACTTTTACCAGTGCTCATTAGACTACTAAGACCCTTGAGGTTGAGTTTGATCTAGAGTTTGAAATGACATTGATGTTTACCAAACAATTTAAAAAAAATTTAAAGAAAAAGAAGTCGAATTTCAAAGACTCTAGTTCAAAAAATAAGGGTAATAAAAAATTCAAAATTTCTCCTCCAAAAATTGCTCCAAATATTGAGAAGAAGACTATGAAGGGGCAAAGTGTCAAGGGTTATGAATGTCAAGGATTTGGACATATTGCACTTGAATGTCCATCAAAAAAGAACCGCAAGAAAGTCTATACTGTGACTTGGGATGATAAAAGTGGGTCAGAGCAAGAACCTAAAGAAACCGAATTCGATGAAGACGGAGATAGTACCTACATGGCATTCTGGTCTACTGTTACTCAACCATTTCCAAAGCTAGTTGAGTTTGCTCGTGGTCAGAGTCTACATTGTGCTCTTACCTTTGATGAGAGTGATTACTTATTCTGGAAGATACGAATGAAGATGTATCTTAGAGCTCATGACCCTGAGGGTTGACAAGTAATTGAAGAGGATATTAAAAGTGCTGACAATCCGAGCAATCACAGAGTTTTGACTACCATTCGTGAAACAATTTTTGAAGAAGAATGACAACGAATTGCTCACTGTACAAAGGCCAAAGATGCATGGGACATTCTTAGTCAAATCCATGAAAGAGGAGAGTCATTTGCACAACCATTCATCAACTTTCATGCCTTAGTTGCTCGACTGGATGAGGTTGAGAAGAAAGAAAAGCAAAAAGAAGATGATGAAACCTCGGAAGACAATGATGAGATTGATGGTTATAATCTACAACAAGCTTATGAAAAACTTTACAATGAATCGTTGAACTTGTCTAAGATTAATGACAAACTCACTCTCAAGCTCAAAGCATATGAAAGCAAGAATGTTAAGCTAAAGAGAGAGATTGCAACAGCAAAAAAGGATGTCATCAAGATCTTAAATGACAGGCATGATCTATGTGAAAAACTTCTATCTTGTGGGACTGAAAGGAATGAACTTCTGCAAATCTATGCCACATATAAAAAGAAGATTGAAATCCTTGAGATGTCACAAGCTACATTAGAAGAGATAGTCAGTCAGAAAGAGGAAGAACTCAAAGATGCTAGAGTCACGATTGCTATATGGAACAAAAGGTCAAAGACATTGGAAGACATCCTCGGGTTGTAACAGATGAGTTGTGACAAAAGTGGGATATGCTATGGTAATGCAACAGTTCAAAAGGGACAGGCCTCTATATCACATGACATTAAAACTCAAACAAATGGAAAGCTGAAGGTTCAAGAGGGTGATCCCTTTCTTCATCAACCTAAAGGGGGTAAGATCAACCAAAATGAGGTAAAACCTATTTTTGTTTATCATTATTGTGGTAGGTATGGCCACATTCGTCCTTACTGTTATGAGTTGTTTGGTAAGGTGTCTCAAAAAATTAGAAATTCTAATACTTCATGGGTTAGGAAACAACCTTACATGTTTAGGCAAAACACCAAGATTCATGATGGTGCTCACAATGCTAAGACAGTGACCAAGACTGCCAGTCCTGTTTCTATTAAGACCAAAAGTATATGGGTAAGAAAGAGTGACTTAACTTGATTTGTTGTTCACATTGCATTGAAAGCACGTGACTCACACATGTGGTATCTTAATAGTGGGTGCTCTCGTCACATGTTAGGTGACAAATCCTACTTCATTTCTCTTGAAAAATATGAAGGAGGAATTGTTACTTTTGGAGATGGTGGCACTTCTAGAGTCATTGGTAAGGGCTCTATAAGTGTGGTCGGTTTTCCAAAGCTAGAAAATGTCGTACTTGTTGATGGCCTTAAAGTGAATCTTTTGAGCATCATTCAAATGTGTGATTCTCACCATAAAGTATTATTTTCAAAAAATAAATGTGAAATTTTAGATAAAAAGGGAAATACTGTCATGCATAGGGTTCGCACATTTGATAATTGCTATGGGATTGTTACCACAAATTATCTCACTTGTCACTCAGCCATCATAAGTAATCTTGACTTGTGGCATCAAATATTAGGTCACATGAATTTCAAAGACCTAACTAAGATTGCCAACAAAGAGCTTGTGAGAGGAGTACCCAAAATGGGTAAGAATGTAAACCGTGTGTGTGGACCATGTCAACTTGGGAAGCAAACTCGTGCCTCTCATAAAAAGTGAACAGCTTCACAACCAAACGTCCTCTTGAACTGGTTCATATAGATCTTATGGGACCCACTCGTACTGAAAGCATTGGAGGTAAAAGACACATATTTTTGACTGTTGATGATTATACTCGTTTTTCATGGGTTAATTTTTTAAGAGAAAAATTTGATACGTTTGATGCTTTCTAGGCCTTAGTCCTTAAAATCCTAAATGAACAGGGTGTTTCTATTGGGCGTATCATAGGAATCCGAATTGATCATGGTCGTGAATTTGAAAATAGTTCTTTTTTGGATTTTTGTGATATGCATGGAATTAAACATGAGTTTTCTACACCGATTATTCCACAGCAAAATGGAGTTGTTGAGAGAAAGAACAGGGTTGTTCAAGAGATGGCTAGGGTCATGGTCCTTAGCAAGAAAGTTTCTTCTAAGTTCTGGGCTGAAGCCTTAAATACTACTGTTTATGTTGTGAATCGTGTGTGTTTAAGGTCCGGCACTTTACAAACTCCATATGAATTGTGGAAAGGGTTGAAACCTAATGTAAAATATTTCAAAACTTTTGGGAGTAAATGTTACATTTTCAAAGACAGAGAGCCGTTGGGAAAATTTGACTCTCGAAATGATGAAGGTATTTTTCTAGGGTATTCAACCACTAGTAGAGCGTTTCGTGTCTATAACTTGCATACTTTATCTCTAATGGAATTAATCAATGTGGTTATAGATAACACAGGTTCTCCTATGCTAGCAATACATGAGGAAGAATATGGTGAGTCTCCAATCTTGGGTGCTGACCCACAAAGACAAGAAGAAGTATAGGGTTAAGCCCAAGAAGGTGAGTCGTCACCAACTTCAATGGTAAGTTCGAGTCCTAAGAGTGCACAAAGAGACCACCTTTGATGCTCCCATCACTACTAGTCCAGAGTTAAAACCATCAGTAAGGGTCAAACTGAATCATCCAGCTCAACAGGTGATTGGAAGTGTCTCAGACAGAATGAAAACCCTGAAACAAATTTAGGAAGAGGTATCTCATATATGCTATGTGTCGTTAATCGAACCTAAAAATAAAAAAGAGGCCTTACTAGATGATAGTTGGGTTAATGCTATGCATGAAGAATTAGGTTAATTTGAACATAATAAAGTTTGGACTCTTGTTTCAAGACCTAGAGACATGAATGTGATAGTCACCAAGTAGATCTTTAAAAATAAATCTAATGATAATGGTACTGTGGTTAGAAATAAAGCAAGGTTGGTTGCTCAAGGGTATACACAAGTAGAGAGTGTTGATTATGATGAGACGTCTGTCCCTGTTGCACGTCTCGAATCTATTCGTATTTTACTTGATGTTACATGCTTTCTTGGGTTCAAATTGTTTCAAATGGATATGAAAAGTGCCTTCCTGAATAGGTACTTGAAAGAAAAGGTTTATGTTAAGCAACCAAAAGGGTTTGAGGGCCCAAAATGTCCACATCATATCTACAAGTTAGACAAGGCATTGTATGGGTTGAAACAAGCCCCTCGGATGTGGTATGATAGACTTACTACCATTCTTCTTGATAATGATTTTCAAAGGAGTAGTGTGGACAAGACCTTATTTGTGAAACATACTAAGTCTCGTATACTTGTTGCTCAGATTTATGTTGATGATATTGTTTTTGGATCCACTGCTGATTTCCTTGTGAAATATTTATCGGATTGCATGACATATGAGTTTGAGATGAGCATGATGGGAGAGTTGTTTTATTTCTTGGGTCTTCAAATTAAACAGTCTCCTTCGGGTATGTTTGTTCTCATACCAAGTATGCTAAAAATCTTGCATCTAAGTTTTGTCTAGAGTCAGCCAAATATGCACGTACTCTCATGAGCACCAGTCTTCACTTTTTCAAAGATTCCTCTGGTACTAATGTTGATCCTATCCTTTATAAGAGTATGATAAGGAGTCTCTTGTACCTTACAGCTAGTCGTCCTGACATTGCGTTTAGTGTAGGTTTTTGTGCCCGTTACCAAGCCTGTCCTAAAGAGTCTCATCTGCTTGCGGTCAAACGCATCATTAAGTATGTTAATGGGACATTGGGGTATGGGATTTGGTTCACGACCGACACTATCGTCAAAATCACTGGTTTTTCTGATGCCTACTGGGCAGGGTGTGCTGATGATCGTAAGAGCACATCTGGAGGGTGTTTTTACCGTGAGAATAATTAGGTTGCCTGGCATAGCAAAAAGCAAAATCCCATCTCTCTTTCGACCGCTGAGGCTGAGTACATTGCTGGAGGGAGTTGTTGTGCACAAATGTTGTGGATGAAGCAAATGCTTTATGATTATGGTATAGACCAAAACACTCTTACCCTTTTTGTGACAATATAAGTGCCATTAACATTTCTAAAAATCCTGTCCAACACTCTCACACCAAACACATTGACATTCGTCATCATTTCATTCGAGAGTTAGTGAAAGAGGGGCCTTGTTGTTCTTGAACATGTACCCACTAAGCATCAAAAAGCTGATATTTTTACAAAACCCCTTGATCTTCTTAGGTTTGAGTTCCTTAGAAAGACCTTGAGTGTTATGCTTAGTCACTAGGGTGTGACCTGTTACTTGAGTTAGTGAGAGTGATTGGCTTTATGTGTACTTGGATGCTATAATCTCATTCTCATTGCTTCTTGTCATCTTTGCACTTAAGACTCATATGAACACCTCTTATGCTGCTTGTAAGATTTCATTCTTCTTTGTTCATAGCTCATTTTGAATGCTCATACTCATTGACTTCATGATCTTATTTTGTACACATCCTTGAGATAAACTGTTGCAAGGGTTTCCGTACAAGTGATCAAAGTTTTCCATGGACCTCTAACAGTGTCTCTTATACATTTTTAGAGGAATTGACCTATACTGGCATATCATGGGTGATGTTAAGTCTCTTAATCATTTACCATCATTTTTCACTTCCACGGTTCCTCCTCAGTTCTTTGAAGTCTAGGCATTAGGAAAAGGCTACCTCAGACACCAACTAGGCCTTCCTTATTGTTTTCATGCTTCTCTGGTTTGGTCTCCATACTTTTGAGCGTGAAAGCCACCAGTGAGTGCTCACAAGAAAGAAAAGTCAAAAATCAAATGGCAAAAAAAAAAAAAAAAAAAATCTTTAATTGAGGGGGAGCCTCCGCTGTTACTCCATAAATACATCTTGATTTCTAGTGGTTTAACTTTTCTCAGTGATGTTTAGTTCCTCTTGCCGGAGATCCAGCCATCCAATCACTATGAGGATTAACTCTAGCATTATGGCTTCTTAAGGATTGCACACACACGCCTTCATTATGTGAGCTCTTATGTTTATCTTTGAGTTGTGCATTCCCATGTAGCTTATGCTCATTGATCAATATTTATCTAATTTGCTCATGATATTGTGCTTCATATTGTCAAAATTGTGAGCTTGCGAGCTTCATGGTTTGTGGATTCTCTCATCGTAGTTTCACATTCTTGCCATTGTGCTCACCTCCGTTTGTTTCAAATCCCACTTGACAGTGTGAGTTGGTTTTAACTGCTTAGAAGGGTGTTTTTTTGCCTATGGTGTTTTTTCTTACCTATTCAAGTGGCAACTTTAGCGCTTGAGCGCATTTTTTTTATCATCCAGCACTTTTGCAGAGTGCGCGTGATTCTAGGCGCTTGTTTTTTAGGCTCGAGCGCCTCTTTCTCAACTCGAGCGGTGAGATGCACTTAAGTTAGTCCGCTTGAGCGTTAAGTTTCACGCTCGAGTGGTAAGCCGTGTTATATATTTCTCTACTCATCTTTTCAGGATCACTTTTCCCCCCCTTTGTTCGCAACTGTCTCTCTCTCTCTTTTGCCTAGGGCTTCATCTACGACTTTTTTGGATTGTGTTTTGGTGATTTCGTCTTCTCCATTCTCCTTTGGTTCGTCTCTGGTAAGTCTCTTCCCCCATTTTTTTTTTTCCTTTTTCGCTCTCTCTCTCTTTGGCTGATTTGAGGTTTGATTTTTTTGTGACTTGGTCTGTGTTGCTTTTTGTTTCTTTTTGTTCACTTGTTCACACACTTCCACAGAGGGTTTTGAGCATGTTAAGTTTGTTCTATGCCATATTGGTGATATTGAGCATGTTGCTTTTGGTCTATGCTATTGTGTTACCACACATGTCTCTATGTTGTGGTTTTTGTTTTCTTTCAAATGTGTGCTCCTTTAATGCTACTGAATTGTTTTGCTTTGGAGTTTGGTCCATGGCTGTTTTTTCCTTACTAATGGATTATGCTCTGTTGGGTTATGCATTTTGTCTCTTTGGAATTTGGTTCTACTATTTTGTGTATTGTTATTATTTCATTGAATTTTGTCTAATTGGATTTTGTCACTAATGGTTTTCTATTCCTATTATGCAGTGATCTTTGGTTTTTTTTTTTTTTTTTTTTGGGGGGGGGGATTGTCTTGTTAGTTTGGGTGTGGTTGGTGTAGCCATGTCTACCTTTAAACACCGCAAGTCCACCGCTAACTCACCCATATTTTAACTTTGACTGTTTCCCTTTTGCTGACAAAGCCAAAAACTTTAAGGAATCTTACATCTCTCGGACTATCTACTTGGAACGCACTGTGCAACCTAACACCTTTGAGTCCATACCCATTTGTCTGGTGTTTGATTCATTGGAGGGTGTGTGGTACACCCTGAACTTGGATTCAAGGGGCTCTAATCAAGCAGAATGAACTCTTTCCTAAATTTAGGTTGCTAAAACTTATCATTTGCGCCAATCTCATTATCACCACCCATAGTTTAGAAATAAACCAAGACTAAGGTTATACCCTTTACTGCATTGATCACCAGTTGCCCATCAATATTGCCACCCTTATCCTCCGTAAAATGATTGCAGTTATTGGGAACAAACAATTAGGGCTGCCCTATGGTTGTCTGATCAACCATCTCTTGTCCAAACTTGAGGTCCCGATCTTCGAGGAAGATGAGTATACCACTCCAATTAAACCCTTTACTAAGAAAACCGTGTCTCAAAGTTAGGCTCATATTAAGGGGAAGTCGTTTAGAGTGGGTCCTTATTCTACAGGTGATGATGATCTTCTTGCCGAAGAGGTTGAGATTGATGCAGCGGTTGCCAATGTAGAGGAGCCGGATGTCCATTCACGGACTATTCGTAGCTAGCTTCGTCGTTTTGAGCAGTCCATGATTCAGCAGTTGGATCACAAGGATGCTCGACTTGATGCCTTCGATGGTCGGCTTGGCCATTTTGAGTATTAGGTCCCTGGTTGCCAATTCTGCGAACAAACTCAAGTTTAATGAAGTTATATTTTTTTCCTTGGTTTTGGTCTTCCCGCTTGAGCAGGAACATTTGCGCTCGAGCAGAGTTTGCACCTTCTCAGTAGTTTGGCTTGTCTGCACAAATACTAGGAAGCGTGTTTTTGCGCTCGAGCGTGAGTTCCAGCGCTCGAGCGGAGACTTGTTTAATCGCACTCGTTTTAGTGCCTCCGCTCGAGCGGCAAGTCATGTGCTTGAGCGGGGTACGTGGCCTCTGTTTTCTTTTTATATGTGTTTAGGTCCGTTTTTAGGGTTAAGTCTTCTAGATATGTTTTTGGGAGCTCTAGGGTTTTCTTTTAGAGGTTGTTTTGCTAGTTTTCCTTTGATGTTTTCGTGAGTATTAAACTCACATGATTTGATAATTCATATCAAGGGTTGTTTGAGTGACCATCTTCAAGAGTGTTATTCTTCAGTGGAATCCAGAGATTCAAGCGTGGAGTGTTCAAAGGTGTTCGAAGGTGTTCGAAGCTGTGTGCAGTCGTTGAGTCGACGTGGATGTTGTGGAATCAACATCAATCTAATCAATCCTAAGACAAAGGTTGCGGTGGAAGTTATACAAAGCGTTGAAGACAAATTGACAGAGTTTACGTAATTTGTTTGGGTATTTTGTATTCTTTGTTTCCTTCATAGTGGATTGATTTGTGGCATTTCGCCCGTGATTTTTTAATCACAATTGGAGGTGCTCCAATAGTGATTTTTTTCCCCCATAAAAATCATTTGTGTCTATTTATTGTTTCTGAAACAACAATCTAAATCACTTTCGTACGTGCTTGATGATTTAGATTGTTAGTTTTAATTGTTTGGGAATTGATACAATTAAATCTTGATCTAATCACGAATCACTTAGGTTTTCAATTATTATTAGAGCGGTCACTCTTTGTTTTTATCAAGACTATAAGAGTGTGATTTTGTGTGATTAGTGATATGGATTCAATTTGTGAAGGTAACTCAACCCATAGACCTCCGTTATTTGATGGTACAAACTATTCTTATTGGAAAGCTCGTATGAGAGTGTAGCTTGACTTTTTCGCGCCCTCTTTCGGAGAGTTAGAATTGGTCCTACAGTTCAGACTCCTGTCATGGTTCTGAATCTAATCTCACAAAGTGCAATGTGAAACCGATGAACACCAAAGAGTCCAATCCAGCAAATCATTTTGGAAAATCGATTTTGAATCAAATAATGCCAAAACTGGACTATTTTCCCAGATTACAGAGTCGCCACCTAAATATTTTATTTTAAAAAAATTTAGGAAACCTTGACTCGTGCCAAAGGCTACGTGTCCGTCATCACCAAAATTGCCTTGGCTCGGGGACTTGGGTACGAGAGGGGAAGGTCCTGAAATGAGCAACCCCGCTCGCTCGATCAAAGATTAGCCTCTACTAATCATGATATGTTCTTTTATAAACCTTATACGTTCTTATTCGGTTATTTAGCTAACTTTACTATATGACGCATACAAGCAAGTACAGACTAAAATCGCAAGAATTGGAACGAATTCAACTTATGTTTGCTTTCGAAAATGGTTTGAATTTGCCACCTTCAAGTAGGCTAAAACGTGGATTTGCCATCAAACATGATGGGCTTAAAACATGATTTCCCACTTCGCAAAGTGGGCTCAAAACTCACATTTGTTGAATTATTCCAATTCAAACAATCAAGCCTTCATGCAGTTAATCATTTAAGCAAATAGCCTCATGGCAAGCATGCGAAACATGGCAATATGGCAATCACACTCGTTCAAGTATGCTAAAGCATAAAAACTTACCGAATACTTCAAGCCAAAACAAAAGCTAGTTAGAAAGAATGTATGATCCTAACCATGTTAAGTGTTTAATACAACACATGCAATAATGCAATTAATAGGCTCAGTTACTAATATGGCATATGATACAATTTGATAACATGCTTTGAAATACGTATTCAAAGAAGTATTGATTTGACAATGCAGTTTGAATGATGTGCCGAGCCTCGGTGTATGAAATACAAATGAATGATGCAAACATGCAAGCATAAGGTATGCTAAGCAAAACGTGTCCCTAAATTAACCATCGAAAGCAGTTAAATAAAAGAGAGAAAGACGTGGGGTTAGAAGACATGCACACACGCATGTACACTTATTACAACATTACGCCCTCACGAATGAGGGTCCAAATGAATAAGCTAACTAGCTACGCTAAACTAATTATTAAGCTATTACAATAAAAAAACTAATTAACTAACTTATTCTAAGCCTATTAATTACAATCCTTAAATGAATCAATTAGGAACAACTAACTAATAAAGCAAAGCAAGTAAATGGCCTCGAGGGCGAGGGAGTCATGCATGCTCGGTTGGCTTCCTCTCGAAAATCCACCACCTTGCCATCGAACACCTCTGTTTGCAATTGTTTTGACCACTGAAAATTACACCAACTTCCAGCACACCTCTGCTCTACTTCAGGAACACACTGAATAAACTTTTCATTGATGGTCGGCCGGCTACAATTGGTGGCTGTCAGCCACTACTGGTGGTCGGTCGGCCACTATTGGTGGCCGGTCGGCCACCCCTTTCTTAGACTTTCCTTTTTGCTGCAACAGAGAGCAAACAGAGGCAAAGTAGTGTATTCTCAAGGAATATATGTGTACCATTACCCTCCTTAACATTACACAAAGTCAAAGGAGTGTAATTCTTGGCTCCAAAACCACCAACCAAGCATTTTCAATGCATGGTGGCCAAAAAACCAAGAAGTACAACTTCATTGTATGACAAAAACAAGACTCAAGACCATCACCTTATCATGTGTCATCAAAGGCAATGGAGACTAAGGAGATTAGCTCATTTCATCACTTTGTGTATGAAATGCTCCAATCTTCCTTGTGTTCAATATAACGTCCAATTGAACACATGCAATGCAACACAAGATGCTTATCTTGCCTCTTTTACTTTGTTCATTTTATTTACCAATTTTAGATTACCAATCCATTCTTTAATTGGTTAGTCCAAAAGGTGAGTGTCCTCTAATGGAAAGAGGACTTAAACCACAAATACCTTGAGCATGAAAGAGGCCTCATGCTGTTGGTAATGAACTCCCGAAGGAATTAAACCATTAGGTATGAGGGTCTCAATTCCACACTCAAGCCAACAAGGGGTTCAAAGTCACTTTCAAAACAAATGAAAGACTGAAGAATATAGGGACATTGCAGAGATTTTAGTGCTGAAATGGAGTACAAAATGACCCTAAAACATGCAAGCAACTCATGCAATTCATGCTAGAAAGCCTAAAACATTAAGCTAGTGAAGGAGATTGTATTACAACCACGCAATACAAGCCTCAAAGGGCCAAACTAGCTCAAAACAGAGCTAAAACCAATCAAAATAGTGACAAACTCATATTGAGATTAAGCTAAGTTAAGCAAGAATAAAAGGCCAAAGCATAGCACAAGTTAAACATAACAAGCACAATTGCACTACAAGCACACGAAACAAGCCTCAAGTGCTCTAACCAACCCAAAACAGAGCTGAAACATGCCAAAATAGAGCCAAAAACATGCTTGAATTAAGCTAAGTTAAGCTAGAAAATCAAGCTAACATGTGAAGCAACCTAGGCATGGAAACAAGACACAAGGAGGGGAGGCTAACCCCTCCTATTTTGGACTTCAAGATTTGATTTTTACCACTGAAATAACTCTGATTTTCATTGGTTTAAAGGGCCAAAAAGTTTGATACAAAGATGGTGAGAAATGGCACAAAAGGCTTCACAAGCCAAAGAACAAAAAGAGAAGACAACCCCCTAACTCACTAAGACTTAAACTACCATTTTCAAACCTCAAAAACAGAGTTTTTTGTAGTTGAAAAACCAGGTCAAAACAGTACAAAAAGATAGTAATTTAAATTATGCAAGATAAGTTTAAAAGGCAAGCCTTATACCTCTTGAAGCACAGGACAATTTCAAGCACAAATTCAAGCTCAAACCCCTTTCTAAAGCTCCAAGAAGACCTCCTAGAACCTCAGCTCCAAGGTAGTCAAGATTGATCAAGAGTCTATGTGCAAAGATATAGAGAAAGCTAACTACAAAGCACAAAATAAGAAGAGAGAGAGAGAATTCTATAGAGAGAAAATTTTGTTCCAAATTGTCTAACCCTCCAAAATGGGGAAGAGACCCCCCTATATATAGAAAAACAAGTTTAGAGCTTGTATTCATCCCTCTATACACGTGTATGGAGATACACATCAGTGAGCAACAGCTGGCATAGTTGGCAAACAAATATCTGAAAAAGGAGAAAAATGGCCGTTGACCATCACCAGTGGCCGACCAGCTATCAATGTGGCTAACTGGCCACCACTGATGGCAGGTAGGCACAAGCCATGGCCGATGGACTGTGGGGATGACCGATAGGCCACTCTCTCCTCCAGATTTGAAACAACAAGCTCTTGGTCCACAACCGAGCACAAAATAGACAAGTTGAGAGTCTCGAAGGCAAGACACTCCGCCAAGAACTTCAGGCGCTCAAAATGAACACAAGCATACGAAATCATCGAGTGCTCAAACGATGACGTCCAAGTCTCGAGGATGGTAAAAAATGGGGTGTCTACAGAGAGCGTTTTTAAAATCTATCGATGAGAAAGTTTGGCACTGTGTGATCAATGGGTGGAGTGAACCTGTTTTCACTATTGATGGTGTTGATATTCCCAAACCTCTTGATAAATGGGACACATTCGATTATCAAAATTCGAGTTGGAACAGTAAGGCTCTCAACTCCCTCTTTTGCTTCGTCACACCAGAAGAGTTTCGTTGTATTTGTACTCGTGAGGTGGCAAAAAAGGCTTAGAATATTCTTGAAACTATTCACAAGGGTACTACTTCTGTTAAAAGGTCAAAACTTCAACGTCTCACCTCCGCTTTTGAAACTCTTTTTATGCGTGATGATGAGACGTTTGATGATTTTTATGCTAAACTTAGTGACATTGTGAATTCCTGTTTCACACGCGGTGAAAAAATCCATGAAGCTAAGGTTGTTGGAAAAATTTTGAGGTCTTACCCGAGAGGTTCCAATCAAAAGTTACTGCTATTGAGGAGGCTCAGGATGTTGATACCCTCAAGCTTGATCATTTGGTTGGAAACCTGCAGACTTATGAAGCTCACCAGATTTCTAAGAAAAAACAAAAAGATAGTGTGGATTTCACTAGTGCTCATGAGACTGCAAAGACCCTAAGATTGAGTTTGATCTAGAGTTCGAGATGACGGCTATATTTACTAAACAGTTCAAAAAAAATTTAAAGAAAAAGAAGTCTAATTTCAAGTACCCTATTTCAAAAGATAAAAGTAATGAAAAACTCAATACATTTCCACCAAAAATTGCCCCAAAAACTGAAAAGAAGACTATGAAAGGGCAAGGGGTCAAGTGCTATGAATGCCAAGGGTTTTGACATATTGCTCTTGAATGTCCATCAAAAAAGAACCGGAAGAAAGTCTATACAGTGACTTAGGATGATGAAAGCGGGTCAGAGCAAGAAACCGAATTCGATGAAGACGAACATAGTACTTACATGGCATTCTGGTCTACTGTCACTCAACCTCCTCCAAAGCTAATGGAATTTTCTCGTGGTCAGAATCTGCACCGTGCCCCTTCCTTTGATGGGAGTAATTACTTGTTCTGGAAGATCAAAATAAGGATGTTTTTTAGAGCTTATGACCCTTAGTACTGGCAAGCCATTGAAGAGGATGTTGAAAGCACTGACAATCCAAGCAATCAAAGAGTTCTAACTACCATCCATGAAGCAATTTCTGACTAAGAACAGCAACGGATTGCTCACTGTACAAAGGCCAAAGATGCATGGGAAATTCTGAGTCAATTTTATGAAAGAGGAGAGTCGTTTTCACCAACATCTATCAATTTTCATGCCTTAGTTGCTCCACTAGATGAGGTCTAGGAGAAAGAGAAGCAAAAAGAAGAAGATGAAACCTTGGAAGACAATGATGAGATTTATGGTGATGACCTACAACGAGCTTATGAAAAGCTTTACGATGAATCTCTGAATTTGTCCAAGATAAATGACAAACTCACTCTCAAGCTCAAAGCATGTGAAAAGCGAGAATGTCAAGCTAAAGGGAGAGATTGAAGTTGCAAAAAGAGATGTCATCAAGATCTCAAATGACAAGCAAGACCTTTGTGGAAAGTTTCTAGCTTGTGAAACTGAAAGGAATGAACTTTTGAGCATCTATGCTACATTTGAAGAGAATATTAGAATCCTTGCGATGTCACAAGCCACGTTGGAAGAGCTGATTGGTCCAAAAGAAGAAGAACCCAAAGTTGCTAGAGCCATGATTGATATGTGGAACAAAGGGTCAAAGACACTTGAAGGCATCATCGGGTCTCAACAAATGAGTGGTGATAAAAGTGGGATAGGCTATACTGCTACAACACTTCAAAAAGGACAGGTCTCTACATCATATGATCCGAAGACTCAAGCAAAGGGAAAGCTCAAGGTTGATATTTTCTTCATCAACCCAAATGGAGTAAGATCGACAAACTGGAGGTAAAACCTGTGTTTATTTTTCATCATTGTGGGAGGTATGGCCACATTTGTCCTTATTGTTTTGAGTTGTTTGGTGAAGTGTCTAAAAATGGTAGAAATTCTAATACTTCTTGGATTAGGAGACAACCTTACATGTCTAGGTGAAACACCAAGATTCATGAAGGTGTTCACAACACTAAGACGTCTATCAAGACTACCAGTCCTGCTTCCACTAAGACCAAAAAGATATGGGTTAGAAATAGCGACTTAACGTGTTTCGTTGTTTACACTGCACTGAAAGCACGTGACTCACACATGTGGTATCTTGATAGTGGATGCTCTCGTCACATATCTGGTGAAAAATCCTACTTCACATCTCTTGATAAATATGAAGGAGGAATTGTTACCTTTGGAGATGGTGACACTTCTAGAGTCATTGGTAAGGGCTCTATAAGTCTTGCTGGTCTTTCTAAACTTAAAAACGGTTTACTTGTTGACTGCCTTAAAGCTAATCTGTTAAGCATTAGTCAAATGTGTGATTCCCATCATGAAGTATTATTTTCAAAAAATAAATGTGAAATTTTCGATAAGAAAGGAAATACTGTCATGCATGGGGTTCGCACATTGATAATTGCTATGGGATTGTTACTACTAATGATATTACTTGTCACTCGGCCGTTATAAGTAACATTGACATGTTGTATCAAAGATTAGGTCACATGAATTTCAAAGACCTAACTAAGATTGCCAATAAAGAACTTGTGAGAGGAGTACCCAAAATGGGTAAGAATGTGAACCATGTGTGTGGTCCGTGTCAACTTGGGAAGCAAACTCGTACTCCTCATAAAAAGGTGAACAGTTTCATAACCAAACATCCTCTTGAATTGGTTCATATGGATCTTATGGGACCTACTCACACTCAAAGCATTGGAGGTAAAAGATACATTTTTTTAACCGTTGATGATTTTACTCATTTTTCATAGGTAAATTTTTTAAGAGAAAAATTTGATACGTTTGATGTTTTCCAGGCCTTTGTCTTTAAAATCCAAAATGAACAGGGTGTTTCTATTGGGCATATCATAAGAATCCGAACTGATCATGGTCGTGAGTTTGAAAATAGTTCGTTTTCGGATTTTTGTGATATACATGGAATCAAGCATGAATTTTCTACACCGATTACTCCACAACAAAATAGAGTTGTTGAGAGGAAGAACAGGGTTGTTCAAGAGATGGCTACGGTCATACTCCTTAGTAAGATAGTTCCTCCAAAGTTTTGGGATGAAGCCTTAAATACTACTGTTTATGGTATAAATCGTGTGTATTTAAGGCCCAGCACTTTACAAACTCCATATGAATTGTGGAAGGGATTGAAACCTAATGTAAAATACTTCAAAACTTTTGGGAGTAAATATTACATTTTCAAAGATAGAGAGCCCTTGGGAAAATTTGACTCCTGAAGTAATGAGGGTATTTTTCTAGGGTATTCAACCTCAAGTAGAGCTTTTCGTGTCTATAACCTGCATACTTTGACTTTAATGGAATCGATCAATGTGGATATAGATGACATAGGTTCTCCTACTTCAGCGTTAAATGAGGAAGAAAATAATGAGTCTCCAATCCTGGATATTGAACCACAAAGTCAAGGAGAAGTAGAGGACCAAGCTCAAGAAAGTGAGCCAGCACTAACTTCTAAGGTGAGTCTAAGTCCAAAGAGTGCACAAAGAGACACCACTTCTGATGTTCCTGTCACTACAAGTCCAGAATTCAAACCATCAGCAAGGGTGAAATTGAATCATCCGACTCAACAGGTGATTGGAAGTGTCTCAGATCGAATGAAAACTCGAAGACAAATTCGGGAAGAGGTGTCTCATATGTGTTATGTTTCATTAATTAAACCTAAGAATATAAAAGAAGCCTTACTAGATGATAGTTGAGTCAATGCTATGCATGAAGAGTTAGGTCAATTTGAACGTAATAAAGTTTGGACTCTTGTTCCCAGACCTAGAGACATGAATGTGATAAGTACCAAGTGGATCTTTAAAAATAAATCTGATGAGGATGGTACTGTGGTTAGAAATAAAGCTAGGTTGGTTGCTCAAGGCTATACTTAAGTAGAAGGTGTTGACTATAATGAGACGTTTGCCCCAGTTGCATGTCTCAAATCTATTCGTATTTTACTTGGTGTTACATGCTTTCTTGGGTTCGAATTGTTTCAAATGGATGTGAAAAGTGCCTTTCTGAATAGGTACTTGAAAAAAGAGGCTTATGTTAAGCAACCAAAAGGGTTTGAGGACCCAAAGTGTCCAAATCATGTCTACAAGTTAGACAAGGCTTTGTATGGGTTAAAACAAGCCCCGAGGGCTTGGTATGATAGACTTACTACATTTCTCCTTGATAATGATTTTCAAAGGGGTAGTGTGGACAAGACTTTATTTATGAAACATACTAAGTTTCATATACTTGTTGCTCAGATTTATGTTGATGATATTGTGTTTGGATCCATTGCTGATCATCTTGTGAAATATTTTTCGGATTGCATAACGCATGAGTTTGAGATGAGCATAATGGAAGAGTTTTCTTATTTCTTAGGTCTTCAAATTAAATAGTCTTCTTCGGGTATGTTTGTTTCTCAGACCAAGTATGCCAAAAATCTTGTGTCTAAGTTCGGTCTCGAGTCGGCCAAACATGCATAGACTACCATGAGCACCAGTCTTCACATTTCTAAAGATTCCTCTGGTATTGATGTTGATCCTACCCTTTATAGAAGTATGATAGGGAGTTTTTTGTACCTCACAGCCAGTCATCCTGACATTGCATTTAGTGTAGGTGTTTGTGCCTGTTACAAAGCCTATCCTAAAGAGTCTCATCCTCTTGCAATCAAACACATCATTAAGTACGTTAATGGGACATTGGGTTATGGGATTTGGTTTTCGACTGACACTAGCTGACATCACTGGTTTTTTCGATGCCGACTGGACATGGTGTGTTGATGATCGTAAGAGCACATCTGGAGGGTGTTTTTACCTTGGGAATAATTAGGTTGCCTGGCATAGCAAAAAGCAAAATGCCATCTCTCTTTCAACCGCTGAGAATGAGTACATTGTTGCAAGGAGTTGTTGTGCACAAATGTTGTGGATGAAGCAAATGCTTCATGATTATGGTATAGACCAAAACACTCTCACCCTTTTTTGTGATAATACAAGTGCCATTAACACTTCCAAAAATTCTGTCCAACACTCTCGCACCAAACACATTAACATTCGTCATCATTTTATTCAAGAGTTAGTGGAAAAGGGCCTTGTTGTTCTTGAACATGTACCCACTGAGCATCAAAAAGCTGATATTCTTACAAAACCCCTTAATCTTCTTAGGTTTGAGTTCCTTAGAAAGACCTTGGGTGTAGTGCTCAGTCACTAGGGTGTTACCTCTTACTTGAGTGTGTGAGTGATTGGCTTTATGTGTGCTTGGATGCTATAATCTCATTGTCATTGATTCTGTTATCTCTGCATTTAGACTCATATGAACACCTCTCATGCTGCTTGCAAGATTTCATTCTTCTATGTTCATAGCTCATTTTGAATGTCCATACTCATTGACTTCATGATCTCATTCTGTACAGAGTCTTGAGATAAGTTGTTGCAGGGGTTTTCACACAAGTGATCAAAGTTCTCTGTGGACATCTAGCGGTGTCATGTTTACATTTTCAGAGGAATTGACCTATACTGGTATATCATGGGTGATGTTGAGTCTCTTAACCATCTACCATCGTTTTTCACTTCCATGGTTCTTTCCTCGATTCATTGAAATCTGGGCATTAGGAAAAAGCTACCTTAGAGGCACCAACCAGGACATCTTTATTGATTTCATGCTTCTCTGGTTTGGTCTCTATACTCTTGAGTGTGCATGCCACCAGTGAGTGCCCACAAGAAATAAAAGTTCAAATATAATTTAAAAAAAAAAAGGAAACTCATTGATTGAGAGGGAGCCTTCGCATTTACTCAACAAATCTCCCTTGATTCCTAGTGGTTTGACTTTTCTCAGTTATGTATAGTTACTCTTGCTGGAGGTCCAACCATCCGATCACTACGAGGATTAACTCCAGCTCTGTGGCCTCTCAAGGTTTGCACACACACACACACACACACACACACATTCATTTTGTGAGCTCTCACGTTTGTCTTTGATTTGTGCATTCCCATGTAGCTTATGCTCATTGATCAATTTTTATCTGATTTGCTCATGTTATTGGGGTTCTTAATGTCAAGATTTGCAAGTTTGCGGGTTTCATGGTTTGTGGATTATCCCATCTTAGTGTCACATACTTGTAAGTGTGCTCACTTCCTTTTGTTTCAAGTCCCACTTGGTGGTGTGAGCTACTTTTAACTACTCAGAAAGATGTTTTTTGGTCTCTGGTGTCTTTTCTTATCCGCTTAAGCGGACCTTATAGCGCTCGAGCGCTTTTTCACTTCATCCAGCACTTTTGCAGAGTGCGCGAGATTTTGAAAGCAAGTTTTTTAAGCTCGAGCATACTTTTCTGCGCTCAAGTAGAGGGACGCGCATAAGTGAATCTGCTCGAGCGTTGAGTCTCACGCTCGAGCGGCATGCCCTAGTATAAATTTCTTCACCCGTCGTTTCAGACTCATTTTTTTTTTCATCTTTTTGCGATTGTCTCTCTCTCTCTCTTTGTCTCTCTCTCCCCCCCTAGGGCTTCGATTGCGACATATTTGGGCTTTGATTTGGTCATCCTTCTTCTTTTTCCACCTCTGATTCACCTTTGGTAAGTTTTCTCACCCCAAGTTTCTTAGTTTTTTTCCCTTGCTCTCTCTCTCTCTCTCTCTCGATCTGTGTTAGGATTTGTTTGTTTCTTGTGCTTTGATTTGTTTTGAGTACTTCGTCAGTGGTTTGGTCACCTGCTCATATGTTTGCAGTAGGTTTCAGAACTAGGCAATGCCATTCTATGTTTTATTGGTGAGATTGGGCCTGTTTTGATCCATGATGAGCTTGTTTCATACTTGTGCTTTTATTTTTTTATTTTTTTTCCTGTCATGTGTGACTTGATCATGTTGGTTTTGTGTCTCATTCACTTGGTTCACACACATTCACAAAGGTTCTTAAGCTTGTTGGTGGTTCACACACTTTATTCACTTGGTTCGATTCTATCTCAATTGTGGTATTATTTTTTTACCTGTGTGCATCTCTTATAGTAGCCTTGGTCTATATTTGTTGGTCTCATGTTTTGGGTATTGATTTTATTTCCTTGTTTTTTTTTTCTAACTTGGTTTTTGGTTACTAATGGTTTTTATTCTTAACTGTTTTGGATTTGGTTTTGGGGGGTATTCTGTCACGACCCCATTCCGCCCCTAGTAGAATGGTGCCGTGATGGCCAGTAATCCGAGATTACCGAAGGCCAACTTTCAAAATTCACACCCAAACAGAGTACACATATGGGGCTTACAAATGCAGAAGCAATAAATTAAAAGCTAAGTAGTCCATAAGAGCAGTGCATAAGTCAAATGGAATGGCATACATCTTTACATAGCTTTAATACAACAAAACGAAGTACAAAAATACATCTTGACCAAAAGGCTTCTCAGCCATCAAATACAAAATACAGTGAATTACAACTAAGAAGCATGATCTTCAAGATGCTGCAAAAGTGAAAAATCCAAAACAAGTGGCAAGTACATCTAGGCGTCACCGTCGTCCTGCTCGTCACCTACATATATATATGTATATAGAGGGGTGAGCATGGATACTCAGTGAATGGTATGAATAATAAAGGGGTTTGCATGACTGATATTCAAGATCTTTATCAAACGATACATAACATAATTAGTGCAAATCGAGGGATGAACCAAGTCCATCTAGCAATTCTTTCAAGCTTCAAGGGATGCTTACTAGCATCAATATAGTACAAGTGATGACATTTCGAACAAACAAACCCACGCGGTAAACCGTCAGTGGCAAGACAAGGGAGATATCTCAAATCAATGGTGCAGTTGCATTATAGTCCCCTGGCACTAAGGACTTGTGCTACAAATGCTTAGAGTCCCCTAGCACGTACAGACTTCCAAACTTTTGTGCTACAAATGCTTATAGTCCCCTAGCACGTACGGACTTCCAAACTTTTGTCATCAAAACAAGATATAATACTTGATATACAAAAGGAGGAATAATCATTCATGCTTACAAATACTTACCAAAACAAAGCAAAACAAGGCTTTTATCAAAACATTGTAACATAGCTTTATTAAAAATACCACTCACATAGTTCTTCAAACGTCAGGGTCAAGGCAAGTCCAAGTCCTACAAACACATGGCAAAGTCTGTTGAATGCACTTTCAAACAAGTTTCACATGCATACAGATGATCTCGGCATTCTTCAAAAATTAAGTCAAATCAAAATGAAACACCGTTTCTCATCTCGGGAAAACATGCTGGGCGCCAACTAGGTCTAGGCCGAGGTTCCACCTCCTCGCCGAGGTGTGGTCCCGAGGGCCACATTCAAGGATATAAAGTCGGGAAAAATCTGGGTTTCCCTCTGCTGAAGAACATGAAGAACATGAATGCTCAATCACAACTTGTTATTTCAAAATCTGGGATTTTCATGCTATGAGTTCGAAAACATGGACCTGGGTACCCATACTTGAAAATCTTATGAAAACAAACACAAAAACATGGAACTTGTTACAAACTTTCGGATCAAACAAGGTTTTCTTTTAAGAACCCAAGAACACCATTTTCTCTTTCTAGAACCAAACTTTAAATCAATGCATGGCGCATGAATCATGCTAGATCATGCAATGCAGCTAGATAAACATAAAGAACAACAAGAGTAAATCAAGAATCTAACCTCAATATACGAATCTAACGGTTTGATCTCTAGGAATCAAGCTCGAAGGCCTACTCTCTCACTCTAAAACTTCTTCTTCTTCCTAGAGCTTCTCTCTCTCTACAAGGCAAAGATATGATACAAAAATGTATATTTTCTGGGTCTGTCGGCTGACTTAACCCTCTGCAGGGGCACGTGGCAACGGCTGGTTGGTTCTACTCAAAAAGGTGACTGAGTGAAAAGACAAGACTATGACAAAGTGTGTTCAACAAGCTAGGCGGCAAGGGCACTCCGGCAAGCAAAAGACAATGACCTCGGCTAGAAAGGACAACACTTGGCCTAGCTGTGCCACACCTCGGCCTAGATGTGCCACACCTCGGTCTAGGTCGTACCAGTCCAGGAGCAAGATCACTTGGGTTCAAGGGTAACATCTCGGCCTAGATAATACACATCTCGGCCAAGATGTTAGGGCAGGGGTAGAGGCCAACCAGAAAAAGGGTTCCAAGGTAGTTCTAGGCTAACCACACACCAAACAAGGAACAAGCATGCAAATAACACTTAAGCAAAACAAAGACAAGATCTGAAATGCAAGCTTAACAGGACAGAATCATATAAATGCATATGAGTATGGTTAGGACAGTGTGAGGGTTATTACATGTTCAGTTTGGTTAGTGTACGTTTTGCCCTTGTGTTCGCTATGTCCACTGCCAAACGTAGACAGTCCACAGTCTCTCGCCCCTCGTATAACACCGACAGATTTCCATCCGCCGATAAAGCCAAGTCTTTTCGAGAGTCTTTCTCCTCTAGGACAGTTCATCTAGAGCGTCATGTCCAGCCAAACACTTTTGAGTCCATTCCTATTCGACCATTGTTCGATCCGTTTGGGGGTGACCTATTTCTGTCTTTCTCTGGCCACCAAAACCTTGATTGGGTCCAAGAGTTTTATTGTAACATTGAGGGTATTGATGATATTGGCCCTTCCTTCCAAACCTAGGTTCGGTCTAAGTCTATTGTTGTTACCCCTGATCTTATTAGAGAGCTCTTAGGCATCGACCGTGTTTTTCCGGAGAACTATCCTTTCCCTGTTCAACCCACGTGTGATTTCAACAAAGTGGCCACTGCCTTGTGTGATACACCTCGTAGTTGAATCAAGGGTGCTCTGATTAAACTGTTTGAACTCCTTCCCCAGTTCTGTCTACTCAATCTTATTGTCTGTGCAAATATCATCGTTACCACTCATTGTTCTGAAATCAATCAAGAACAAGGTTTTGTTCTCTTTTGCATAGCTCGCCATCTCTTCATTAACCTTGCCACCTTTATCCTACGCAAAATGATTGCCGTTTTTGGGAACAAACAGTCAGGGTAGCCCAATGGTTGTCTTATCAACCAACTTCTATCTAGACTTGAGGTTCTGGTTTATGAGGATGATGAGTTTGCCTTCCCTGTTAAACCTTTCACCAAAAAGACCATCTCCCAAAGTCGGGCACATGTTAAGGGGGAGTCTTCTAGGGCAGGTCCATCTTCTACAGGTGATGATGATCTTTTGGCTGAGAAAGCCAAGTTTGATGCCGCCGCAACAAGCTTAGAGGAGCCAGCTGTACCACCCCAGACTATGCATGACCAGCTTCGCTGCTTTGAGCAATCCTTGACTCAGCGATTGGTTTATATGGATGCCCGTCTGGATGCTTTCGATGGTTGGCTTGGCCATCTTGAGTAGTCCGCTGCCCAGACCACTCTCCAGCTGGATCAAATTCTTGTATTACTTCAATTATAGCAACCACATCCACTGCCACCCGATCATTGAGTTTGTTTCTTTTTCAGTTTCTTTTTGGACAATTTTTTTGGCTTATCTCTTTTGTCTTCTTGTCTCCCGAACAAAAAGGAGGAGTAGTTTAGCCTTATAGTGGTTATTGATTTTGGATATTTTTTTTGCATGTGGTTGTTATTTTTGGATATTGTTGCCTACTGGTTTGTACATGTCGGACACAGACACACACATCTTTGGATTATGGATTATGAGATATCTTGGATCTTGGAAATGCGATGGTTGTGGGTTTTTATCTTACATTCATGCATTATTTCTATTTGTATCTCATCTCGTTCCACAGTTTTAGTTTTTTTTTGGTATTTGGTCATTTCCACAGGTGGATTGTTCAACATGTTTCTCAGTGTTTCTCTACCAACTCGGCATTTGTGTTTTACAATGTTTTTTTTTTTTTTGTGTCTGATAGGTTGTGTTAGTGAGTGTGTCCAGTGCGTATGTTTTTAGGAAAAATTGTTAGAAAAGTTTTGTCCAGAAATTGACAAAAGGGGACATTGTTAGGTCCCTGGTTGCTAATTCTGTGAACAAACTTGAGTTTAATAGAGTTGTATTTTTTTCCCTTGGTTTTAGTCTTCTCACTCGAGCGGGAACATTTGTGCTCGAGTAGAGTTTGCTCCTTCTTAGTAGTTTGGCTTGTCTGCACAAATACTGGGAAGTGTGTTTTTGGCTCGAGCGTGAATTCCAGCACTCGCGCGGAGACCAGTTTAATCGCACGCGTTTTAGTGCCTCCGCTCGAAAGGCAAGTCCTGCGCTCGAGCGGGGTACGCGGCCCCTGTTTCCTTTTTATATGTGTTTATGTCTGTTTTTAGGGTTAAGTCTTCTATATCTATTTTGGGAGCTCTAGGGTTTTCTTTTAGAGGCTATTTTGCTAGTTTTCCTTTGATGTTTTCTTGAGTATTAAACTCACATGATTTGATAATTCACATCAAAGGGTTGTTTGAGTGATCATCTTCAAGAGTGTTCTTCTTCGGTGGAATCCAGATATTCAAGAGTGGAGTGTTCGAAGGTGTTCGAAGCTGTGCGCAGTTGTTAAGTCGACGTGGATGTTGTGGAATCAACATTAATCTAATCAATCTTGAGACGAAGGTTGTGGTGGAAGTTATACAAAGCGTTGAAGACAAATTGACAGAGTTTGGGTAATCTTTCTTTCCTTCATAGTGGATTGATTGTGGCGTTTCGCCCGTAGTATTTTAATCACAATTAGAGGTGCTCCAATAGTGATTTTTTTTTCCATGTAAAAATCGTTTGTGTCTATTTATTGTTTCTGAAATAACAATCTAAATAACTTTCGTACGTGCTTGATGATTTAGATTGTTATTTTTAATTATTTGGGAATTAGTACAATTAAATCTTGATCTAATCACGAATCACTTAGGTTTTTCATTGAGCAGTCAGCCACACAGACTACATTTCAGCTTGATCAGATTCTCCACCACCACCACCACCACCACACTTCAGTTGCAACAGCCTCCTCCACCACCACCAACTCCGTGATTTTGTTACTTATTGGACAGTATTGTTTTCTTTCATTGGCTAGTATTGTTTTTTTCTCTTGGACAGTTTTTTTTTCTTTCTTCTGTCTCTCGTGTTTTTTTGTTACTATTGGCTGGGTTCTCTTGTCTCCCGGATAACAAGGGGGAGTAGTTTTGCTGTTTTTGTAGCTTACAAATTACAACTTGCTAGACATTTTTGGGCTTGGATATTTGGATGCATGGATATTGAGATGTTTTGAAATAGATCACTTTGGATATATATTTTTGCTTGTTTCAATCTATTTGTCTTATTTGGTTCCACAGTTTTGGTTTGTATGGTATTTTCCATAGGTGGATTGTTCACGATATTTCTAAGTGTTTCTCAATCAAATCGGTTTTTGTGTTTTTTTTTTTTTGCACTTTTTGTTTTTTTAGGTCGGAGCTTTTGATTGTATGAGTTAGTGTGTCTAGTGCGTGTGTCTGATAAGAAAAATTGTTAGAAAAGTTTTGCCTAGGAATTGACAAAATGGGAGATTGTTAGGTCCCTACTTGTTGCCAATTCTGTTTTGGTCTTCCCGCTCAAACAGAGTTTTCATCTTTTCAGTGCTTTGGCTTGTCTGCAAAAATACTGAGAGGTGTGATTTTATGCTTGAGCGTAAGTTTTAGCGCTCGAGCGTAGACCTTGTTTTGTCACACGCGTTTCAGTAACACCGCTCGAGCGGCAAGTCCTACGCTCGAGCGGAGATCGCGGATCTATTTTCTATAAAAGCTGCGGTTTTGTCAAGTTTTAGGTTACGACTTCCAGATCTTCTTTGAGGGTTCTAGGGTTTTCTTCTGGGGCTATTTTGTTAGTTTTCTTTGATGTTTGATTGAGTATTAAACTTACATGATTTGACAAGCATACATCAAAGAGTTTGATTGTTTGAGTGTTCTACTTCAAGAGTGTTGATGTTGTGGATTCAACATCAATTTGATCAATTCCAAGACAAAGGTTACGGTGAAAGAGATACAGATTGTTACAGACAAATTGACAGGGTTTGAGTAATTTGTTTGGTAAATTTGTATTCTTTCTTTCTTTCATAGTGGATTGATTAGTGGCATTTAGCTCGTAGTTTTTTAATCACAATTGGAGGTGCTCCAATTGAGGTTTTTTCACGTAAAAATCTATTGTGTTGATTTATTGATTTTGAAGCAACAATTTAAATCACTTTCGTATGTGTTAGATGATTTAGATTGTCTGTTTTAATTGTTTGGGTATTGTTGCAATTAATCTTGATATGAATCACGAATCAGTTAGGTTTTTCAATTGGCTTATTTTTCCAACAAAGAAAAATATCATAAATGCGAGCGTGTCGGCAAGTATTGAAAAATCATTACAGATTAAATTCAAGTCAATTATTAAGCGATTGCATTGACAGTTCTGTTGTCTCAATGAAGAGGATTTTAAAATTGCCAAGTGTAGAGAAAAGAAAAAGAAAAAGAAAAAGAAAAAAACTACCCTATTGTTTCATCTCCTACACTTCACACTCTATGATCTTCCACTTCCTCCACTCTATGCTCCATGTCCTTTATTTTCTCCATCATCTTTTGCACATGTCTTTAATACTTTATAATTGCTCTTAACCTTCAAGTGACTAGGAAAGTGACATGTGTCCTACAATTTATAAATAATAAATAATAATAATAATTACAGATTTATAGTGCCAATATGATCACCCTGAGATATTCAGAGAATGACTAGAATCCTAGATGATGACAGATTCTTAGGAAAAATGAGTCCAAGATAAGTGTTATCCTAATAAAAGATGAGTTCTATTGAAATAAGACTTCCAGGATGAAGAAGGCACATGTTGTTATATAATGTAGACACCCACGTGAGTTAGAGATATGTTTTAACTGGTGACTTATTGTTTGAGTTGTGATCTTGTTTGATTATTTGAAAGATATTGTTACTAATTTGATTCTTGGAGTACCCCCCCTATTAGTTGCAACCGAGATAGTTATTATGTTTGTATTTGCAGGTGTTAATTCCATCTTCTGCTTTATTTTCGGAAACTAGGGAAAAAAGATCTTATTGGTCAGGTCAAATTTTAACGTGCACATACAAGTAAAAAATTGTAAACATAAGCATATTAGTAAACATGCACTATGCAATATTTAAACAATAGTAGCAATTTGATGAATTTAATCATTGAGGGAGTAGGTTGAGGGAAAAGGGCTGGAAATTACATAAAAGCACTTAAATCCATAATAACATCACTAATAATGTGAGGAATCCCATGGTTGACCTTAGGGATGTAAGAAAAATCGAAAAAATCGACTAAACCGATTGAATCGGATCGAACCGGTCATATTTGATCGGTGTTTTAATATGAATCGGTCTGTTCGGTTTTGGAAATTAATTTTTTTTAGTTTTCAGTTCGGTGCCGGTTTTGGTATACTATACACCGATTTGCACCGAAACCGACCGAATATATTTACATATAATATATATTAAATATATAATGAATATTTTGACTCTATTTGATAGACTTGTGATTTAGACTTATGGAATGATTGTTTTAAGTTTTGGTTTTGTTTTGATGTCAAGACTTTGATTCTGAAATTATATTTTGTTTCTAATTCTAATTCACTAAAAGCTTCAAGCCTTAGTATTTATTAATTTTTTATTTGTATTTTTGTGAATGGTTAGATTAGATATGATTAAAATTGTGTACAAATGGCTAATTTAATATTTTTATATAAATTATTTATTATACTATAAATTTAAGAAATGACTTAATTTTGAAAGCATTTAAACCGATTAAACCGCATGGAACCGAACCGATTGAATCGGTGCGGTTTGGTGCGGTTTGATAAAAAAATTTGGTCTGTATTGGTTTTCAATATAATAAAACCAACATTATCGGTTCGGTGCAAAATTTCACCTAAACACCGACCGTCCCGAACCAATTACATCCTTAGTTGACCCATCTGTAGATTTAAAAGCAAATTAATTATTTTTTTAAAATATTTTTGTCACATCTTCATTCGATCATTCCCAGCTTTGACACAAATTTCTTCAAATATTTATTTATTTTATTAAAATAATGGTCAAATAATGTTTGACCAAGATCTCACTGCACTTGCCATTAAAGATTTTTTGAGGGCACAATCAAGAATAAATGATTAAATGAGAGACAATACCGTTATTTAGCAAATTTAAATCAACTCAGCATAAAATTAAACAAACAAGGGATAAGGTTATCCCAGCCTTATCCCATGTCAAAACAAAAGCCCAATATAACGGACCCGTTTGGTGTAACTGTTAAAACAGATTATAAATTATAACTTAAAAGATTATAAATTATGACTTTAATCAGAAACTGTTAATTTGTTTGGTGTACCTGTTGGATTATAGATTTAAGTTGCTGAGTAGTGTTTGTTAAATAAGTTGGGAAGTAGTTTTTTCAATTAACTTTTATTTTTTGCTATTCACTACTTGTCTATATTTCTCATAAAAAATAATAATAATATTTTATAGTCCATTTGGGTCTTTTTCTATTTTTAAAAAAATAAAAAATAAAAAAAATCTAAGAGTATAACCGTAAATTAACATGTCTACGATAGAAGCTGATAATCAGAAATAAGGAGTGAATAGCTTCTCAGAATCAGTTTTTTTGACTTAAAATAAGTTGTTAAAATCAGAAGCTGTTTGAAATAAGTTTAACCAAACAGTCTAAAATAACTTTTCAAAAGTCAGAAGTCATAAGTTGGCTAAAAAAAGCCCAAACAAACACCCCCCAACCAATTGTAAGAAAAATAATCTTGGGATTAGATATCCAGCATAAGAATCCCAAGCCATTCTATCACCGCCAAGTTTGTCCCGCAACCAATCATGGCTATAGAGTACCAGTGTGAACATATCTAAAAAGGTAAGATACCATATTAGTTAGAGAAAAGTTTAGTCATCTCTAATTGTGTCGTGCATTCATCGCAGTTTCTATTATGATAATCTTAACTGTTAATTTTGTAAGATTTTGTGTGTATATTATATATAAAAAATTAAATTGATTTAATAATTATAATCACATCATTTAATTGAATTTATTTTAAAATTATAATTTTTATCTATTATTTAAAAATAAATCTATTGGAATCATGTGTATATGATTATTGAATAATATGATTTTCTTACAAATTATCTACACATTATGGTGAAATCCATTATGGGCCTCACCAGCCAACTTTCAGGGTTTTAAATATCTAAAGGGAAAATGTTATAGACCTTAAATAAATTATTAAATTTTTTTATCAAATCTCTTACATGAGTGTGAGACTCACACAAATCACATATGTGTGTATCATACAATCATGTAAGAGATTTGATAAAAAATTTAGTAATTTATTCGGGATTCTAGCATAACTCTATCTAAAGATACATATTTGGATTGAGAGTTAGGATTTTTTTAAATTTTATTTTATACTTATATTAATAGAAATATAAATTGATACTAGGAGCAATTCATAGAAGTTGTTTATATTATTTATTTATTTATTTTGAGAAACTGAAGAAGTGTTTGATGAAACTTCTACTTATGAGAAAGAAATAATTTTTTTTATTATTTATAAGTGATTAAGGGGTGCTTTTCAACTTCTTGATTTGAGAGAAATTGTATCAAACAAACTCACTATCCAACTCTCTCTCATCTTCTTTAATCTTTGGGTCCAACTTGTCTCATATTGAGATTAAGACTAGACCTCTCCAGTTCGGCCCATGAGCCCATTTTTTGATACGTTTCGATAATCCAAACTGTCAATGTATAGAACTCGTCGAATACTATATCCTTGTAAAAAGTCACGTTGATCAGATATCTACAGCTATTTAATCGGATCAAAATTCTGTCAACCGTTTATTTTTCACTATTCATTTTTTTAATACAAATTTGATTCAATCAAATAGTTATCGATATCTTATCAACGTGATTTTTAAGAGGGATATAATACTCGACGAGTTCTATACATTGAACGGTTCGTATTATCGAAATGGGGCCCAAAAATAAACCCATGAGCCGAACTGGACGGGTCTAGTCCTAATCTCAACATGAGATAAGTTGGACCCTTAATGTTTCTATTTTCACATAATTGTGGTGGAATTGGAGGAGAGGGACAAAATTACAGAAATAAATAATTTTTCATTCAGTATATGTATATAATCAAATGTTGATACTAATAAATATTTTGATACCATCAAACTATATTGATCTAAAAATAATTTTTTTTTTTTTAAAAAAGGAAAAAGATGCCGGCCAAATCACACCATGTATCCGGAGAGAGGCACAGTATTATGTCATGTAACTTGGACCATGAGCAATAATATTCTATACACCAAGTCTCTAATCTACAGGTTGTATCCACTTTGGATGATATATATGTATTATTTTCCTTTCCCAATTATATATGATCATATTATTGACCAATACATGATACATCAATTGTATATATTTATATATATTCATGTAATGTAGAGAGAGAGAGAGAGAGAATGTATTCCATTCCTTGTGAAATAAGCATATAAAATTTGGGGTGTGCAAGAGAGAACATGGATGGGACCACGACCTTCCATTAAAAATAAACATAAATAATTACCTAATAAATAAAATGAAATAATAATAATATCACCCAACTTGTTGGGAATTTTGATGGAGGGGTTGGCTGACCCACTACTTGTAAAAGCTTCTCACATGTGTCTGGTATGTTACATAATGGGGTCTACCAATTAATAAATATCTTTAGAAAAAAAAAAATATTCATTTTTTATTATGATCATTTGGTAAATTATGACTACAACACAAAAATTTTAAAATATTTTTAAAATAAAATATACATATATACATATATATGAGATTTATTTTGAGTGTGTTTTATACTCTACCAAATGTGAATTATACTGTACATTTTATTTTCTAGTATAATTTAAGCTATATAAAACAAAGAAATATGTAATAATTTATAAAGAATTTTGTTAATGAGTGTTTAATGAGCATTTATTAAGAATTAAATAATCATAATAAAAAAATGTAAAATTTTAATGCACATTTTATGTATTTCTATACCTCTATATTATTATATAAAGTACACAACTTAAAAGGTTTTGAAGTTTTGTAATTTTGTCCCCTCTAAAAATGTTCATGTTGCTAGATACTTTAGAAAATAATTATTAACAGTTATCAAATTGATATACAAATGGAATTTTTACAGAATTTATACAGAAAAGATGGCTTTATATATAGGGATGGAATTAAGAGAAGACTATGGGTGCCTAACCTCTCTGTTTCTATAAAAAAATTTATTTACCATTATATATATCTTATTTTATAAATAAAATAGTCCATCAATATAAAAAAGATATATCACATTCTTCTACCATCTTATATTCTCTTTTTATTGTGTACCAAAAGATTTTGTATCCTATTAGAGATTACTTCTATAATATTTGATTTTTTCATGTATATATATAGTTTATATATCATATTATACATATATATGTGTTTGTATATATGGTAAAAAAAATTATTTATCGTTGACTCCTCTAGTGATGAAATCCTGAATTGTGATCCTCTCAATTTCAAAGTTATTATAGAGGATCTCCATTGCATTATCTAATGATTTGTAGTGATTCTTTTTAAATTTAAAATATTGATAAATTCTAATGATTATTTCATAACCCTTAAATGATGTAATAAACATTCTCTATTATAATCATGAAATGGAGAGATCTTAGTCCTGAAATTCTAATTTCGTGCCATGTGTTCCCTTCATTTTCAATTTAAAAAAAAAAAGGCCACAAGTCTCCTCATTATTTCACAAATATCAAACATTTTTTTAAAAATAAAATTTTGTATTTAATTTACTCTCCTTTCCTTTCCATTCATAAATAGAAAAATGAAAATTCAGTCATTGTTAGAGCACTTATTGTTTCGTTTATATTGAGGCTCCCTTAGACCACTTTCTTCCATCTTTGAGAGAGAGAGAGAGAGAGAGAGAGAGGTTTGAAGGAGAAGAGAAGCTGCTATGTTTCTTTCTACTGCAACTGAAGGAGGCATCCAAAGGGATCGCATTGATCCCAACTCTCTTTTTTCATAAACTTTATTCTTTTTTCTCTAAGCTTTGTATATAAATATACACAGATGAATTTGGATCATGCTATCCCTTTGGATTTCTCCTTCACTAGCTTCTAACTCGGCCATGGAAGCTCATTTCATGAATTCACATCCCTCAAAAAGCCATCGCCCGAGCTCGCCGGAGACTGATTTCAACCATCAAACTCACCAGAAACAGATCTTACAATGCAAACATATCAATTCAAACAAGTAAGTGATCCTCTGATGATCCTCCTAACTAGCTTAGATCGCTTTGTCACCATTTATGATTGATTCACTCTCTTCATATGAATTTGGTTTGATCTCAATAAAAACTTTGCATGGAACTTCAATTATTTGTGTTAAAATTTATTTTAATTTTACTATTATTATTATTATTATTTTTTGGGGTTTTTGAGTTTGGAACTTTGGAATTTGGATATATTCGGAATGCATATTATGTGTTTTAGAGCCTTATTTGGCTGTTTTTGTATGAAAATTCAGAACCCAACTCAAAACCCAAATAAAAACAATTTGGATCTAATTCCAAGAGCATAATTGATACATCTCAAAAAGGAGAAGAAAAATCAAATTAAATTAATCTATGAGCATTAGGCTTAACCCTAGAATACCGAGAGCAATCGCTCCAAGAAAAGTTCCAAGAGGTCACTCACCATGTATAGTATTATTGCTCACAGTTGTCATGGTCCATGGACATAAATTTAATTTAGTAACATTATTGAACTCAATATTTTTGTTTAATTTTCTTTCTTTTGATTGAAAAAAAAAAAAAAAAAATATTATTGATATATGAAAATGAGAACAATATTTCAATTATTATTATTGTGACAAGAAAAAAATAAAAATAAAAACTAGAATGAAATTTTGTGCTTTCTTACTCACTTTCACTCAACTTGTAAGCGAAGCAATAACTTCGCATCAAATTGAAGGATTTGCATAATTAACTGCATAAGATCCATTAATTATTCTCTTAATCTTCTCCATTAATCTTTCTCTTTCTTTTAGTGGATTAGCAAATATGGATCAACGATATGGAAACATATATCTATATTTTAAGCTTAAATACAATTTAAAACTCATTAAGTTTGTGGATCATGATTGACAGGTAATCTAAGCTAAAATTAGCTTTTGGCATCTATTGGGAATGAAACAGTACCTCATGTGAGTCATGATAGTATCAAATTACTCAATTTTATTAGAAACTTTTGATCATTGCAAACTCCAATGGATGATAGTGAGGAAAATGATTTCTACTTAGGTCAAGTAACTATTTTACCCCATGTTAGAACCTTTTGATCATTACAAACTTCCATTGATGATGGTGAAAACACTGATCTTTACACATGTAAGTTGACTTACCCCTCCATTTGGGAACTTTTGATCATTACATAGTTCCAACAATTTGATTTACCTTTGTAAAGCAAACTTAATTTTGTCAAAAATGTCTTTAACAGTACAATGAGTGGGCCTTCATGTTTCAATAGTCTCCTCAATGCACAACCAATGCCCTAGGACCCGTTTGCGTCCTACAATGAGTACACTACGGTATTGAAACAAAACAACGGCATACATAGAAGATAGATGAGAGAAAGCGCTCCATGAACGATGATTGAAGATTGCACAATTTTTTTTCCTTTTTATAATAAAAATAGATTTAGACTATTACATTTTTTAAACAGAATTTGGCTAGCACATTGACTTGGTACAAAATAGCCATCTTAGGGGCCATTTGAGAACATGAATGAAAAGTCAAAAGCCAGCTTTTAACCAATTTTTGATTACATCATCTCTCACATAAAAAAATTAAAAAGTCAGTTTTTAATCATCTTCTCAAAACACCCTATTCGACTATCTTATTAGATAGACCTTCTTTACCTGTCCCATTTTGCTTCTCTTTCCTACTAAGTTACGGGTCAAACTGTTCTAAAATACATACACTACAATATTTAAACAAAACCATTGTTCTAATTCCTAGAAACCTAATCCTAAAATTTGTTTAAGATCAAATATCAAATGTGTAAGATTATGAAGGATGAGAATCAACTATGTAGCATCTACACGTTGATAATTTAAATATTTTATACATTGCTAGCTCCATTCTTTTGTTGGAACTACCTATAATAACGAACTTGTAAATGAATCCGTTTATCATGAAGAGATCATTCCTGACCTTACTTCAACTTAATTGTTTCTTAAATAAATAATAGTCTTGCCAGCATTTCTCTTCATGGGGTTTCAAAAAATCCTTTAAAATTTTCCAGCAAACCTAGGCTTCATTGACATTTACATTCTGGTTGACCAAACAGCCAGTAAAGCTGGAGCTAAAAGGTCCTAGAACAGACTATACCATGGCCATACCTGTGGCCCTGGTCAAGACTCAATAGTACTCAAAATCACATGGTTTGAGGACTTTATTTAGAATCCAAGGCAGAAAGATGATATTTAAGGGCCTCTTTCTTTCTTTTTTCTACTTTGGTGTTCACATTGAGTGCCCAAATTAAAGGCAAAGGAATCACACACATGTGGTAAGAGCCCTTAAAAAAAAAGTCCTCTAAGCTTTGCTCTAATTTCGAAAGAAAAGGGTCTCTTTATGATTCCTCTCATCACATGACCCCAACTTTCAACCACATCTCATCACATGTTCTCAACCAGTGACATAGTCTCTCCTACCATCTTTTTTTAGCTTAATTAGCCCTAAGCACTAAAATACCCTCTAATCAAAGTCTAAGGCTACCCTAAACCACGAAACAATCAGGGATGGACCTAAGTAGAGCTAGGGCAACTTTGACTGTCTCCAAAGTTTTGAAAACCACCTTATCATAGTAACATTATGGTTAAGCGAATTTTCAAACTATATACGTTTGCCACTTTTAAGATTTTTTTTTTTCAAAAATATTAATAATATTATGGGCGATAGTGTATAAATATTTTAGTTGCATGTAAAACTGTGTTCGTTTCTTGAACTCTCTTCGGGTTTTCCAATACGTATGTTACCTTTCTATATATATTCTTCAACAGTCATATATTCCTTTATTTTATTTTATTTTATTTTATTTTATTTGTCTAGTAATTTAATTAAGCTTGTCTAGTAGTGAGAGATACAGCCAAACAATGGAATTTATTTTTGAGAAAAGGAAAAGGAAAATTACACTGTTTAGAAAATACAATGGGAAAGAAAGAACTGGGAAATGATTTTAGAAGAAGAAAAGATATGAAGTTTCTAGGAATACTTATTGAGGAGATGAGATGAGACCGATGTATGTAAATAGAATGTGAAACTGAATTTGCAGTTGAAATTACAATGTTATGCAAGAGACTTGTCAATCTCATGTTTCCAGCAGCCATTGCTAAAAATCGTTTGAGACTTTTTTGCCTTTTAAGACTATGTTTCAAGATTTGTAGTTTAAAAATGGTTATATGTCAGTTAGAGGAGACCATTGTATGCTTTATGAATAAGAGGAGGGGAACACTAAGCTCAGCCCTAAAAATTAATTATTTCAAGAAACTAACAAAAAGTTTCTAAATTCAATTCCCAAACTTCCATCCAAATATAGGCTTCAAGATCAAAATAGACTAAGTTTAGATGATAGGAATCTTTAGAGGAGTGAGAATGTGATTCTGGATCCTCATGATTCTAACATTTAGAACGGATTGCAATAGAAAATTCATTTTTGATTATCTATTTAGCCCAAAACTCGCCACAGAAGCCAACTTTTTGCCATACAAGCTAGTAAGCAATAAGCCAAAAAATAAGATGGGTTGCATTTTTGCGTTTGGCATGAACCAAAAAAGGCATTTTTTCATTTTGACAAAAAGATGAATTTACCTTGGGAATTTTATGAGAATTTTGCCTACCAATGGGACAACATTTTTTATTATTTGTCAAAATCTTAAAAAAAAGCAAATTATATAAGTACTTCACAAACACCATTTTGGAAAAGCAACAAAATAAGCATAAAACAAAAAAGCAACTAAATAAGCAATCCCCAATCATCTGATTTCCTTACTTCTCCATTAGAATTTCACATTTATAACAAAATATTAGCTATTTTAGAGTAAATGATAATAATGGGCTTACAGTATTTAAAATTTTATTATTTTCTCATTTGAGGAATCCTCACAAAACTGAATGCTTTTGAAAATTCATTAGTCTGAGCATCTACCTAATCTAAAGATAGATTTGGATAGAAATAATTCTTAAAATTTTAAAAAGTTTAGCCACCCCATGAAATGTTAAGTTGACGTTTTTTCATTCAGATAAGAGGGAAATAAGAATTAGAAAACTATATATGCGACAAAATAATGAGATTTTTACTCGGACATGCCTAATGAAGAAGCATGTAATTCATCAAATCAATTGATGTTGAATTAAACTGGAGTAGAAATCGAGGAGAAATGCCAATCCCAAGTTATTGGCAGCGGCGACTAAAATCCGGTCAAGACTTCTATTGTAAATTAGCAATGCTTTCCCGGACCCTAATCAAGAATTAATATATAACTAGTTTCAAGGTATATACTATAAAATGACTATCTGCTAGTTAGAGAGAGGGAACCACTATATGCCTTAAAAAAAATTATAAATAAATGAATAAATAAAGTGTTTTTTTTTTTAGTAAGTCCTACTTTTAATACGTAAAGTTCATTTGGTCACATTAACACTGTTGATAGAGGTACCGACGACGCAACGTTAATAAAACTGAATGAATTTTCTTTGAGAAAAGTAAGATTTTTCCAAGAAGAAAAATACTAGGATTGGTCGATCATTTGAGGAAACTCATGTGCAATTTGAGCCAAAACCTTCCATCCAAGTACATCAATTTGACAATTGTATTCTTTTAAGGTTTGAAGATTGACAAGTTGAACTACCAACCTAATCTAAAGATAGATTTGGAAAAAAAAAAAAAATCAGAAAATTTAACCACTGCAATCTAATTCATTTGGGAACTACAAGAAAATAAACTTTGGCGAGTACAAACATAATCTAAAATTCAAGCGTTTGCAAATCCATAATTAAATGGTTGAGTTTTTTTATTTATAAACTCAAAGTTTGTAGTTGAGCCAATGGTAAGGCTCGTCATTAGTGTTCTCATTGATGGGAATTTGAGTTATAAACAATCAATTGAAAAATTATAAACTCAAAATTGTTAGAATAAGTATGTAGTTGGCAAAATGATAAGAATTGTCGATTGTATCTTGAATGGACAGAGTTTGAATTATAAAAAAACCTCTTCAGAAGTTGGAGTAAAATTGTATATGTCTTGCCATACTAGACCCCATTGTAGTAAAGTATCATGAATTGAGTTTTCAAAAAAAAATTTAATGATCATAATTCTTTTTTGGGAAATAAATTGGGACTTAATGGTGTACAAAGGAGAGTGGGGTGTAAGGTGAGATTGGAAGAATTTGTGGACACTACATAAGTGTACACAAATTGTCTTCAATTGGGAAATATGTAGACAAATGTTCCCCCCTTGGACTACACAAAGCTCAGTGAATGACTCAAATAGGACACATAAACTGCCAAAAGCAAACCCTAGAAATGACTTTTCAAGTCCAGAAGGATTAGATGCTCCTTTGCAAGGTCAGGGGGGCCCAAACCCCTTGACCCGGCTCCAAATTCAAATCCCACTTTTCTTAAACCCTAATTTTAGCCATGAATTGCAAATCATGAAAGATTTGATTCAGATCTACTAAAAGTTGGTAAATCTCTTTTGTGCATGGTTTAGATGATTAACAGTGATTGCTTCTTTATAAAGTATCAAATGAAAACATAGAGATCTTTTTCTTTTCTTTTTATTCAACCACCATATCTAAAAAAAAAAAAACATTTCTCTATCAATTGGATTGACCTACTTCAATGGCTCCAAATGTTTGAAAACATTGATCAATATTTTATTAGGAAATCAAGGAGGAAATGATAATATGGTTATCTTAATTTATCACTATAGTCTTGCTTCCATTCAAAAAAGTATTTTGTGTAATAGATACTAATTTTGATAACTCGGTATCCGATTTATTGAAGTGACTAATTTAGATAATCAATTCTATCGTCTACTTGTGGAAATTCCAATTAAAGTCAAGGTACAATCCTGTATGGACTAACTCTAATAAATTCTTTATACTTGGGAAGTTTCAAACCTAGACCTTAGAGGGAGAGTACTTCCAGAACCTAGGCCTTATTACTAGGCCAACTTGTAATAGATACTAATTATTCTCAATCTCGTAATATATGTGAGCATGGTTTTAAGTAGTGGTATTGGAAGATGTTTTTGTTTTTTTTTTTTGATAATCAGGTATTCGGGTCAGCTTACGCGCACCTCGTCTAATTCTGGAGTAGTAATCCCACCGCCCATTTGCGGGGAAGATGTACTTGTTGCGGTGTAACTGCAATGGGAGTATTGAACTATAAGTATCAAGATTAGCCATACCCCAAAAAAAAAAAAATCCTTCATAGAAGTTAAATCAGCTTTATCAATTGTGAACCAGTTATATGAGTTTTGAATCAGTCACAAACCGATGCATATTAAGAACAGACCGATTTGCATATTATTTCCATTTCAACAAGTATAATGAACTTTTTTTTTATTATTCAAAAAAAAAAAAAAAACAATACACCACATTATAGTAATATACCATTTACATAAAATACTTTTTCATTCCAATACAACAACTACCATCAAGATTTTCTAAATGACAAAATGATCAAGAGAGGAGCGGGGGCAGGGTTACCACCATATATATCCAAGTGGTGGGCCAAAGAAACATTACTCTTTTCAAATTAAACAAACAAACAAATGACCAAAGCAAAAGATAAGGAGATATATTCAAATATTCAAATAACAAGAATCCCCATACGGTGGAGTTTTGCTCCTTTGTTGGTGAAAACAATTAAATAATTTTTTATTTTTTTTCAATTTTTTGAGAAGGTGGACAAAATCTACATAGAGTCCTCTGTCTGCACCATTATGGTGTATTTGACCAAACTCTCTTAAGTGGGAAAGGCAATATTGTGGGGGACAATCCACAGTTGAAACCCCATAAGCCCCATTTTAAATAATCTTGATTTCCAAGGAAATGTCATAGGTCTTTCCCATTATCAAATACTTTTGGCTAACTATATTTGCAGTGGTGGACTCACAAATTATGCAAATGAGGGGTCAAAATGAAATTTATAGAAATTTTAGGGACAAAATACTAATTTCTTTTAATAAATACTCCAAAGTGCATGAACTAATGAGATTTTTTGTGAAGTTTGACAGAGCCGAAGTAAAATTATATAAATTTTAGAGGGGCCAAAATGCCAAAATATTGTAAAATGGCATGATCAAAGTGTTCATCAGTCACTGGACTTGTAAAAGATAGCTAAATCCCAGATTTTCTTCATTTTTATTAGATAATGATAACTCATGATTTATAATGAAAACATTCAAACAAGAGTTTTTTTTTTTGCTTGTGTGTTAAGAATGGGAGCAATTTGAGAGTGTCTATAAATAAAAATAAAATAAAACAAGACACAATTTCAACAATATAGATGAAAAGACCGAAGACTGACAATAATTAAGTCCAAGACCCCATTTTTGTCACATTGATCACTAGGAAAGATGAATATTCCTCAGGAATTAATATGCCAATGCCATTTAAAAATTGGGGGGATTAAAATTCTATTACATGATCATAGAATTTTGAGTTATGGCTACACTTTAATAATGAATCACAAGAATATAATAGGTAGGAAGGGGGTTCAAATGTCATGATTTTTTGTGCTTTCAATGGTTTCTTTTGCATTCATGATGTATCTCTCTCTCTTCAACAACATTTGTGAGTGAACCCCATTTTTTTTCTCCAGAAAATTAGTAGCTCAATCGCGCACCTTCAAAGAAATCAACTCAATACTCAGTGACATAAAACATCTGTAATTATGATTGGCCTTCACTGATGCAGCAATCTTAGCTCAAGTTTTGGCACACATTTAAAAAACTTGTTTTTGATGAAGGTATAGCTTAAAAAACAACTTTGGTTTGAAAATCTGATAAACTATTGAAATTGTTTTTAGTGATGAGCAAGAGGCAAACACCGATTAAATAAACAAAAGTCATTAAACCAGTAAAAATTTAAAGACATAAGTAAAATGATAATAACCTAGATAACTAATCCACTTTATTAGACACAAAAGTCATCTCTTTTTTTCTTTTCTTTTCTTTTTAGAAGTTGGGTACCTATCAACAATTATCACTATCTCGGTATCAAATTATCATAATCAAATAAACCAATAGAATACTGTAATTAAAGGACATGTTTCCTCTTATCAGTTATAGGAGGAGTCGCGTGTCACTTTCCAACCCCATCGGCCAAAATGGAGCCACAAATGGGCAACCCAAAAGGCATTTGGGGCGGGCTTCCGGTAATTAAAAAAAAAAAAAAATTGAGCGTAAAAAAAAAATGATTGCCATAATCTCTCCAATGGATCTTTTAACATAGAGTGAAGAGTAGATCGAATGGCTTCGATTGCAACTAACACCATTTTAGATATAATTAAAGATATTTTTTTTATTGGTTATGACTATTTTGAAATTTACGCTATAAACACAAGATTTTCACATTACAAAACATAGATATGAAATAAACGATGTATTTCAAGACTTTGTCATATATATATATATATATATATTTTTAACGAAGAACCAACTATATTGAAAATGATAGAAGAGATAACAAAGCATCGGGAGGGAAAAATACCCAATTACAAGGAAGACACCCCCTAGACAAGCTTGTGCTACCCATTGTATCATATTTGTATCACATTTATTAATATATTGCTATTTTAAATCATAATTAAAGCAACCGTAATGTTTAGAACAAACCTGAACACAATAATACATCATAATCAATTTAAATGATGTCCTGAATTGACTGAATCATTGCGTGAAACTCTGAATATCCAGCAGAGCTTAACTCAAAACAACATCATGTAGACTTGGCTAAATTCTGTACCACTATTGGAGCACAATGGACCCGCTTTCACCAGATACAAACCCTCAACGTGGACTTTGCTTTGGTTTGTTTTTGGCAAATTATATTTTATCCCTAAACTATTATCTAATATCACTTTACTCTCTTGAACTAAAAATTAGAACACTAACCTTCACACCTATTAATTTTTTTCAGTTTAGACTTTAAGGGTAATTCTATTTCCACACACCAATTCCACTCAGTTCACACACTTAATGAAAATTTTCATTAATATAATTTTGTCCCAGAATAAAAATACCATAATACCCTCATCTTTTTCTACTCAAACCCTATTTCTAAAAATACCATAAAATTAGACTCTGTTTGGTATAGTTTTAGAATATATTTTCAAAAATAAATAAAATAAATTTCTTATTTCAATATAGTTTCATCTTTTTAGGGGCAAAAAAAATTAAAAATTTAAAAATATTTTTTTGGTGTTTATTTTTTGTCAAATTAATTTATATTTTTCTCATAAAAATTTCAAATTGATTCAAAAATTGAAATCAAACATAGCCTTAGGGTTTTAAAATTGAAAATGAGAGTAATATTGGAATATAAATATGTGTACTGAAAATTTATATTTTTATAATGTGTGTACTGAGAAATGTTCATTAAGTGTGTATACTGAGGATAATTAGTGTGTGTAAATAGAATTACCTAGACCTTAATGACAAAATTACTCTTTTAATTTTAGGAGTAAATTACACTTTACCCCTTTGAAGTATCATTCAAAAGCACTTTACCCCCTCAATTAAAAAAATGTTTCATTTTTAATTTAAAATACAAATTTTAAGTTTTATTTTTTTAATTTTTTTTTAGTAAAAAAAATTCATATTTTAGTCAATAAATTTAAATTTTTAGATGCACTTAAAAGTTAAATATTTTTGAAAATATCACTAAAGACAAAAAATAAAAAATATATATATATATAAAACAAAAAATGTTATATATTTTTGTCTTCAGTGAATGTTTTTTAGAATTCTTCATAAATATTTTCGCTTTGTTTGGTTTGATTTTCAAATGTTTTTAATTTTTTTTCTAACAAATTAAAAATTAATTTAGTGATGAAATGAAAAAAAAATAAAAAGTTTAAATTGAAAATAATATTGGGTGATAGTTCAACGGGTGAAGTATAATTTATACTACTAATTTTTTTTATTTTCAATTTATTTGGTTTTCAAAATTAATTTATCTTATTAATGAAATGGTATTTTAGTCATAAAGGTCTACATTAAAAAAAAAATAGAGTAAATTACAAATACATTTCCTAAGGTTTGCTCAAAATATGAATTACTCATGTAGTTCTACAAATTACATCCCATCCCCTAAAGTTTCTAATTTCACAAAAAATAACCCTTTTATCAATAAACCATTAAGCCAATTAACAATTTTTAATAATATCATAAATATATTTCAATTAATAATTCAGGTAATGTTATGGGGAAGCAATTAGGAATTTCATTTTTTTAGTTAATCCTATTAAATAAAAAAAAGGAAAATTACGCTTACCTCCCTTGAGGTTTTTAACAATTACATGAACCTCCCATATTTTTGAAATTATTATCAAAAAAATTTCAATCCATTAAGTTAGCACAAACGACGTTACTTGAATGTGCAAAATGATTATATTACCATTTAATCTAAACACTAAATCACATGGGAGGTCATTGTAGAAACCTCAAGGGGTGTAAGTGTAATTTACTCCTCTCATCTTCTCCATATTTCTACCTCTACTAATTCAAAAAAATTTATTACTAATTATTTCTCAAAATAAGTATTTTCCATAAAAAAAATTCAAAATAGCTATATGTATTTTTAAGATTTTTTTTTATAAAAATAGGTATTTTCTAAATTTTATAAAAACTCTATTTTCTCCAAATAGGTATTTTTCATACCAAAAAAAAAAAAATCAAATACCTATATTTATTTTTTAATTTCTATTCAAACTCTAATTTCTCAAAATGGGTATTCATTAAAAAAGTAAATCAAATGCCTATATGTATTTTTAAATTTTTATTCAAACTCTAATTTCTCAAAATAGGTATTTTTCATATAAAAAAAATTCAAATACATGGATGTACTTTTAATATGTTTTTATTAAAAATATGTATCTTTTCAAATTTTTATTTAAACTCTAATATCTTAAAATAGGTTTTTTGGACATAAATTTTTTATTGCTAATTATTTCTATGCATATAAAATATAAATTAGTGGTCTTTTTAAAAAAGTAAAAATTGATATCTTTTATATTTTGTCTTATAATTTTCAAATAAAAGATTGAATGTAATTTAGTATAATGTTTGATGGTGATAATTTGTTGGCTCTTAATGTGTGGTTATTCTACTCTCTGTGTGTGTGTGTTAATGTGTGGTTAAATGAAAGAAACAAAGAGGAAATATTATAATAAAAATAAAAATAAACTAAAGATTGGTTCAAGTAAAGTTTTATTTTAATTTTAGATGTAATAAATGACAAATTATTTGAATAGTTTAATAATCTCAACAACAACAACAAAGATTTTTCATTCCCTATCAACTAATTTTTATTTGTTGTAACAAGATTGTATTTTTTCTTTTATTTTTTAAATTTTTTTTAAACCTTTGTTAATATGGATTCAAATTTAAAAATATATAGGATTGTGAACTGATATGCAGCTTAACAATGATGTAAAAATATGATAAAGAAAATTAAGAAAAGAGAGAAGGGTAAAGCAAACGAAAAGTATATGGCGCTACTGTTGGTTGTAGTAGCAACCATGAATAAAAGAAAGAATGGAAAAAAAAAAAAAAAAGAAAAAAAAAAGAGACAATGGAAATTAATTTAAGAGAGATAGATAGATGGTTTAGAGAGAGTAAGTGGATCTTGCTTAAAGAGAAAGAAGAATAAAAAAAAGAGAGAAAGAAGAATAAAAAAAAGAGAGAAATGAGAAGAAAAAAAAAATTGAAGAAAGAAGATGGAAAAAGGAAAAAGAATAAAAAGAAAATAAAAAGGATAAAAATAAGATATACACAGTAAAGAGAGTACCAATTTAGTGAGAGGAAGAAGATAATATGGGCTAACAATCCATATAGTTGCGCCTATAAGAATAATAAATAAAGGAGACCTTTGTAATTATATAAAGAAAAATGACTGATAGCTCGAAAAAAGTGGTCCGATTTTGGCTCGAATCGCAAAACGACGTCGTTTTGCGATTCTCTTTTTTTTTTTTTTTCTTTTTCTTCCTTTTCTTTCTTTCTTTTCTTCTTCTTCTTCTTCGTTGAACACAGGAGAAGAACAGAGGGGAAGAGGAGGAGAGAGGGAGAAAGAGAGAGGAGAGGAGAAAAGGGCCCCTCTTGTGCCTCCGCCGCCGCCAATCGTCACAGCATCTCCGATCGTTGCAGCAGCTCCGATCGTCGCAGCAGCAGCTCCGATCGTCGCAACCCCGACGCAGCTCGTCGCAGCCCCGCGCAGCCCCGCCTCCTCCAGCCTGATTTTGATGGCCCCCTCCCCTCCAGTTCTCCTTCTTCCTCCTCCTTCCTCCTTCTTCTTCTCTTCTTCTTCTTCTCCGAATTCGAGCCAAATTCGAGCCTCCGAATTCGAGCTACGAATCGGAGTTGTTATATAAAATCTCAAGGAAGGTTAGTACAATTTACCTTTTAATTATTGTATTGCAAGAAATAATTAATCAATGGCAAGTTTGATTTTTTAACAGCAAAGGTTGCTGACATCATCTTATTTGGTCAAATATTCTAATAGATAGATGGTACAAGAGGGAATTTTAATAATAATTTCGAAAGTACGAAAGTTTAGTGTAATTATTTAAATTATAAGAGAAATTTTTATAATTATTAAAAATTTCAGGAAAAGTAAGCGTAATTCATCTAATAAAAAAGTTTAAGAGTATTTATAATTTTTTAAAATTATAAGAGATAATTCATTTTTTAAGTATTTGTAATTAAGGGAGGTAAAGTGATAGAGAAGAATAGTTAAAGAAGTTTTTTTTTTTTTTTTGAATATTCTAAAGAAAAAATTTAGAATATTGATCCACTATTCCAACTATTTGGGAAAATAACTTATTTTTTGAAATCAAATTTTGAAAATGCAATTTTAAATTGAAATCGCATGTTCAAAATGTAATTTTATGATGACATGGACTGCTATTGTGAAAAATTGAAATTGTGTATTGTAAATGTAATTTCACTTGAAATTGCATTTTCAACATGATATTTCAAATGAAATTGTATTTTTAACATGTAATTTCAATTGTTAGCTACCGATGACTTGCTACAACGATTCCAATGTAATGTTATCAATATTAAGTTATGTTGTATGTCATATCATATTTCTTAATATAAAAATGTATTCTAATATTTATATTTTTATTAATAAAATGAAGTAAATGATAAATATTATAATTGACATAGTTATAGTTTTATGTAGATAGTTGATTTAGATAATTGTCAACTGATATAGTTGTCACCAATAGTATGAAATTTTAAAACAAATACATAAGTCTCACATTTTTCATATAATTACGCTAATCTCCTTTTTAGTCAAGTTAAATGGACCGAAATTAATACAGATATTTTGTAAGCCACAAAATAAATAACGTAAAATATACAATTTTGTTTAAAAAGTATGACAATATTATTTTTTCATTCATATAACTAAAAAAAATTATTGATGGAAATTAAGTATGATACAAATTAAAATAAGGGAACTCAATGTAATTGTATTAAAATTATAACGTTCACTACATTACGTTAACGAAATCCTTATCTTTCTCAGACTTCACTTCAATATATAGGAAGAAAAAAATAAAAAAAAATAAAAAACATATAGGGAGTGATGATTTGATATGAATAAAAATTTATATGTACTAAAATAATTTGAATAGTTTTGCTATATATATTAAAAAATGTTGAAACGAAAGGACTTTCAATCTATCAAGTAATCACTGAATTTCAATTCTAAATGTTATTTTCAGAATGGGTTTTGTAATTGTGCAACTTAAAATCACACTTTTAAAAGAGTATCACTATTAGCACCCCATGAATTATTTTGGACCCCCCAATTTTTAGTTTTTTTTTTTTTATTACAATAATAACCTCAAATAAAATTACTACAAAGACCATTATTAATTTTGGGACACCCCACTCACAATTAAACCTACACACTATAGACACCTTATTTTTGACCGCCCTTAAGACTTGGGCGCCTTAAGTTGATCACTCGATGATGAAAAGTTATGTTATACGAACGTTTACTTTCTTCAACAAGAAGAGCTTCTAAATCCCAACCTTACACCTCATTTTGACCAAAACTATTTTAGACCTTAAAACCCTCACTTTCAAAATATTTTTAAAAATGTTTTTACAATGTTCCGAGACTCGCATTTTATTTAAAATATTGCACTTTTCGGTAAACCGAGTAAGAACAAAGTGGAAATAAATGGAAGAGAGGTGAATACTTTGAAAAATATTTTAAAACATCTTATTTAGAGGTTTGGAGTTTAAGGAAATAAGAGGAGATGGAAGAAAACTACTTGGCGAAATGGCTGAGCATGAAACCATTAAGACAGAATTGAGTAACCTTCACTAAAATAGGAATATCTTTTTTTACACTTATACTTTAGTTGTGAGGCCACCACCATTGAAAATTGGACTTCCGGGGCTTCAATTTAGACTCAAGAATGACCTAAATCCAAGTCCGGATGAGGGAGATATGGTCGTTTGAAGTTAGGCATCAATCCGATTAAGATAGAAATGAGCAACCTTCACTAAAATAGTCATATCTCTTTTCACACTTAGAATTTATAGGTGAGGCCACCTCAATTGGAAAGTAGACTTTTAGGGCTTCAATTTAGACTTAGGAATGACCTAAAACCGAGTCCAGAAGAAGGAGATATGCCCGTTTAAAATCGAACCCGAAAGTAAATTTTTGTAGCCAGTCGCCCACTATTAGTGGCCTACTGGCCACTTGTGTAAAATGCAGATATTTTTTTCCAGCTATCCCCCACAAGCTCCAATTGTTCCTATACAGATATTTCCGACCTAAGAGGCTATTTTTCTATATATAAAAGGCCAACCCTCATGTTTTTAAGTTACAAAAAATTCCAAATATCTCAAAACTTGAAATTCTCTCTCTATCTCTATCTCTATCTTGTAAAACACACACACACACACCTTATCCAAATACTTCCTAAAACAATATTGGAGCTCTTCTTGCTGAGGTTATTGAGTCCAAATTTTAGCCCTTGAAAGTGAGAACTTGTGGATTTGTTAACAAAAGAGTTGTCTTGCTTCAAGAGGTATAATTTTGAGCATCTTTACACTGCTTGTTTTTTTATCTTTTCTTGCTTATTTTGAACTGTTTTTATACTCTTTTTATGGGCTGAAACTTGTGGTTTAAAACTACCAAAGGGGGAGAGGTTAACCACCCTTCTTTGAACCTTGTTCTCTAAGCTTTTGCCATTGTGTTTCCTATTCTTTTCTCAAATTTTTTTGAGCTATTTACCACTGAATTTCAAAGTTTTTCAAAGGCTAAAAATATTGTTTTGAGGTCCCAAAAATAGAGAGGTTAGCCACCCCTAATTATGCTTGTTTACTAGCTTACATTCTCCATTATTTTAGCTTACTCTTTTAGCTCTTTTTTTATATTAATTCAGCACTGTTTTAGTCTAATTTAGGAATGTTTTGAGGTATTTATTTCATTTAAGCTTTGTATAGTATGCTTATAGTGTAATGGTCCTCATAAGTTTGGTGTTTAGGCCTTAGCCACAACCTATTTGAGTTGATAGCATTTATTTCTTATTTTCCATACTTTTGTTCACCTCTAAGCATCTCTGCAACCTCCCTTATTTCTTGATTTTTCATTTGCTTTAAGAGTTGTTTCAACCGATGGATTGTTTAAGCTTGAGATAGAGATTGTTGTGTTTAATGGTTTAATCTCTTCGAAGGTTCATTACCAACGGCATGACATCTCTCTCATGCCTAAAACAACCCTTTGTTTAACACTTCTTTTCATTAGAGGACTTAATCTTCATTTTTTGACTAAATGAATTAAGGAATGGAAAGGTAATTAAAAGAGATAATTAAAATTGGGATAAAATTGACCAAGATAATAAAATAAGTTGTTGTTCAATCGGACGTTAATTGAATATATGGAGACTTGAGTCATTTCATACTTGTTAGTGATGAAATGGTTCGAGTTTCCAAGGTTAACCACTTCCCTTGATCAAATCATGATAGGGAGGAGGTTTACGAGTGTTTCATTATGCATTTATCAAAATTGTATCCCTTGGTTCATAAGTCATCACGCAATGAATTTGCGTCGATTGATGGCTTGTGAATCAAACCTACTACTCCTTTGAGTTGTTTGATGATAAGGAGGGGTAGGGTGGACAAATATCTCATGAGGATGCTCTGTGTGTGCTCTGTTTGTTTTCTGTTGCAGCAAGAGAAATTCAACATCAGTGGCCGGCAAGCCACTTTTATTGGGCACACTATTAGTGGTCGATCAGCCACTACTCTGGGTTGCTGGCCACTTTTTCCAATAAGGTTGTGTGTTGTTTCCTGCAGAACAAAGCAGGAACTGAGGTGAAAATTCAGTGCAATTTCCTAACTGCAAAACAGAAGCATTTTGGCAGCCAAACAGAGGCATTTTCGGGTGGAAATCTGCTTTGTATGCATAGGCCATTTCCTTGCTCCTTAGGACTCGTTAGATTTGTGATGTTAATAGAAGTATGTTGCTAGTGAACTTGTAATTAATTACTTAGTTAATTAATTAATTCTATAATGTAATTAATTAGTTTAATTAGTTGATTTGTACTAATTAGCTGGAATAGCTAGTTATGTGTTGTCTTTAATTAATTAGCTAGCATAGTTAGTTAATGTAATGTTGTACTAATTAGTTAATTAGTTAACTAGTTAATTAGCTAGTGTAGCTAATTTATTTTGGGTATTGTAATAGTTAGTTAATTAGGTAATTAATTAGCTAGTCCATTTATTCGGACCCTCCTATGTGAGGGCAACAATGTAACAATGTGTATGTTTTTCAACCCTACGTCTGTCTCCATTTTGTTTACTCGCTTATGATGGTTAACTTAGAACATTGTATTTCTTTTAGCATTTTTCATGTTTGCATCCATTTGTTTTGCATGCATGAGGTTCGGCTCATCATTCTAATTAAGCATTGTAGTTTACATATTTCGTTGAAAACATGTTGAAACCGCATACTATCAAATTGTTTCAAATGCCATATTAGTAGTCGAGCCTATTAATTACATCTTGTATGTGTTACATTAGGCATATTGCATTAGTTAGAATCATGCATTTTTCTAACTATTTTCTCTCTCTGGGCTCGCATCGGGAATTGGGGTAAGCTTTACTACTTTAGCATATCACATGAGTGTGATTGTTGCCATGTCGAGTATGATTACCATGAGGCTAAGTGCTTAATTGATATAACTCTTGAATGCCTGTAGATGAAGGCTAATTGCTTAAATTAGGATAATTTGATCAAATGTGCATATGAGATCTCTTTTTCAAGTTGTACATATTTGAAACAATTTTCAAAAACATACATGAAATCAAAGTGTTCCAATTTTTACAAATTAGTCTATACTTGTGTGCAACACATAGTAAAGTTAGTCTAATAATCGGAACAAGAGTATATAATGTAGATAAGAATCACATCATAATTAGTAGAGGTTGATCTTTGATCAGGCGAGTGGGGTGCTCAATTCATGACCTTCCCCTCTCGTACCTAAGTTCCCGAGCCGAGATAATCTTGGTGATGACAGACACGTGACCTTTGGCACGAGTCATAGGTTTCCTAAATTTCCTAAAAATATTTAGGTGGCGACTCTGTATCTGGCAAAGCAGTCCATGAGTCAAAATCGATTTTTCAAAAGAATTGTCGGATTTGGACTCATTTGTGTTTATCTATTTCACATTGCACTTGTGGAATCAAATTCAAAACCACGGGGGTCTGAACTGTAGGGCTAGTCATATCCAAAAGGAGCACGAAAAGTCAAACTACAGTTTTTGGAGACTCTGCTGGGGAAATTAGAGAACTTGACTTGAATTTCATGATATGAAATTTTATCTACACTTATATGTTCTTTGCATTGTATTTGCATTGGTGCGCTTAAGTCACTGTATTTGTCATCTGCTATTCCTAGACGGTTTGCCGAAGGCTTGCCCAAAAGCTTGCTAAAAGGCTGACCGGTTATGGGCTCTGCCATGTTGGGAACACACCCTTTGGATCTGGACTACCGCTGTACCGTTTGATCCTCTTTTCACTTCTCGGTATTAGGTGTGTGAGGTATATTAGGTAATCTTGCCGAGGTACCCTTTTGACCAATTGTCCTAAACTGCATATAGTAAAGCTATAGTGACTGTTCCAACTTAGGACAAGATACTCTCTCATATGCAGGATGATATGATACCGCTTGTTTGAGTAGTAAAGCTGTAGATCACTCCAAAGCTGAGAAACCCTAAACCTCTTATAGGGGTGTTTTGAATGTTTTTTTGCAAAATGTGAAATCTTTGGAAATGTGTGATGCAATCTTGGGAGAGTTTTAATCTTGAGGTGATTCTTTTTCAAAACTTGAGGATCATATCAGAATCAGAATTTGGGTCGAAATCTAGGGGTTTGTGTTTGATATGGGTGAATTTTCTACAAGACCAAAACTCGGGCCAAAAATTGTATCTTGTTTTGCTTTGACTGGCATACTTGGTATCCTGATCTAATGAGGCATTCGTTTTTAATGTTAGGTTTGTCTGAGCCAGAGAATGAGCAATACCCGCCTTAACCCATCACAGTCCATCTAATTTTAGAAAAAACCCACTCAGCAAAATCCAGTCCATCTGATCTGCAAAAGGCCAACTCAGAAAAGATCTATCCAATACCGAAAGACCCATTCTAAAAGCCCAATCCAATCAAACTTGTCTACTCTAATCCATTTCAGATACATCAAAGTATAACCAGGTCGAAATCCTTGTTAGTCAACTCTTAGCTTACACTTATCCATTTCTCCGATTGCTAACTCAGTAGACCCGTGATGACACAGAGTCTAGAAGAAATTGTGGCCATGATAGCGATGTTAAGCCAAGGAATTGCCATGCAGGATAAGACCAATACTGAAATATAACACCTATCTGGGGCATCTACTACACATCCAGTTCTGAGCCCCCAACCGAACTTTGACCCACTTTCGCCAATTGAAGATTTGCAAGGTTCGGATCCCCAAGAAAGGTTGGCTCAAGCTCCAGTTTTTGGACCCCTAGTGCAGCCTAATGAGGGGCTTTATCCCCTTGATATTGATGATCTTGACCCAACTTTGTTAAAAATTTCTAACCTTGAGAAACAATTTAAAAAGACAGAAGGACTTAACTCCATTCCCAACATTGAGGATGAGTACACCGAGGCTGCTATAAGACTCCCAGACAGATTCAAAATGCCACACATTGATCGTTTCGACAGGTCTAGAGAGATATGGAACATATCTGGCTTTTCTTGGACGTCTTGAAACCGATAAGTTTGACTAAGCCTCAGAAACTCTCTCTGTATGGAAGAATCCCGTCGGGTATAGCAGCCATTTAGTACGCCAAGTTAGAAGATAAAATAAAACAGAACTGGGAAGAATTGGCAGAGACGTTTGTCAATCAGTATTCTTCCAATACCCAAATTGAAATGACCACCCAAGAGCTTGAAGCAACCTACCAGAATCCTACAGAACCTTTTATGGAATTTGTTGCAAGATGAAGAGCAAAGGCAGCACAAATGACAAATCAACCTTCTGAGAGGGACCAAATGTAGATAATGGTGCAGAACCTTGAGCCTGATATGTTACAAAAGTTAATAGTCACTCTACTGTTCACTTTTAAAAATTTGCATGAATTAGGGGTGCAGATTGAGAGTGCATATAACAAGGGGATTATTCCTAGCACAGGCAAACCAACAAGGAGGGTATTTTTCGGGAGTACCAATGCTAGCAGTAGCACTATTCCTGAACCCACTGAAATCAACATTCGTTTTTAATGTTAGGTTTGTCTGAGCCAGAGAATGAGCAGTACCCGCCTTAACCCATCACAATCCATCTAATTTTAGAAAAAACCCACTCAGCAAAAATCCAGTCCATCTGATCTGCAAAAGGCTAACTCAAAAAAGATCCATCCAATACCGAAAGACCCATTCTAAAAAGCCCAATCCAATCAAACTTGTCTACTCTAATCCATTTCAGATACATCAAAGTATAACCAGGTCGAAATCCTTGTTAGTCAACTCTTAGCTTACACTTATCCATTTCTCCGATTGCCAACTCAGTAGACCCGTGATGACACAGAGTCTAGAAGAAATTGTGGCCATAATAGCGATGTTAAGCCAAGGAATTGCCATGCAGGATAAAACCAATACTGAAATATAACACCTATTTGGGGCATCTACTACACATCCAGTCCTGAGCCCCCAACCGAACTTTGACCCACTTTCGCCAATTGAAGATTTGCAAGGTCCGGATCCCCAAGAAAGGTTGGCTCAAGCTCGAGTTTTCGGACCCCTAGTGCAGCCTAATGAGGGGCTTTATCCCCTTGATATTGATGATCTTGACCCAACTTTGTTAAAAATTTCTAACCTTGAGAAACAATTTAAAAAGACACAAGGACTTAACTCCATTCCTAACATTGAGGATGGGTACACCGAGGCTGCTGTAAGACTCCCAGACAGATTCAAAATGCCACATATTGATCGTTTCGACGGGTCTAGAGATCCTATGGAACATATCTGGCTTTTCTTGGACGTCTTCAAACCGATAAGTTTGACTAAGCCTCAGAAACTCTCTCTGTATGGAAGAATCCCATCGGGTATAGCAGCCATTTGGTACGCCAAGTTGGAAAATAAAATGAAACAGAACTGGGAAGAATTGGCAGAGGCGTTTGTCAATCAGTATTCTTCCAATACCCAAATTGAAATGACCACCCAAGAGCTTGAAGCAACCCACCAGAATCCTACAGAACCTTTTATGGAATTTGTTGCAAGATGAAGAGCAAAGGCAGCACAAATGACAAATCAACCTTCTGAGAGGGACCAAATGTGGATAATGGTGCAGAACCTTGAGCCTGATATGTTACAAAAGTTAATAGTCGCTCTACTGTTCACTTTTAAAATTTTGCATGAATTAGGGGTGCAGATTGAGAGTGCATTTAACAAGGGGATTATTCCTAGTACAGGCAAACCAACAAGGAGGGTATTTTTCGGGAGTACCAATGCTAGCAGTAACACTATTCCTGAACCCACTGAAATCAATACCGTCGCCACTACCAAAACTGCCAACCCCTTTGTCAAATCCAACCCACAAATAGCCAGCCCAATCCGAGCTCAAGGCAGAACTTTCACCCCTCTTCATATGAGCCTAACCAGCGCATTAAAAATCCTGATAGAAAGAGGGTATCTCAAACCCCTTGATCCCCAACCAATTCTTGACCCACTCCCTACTAGACATAACCTCACCAAATACTATGTGTACCATCAGCAGCGCGGTCATGGCACCGATCGTTGCTACCGTCTTCGTCATGAGGTTCAGAATCTCATCGACAACCAAACAATAGCTCCACCTTGAGAACCCAATATTACCACCAACCCACTTCCTGTCTACAACCAAGTACCTCCTCCTCACCTTAACCTTATCCATACACTACTATCTACTTTCAACCCTAGTATATATATCACTCCATCCCATCTGCCCAAGCCAAAGGTGTTCATTGTTAAAAGTACTAATTTGTGCATGATGAATGCACCCAATTCGGTTCGGGTAAGCCAAGAACGCCAAATGGCCAAACCCACTACTGCTGAGATGTTGGGAATGATTGAAGACCTTTAAGGAACGGTAGCGGATTTAACATTTAGGGTTTCGATCCTGTCAAAAAGCTCTCCAATCCTAGGGCGAGCTGTAGTTGAAAAAGGCCAACCCAAAGCTATCTCAAGTCTGGGTGATGACAGATCAACAACAAATGGGCCTCGCTTCAATATAGCCACCCAATCCCTTGGCCAAGCAGAAGTAAGTGGCAAGAACAAGGTCGAGATAAGTATTGATCCCTATACACAACTTTGGTGGGCTATTGAGACTTTGAAGGTCAAAGGGTTGAACAAGCAACAAGTGCTTGAAGTTGTTGCAAAGACTGTGGATAATACTTTTGTCGCTCAAGATGAGAGCATTTTTAATCAGGGAGCAAACAATAAAAATTGATGCTTTACCAGAAACACCCATCCTAATTCCAGTCCCAAGCCCATGAATACCCGGCCAACACTTGCCAACCCATTTGCCAATATTTCTAAACCTAATGCTTCCTCCTCCCAAAAACAAACCTTCGCCCAACTCTATATAAGCCTAACCTGTGCATTGAAGATATTGATGGAGAAAAGGTATCTCAAACCACTCAATCATCGACCTCTCCCTAATCTTCTCCCATCTAAACACGACTCTACCCTATATTGCGCATTCTATCAACAATACGGTCATCATACTGACCGTTACTTTCGCCTTCGCCATGAAATTCAAGACTTGATTGACAATAAGGTCATCACCCCACCTGAACATCCCAAAACTGTCAATAATCCTCTCCTTGACCGTAATAGATTGCCACGCCATAACATAAAACCCACCCACAACTTGCCAATAACCAACCATTACCCTCGCCAACACATTATACCCGCCAATGAGCCCGAACCCACTATGTTCATTCCTAAATCTTCTGATCCCAATCTAAGCAAAATGAGCAAATCTTTGAAGATATGGAAAGTTTACTCGATCTAAGTTCAAGCTCGATGAAGCAGTGGACTCTCTACAGATGCCAGCACTGGTGGTTAGAATGATAAACCTCAGTCTCAGCTAGAGGAATTATCGAAAGCATTTAGAAAGGACCTTCTGCACTAGGGGCACGGTCTCAAGAAGATCTGTGGGGACAATGTAATTATGAGGTTCCATCTGTGAGACCTGACTTAAAAGTCAGAAATCAATCCTTCTGGGTGCAGATGTTAGTATTGCTAAATTGAAGGCAAGTCTGGACCTTCCTGTGGGCTACTCGAAATTGTTTTTGAAATTCTGCAGATGGACTTGGAGAAGGAAAACCCCTTTTGTCTCAAAAATGCTTATTTTGTTTTGAGTTGGGTCCTGCAAATAGTTGTTGTGAGTTTTGTTTTGTTTGTCTTTTCTTGCGTTGTTGCATCAATTGAGTCTTTTCCTTTTAGTCGCTTTCGTGTACCCTCGGGTCTTTATCTTTATAAGAAAGTGGGAGTCAAGTTTCTGATCATTTTATTATACCTATAATGATGCATGTATGACATTTTACAAATAGAAAAAGGCTTTGAATTTGTTTTTGAATGAGATTCTGTTAATAAGCTCGAGTGTTGAGAAGGATCCCTTGAATGGTTTGAGTGAATTCTGACTTATCAACGCAAAGTCGTTCATGCTTTCAAAAATTTTAAGTTGTTTCTTTTGCAAAACTTGCGAAGCTAGGTTCAGAATTGTGCGTGGTATTCTACATTGTACTGGGGATTCTCTTCATTGTTAGGTGATCATTTTGGCAAGTACAAGGCGGATTTCAAACCTCACAAATCATAGAATTTCTCCCCTAGGGTTTTCATTATTTCAAAGAGAAAAGAAGAAAAGAAACCAAAGAGAAGAAGAAAATAAAAGAAAAAAAAAAGAAAAAGAGAAAAAAGAAAAGGGAAAAGAAGTCAACCATCAAGCTAGGGGTATCCATTGGAATGGAATCCAATCAACTGTGATTCATTGGAATGAAATGCAAGCAAGAATTTGGGGAAGCCAATGCAAGAAGGTAACACATTGCGAGAAGAACCAACTCTGAAAATGGAGTGAAAAGAAAGGAAGAAGGCATGCATAAGAGAATGGAGAACCAAGCTCAAATCAAGGTGAAGCCAATTCTAGTGTTAAGGTAAGGATGACTATTGATCAAATTCACCACAAGTGTTGTAACGCTATCCTTGAAAGGCTTGCTAGGCCAAAAACCTGAAAGGGTGACCTAGGCAAAAGTTAGAGCATAAAAAATGAGAAATCAAAAAATATAGCTCGCAAGGTTGAAAACCCCGAAGGGGCGACTTTGGCAAAAGTTAGAGCACAAAATGAGAGTGTTAACACCCAAGTGAACCTCAGCCATGAACTACGTTGACTTGATTCCCATTCTTGGGATACGTAGGCAACTTCATCCTGAAGTTCGGTCTCAACCGTATCTATCTTATTCATCTCGACCCAATCATCTTGCCTAATTCACATCGTCAGCTTCGCATCAATCCATGAGCTACACCGACTGCTGTACGTATCACATACTTGCATTGGGTAAGAAAAAACTAGCTTCAATCAACAAGTAGATAAATTTTCAACTTGAACTTATCAGTAGAATCTCTAACTTGAGCAACAAAAAAGGAATCAAAACTCGAGTTCTGCGAAATTGAGTTTTAAAGGGAGCATAAGTAATACTAGGGGCATTATGAATGATCAATTACCTTGAGTCTTTTTCTGCTTTTGGGTCAGTCGTGAGTTCTGTTGTGTCGTGCCTGGTGTTTGTCTCAGTCTGTGCTCTTTATCGAGTCACCATAGCATGTCGCTATTCATCAAGTCACCATAACATGTATATCGCTCGAAGAGTAGCAAGTTTGTCGCTCAAAAGTCTAACACAGTGGCATGGTCAAAATTCCATACACGAATGTTCATTCCAAACTCGAAAACAAGTCCATGTATGGAATTCATAAACGAGCTGAGAGTGCCCATACAAGGGGCATCATGTTCATGATCATTACAAAATGTATATAAGGAATTTGTCACTACTTTGGAGAGGACTGGAGTAAGTTCTCAATATGTCAGAAGAGAAGCATGAGTCTAATTGGTTAGCAACTGTTTCAGGATTTGATGGTCCCCATTACATGTGTCTGCATAATGGTGAAAACAGTGGCCAGTGACTGGACACTAAGGGCAATTTTCAATACATCTAATCTGGTCATCATTCGAACAAGGGCCATGAACTCAACCAGTGGCCAATCACTGGACACTAAGGGCAATTTTTAGTACGTCTGATCTGGTCATCATTCGAACAAAGGGCATGAACCCAACCGATGGCCAATGACTGGACACTAAGGGCAATTTTTAGTACGTTTGATCGGGTCATCATTCGAACAAGGGACATGAACCCAACATTTTCCTCAGTCCACTCAGAGCCATTTGTTGGGCACTTTCCCCTGAATCAAAGTGGGCTCACCCCCATGATGATTCTAATATGATTCAGCTTTTGAAAGTTATCTCCGACCAATTCAAAACTCTCTCGGGATTGCCATCTCCCCTCTGATTAAAACATGTGTTTTGGATTATGCGTGCATGCTCATACACCCTGGTTGATTTGAATTGCCTGATTGGTTACTCTTGCTCTTGACTTTGTTCTGCACTTAATAGAGTTTTGTTAAGTTGCCTCCCTTTGTGTTACATTTCAATGAGTTGTGGCAAGTTGCCCTACACTCATATCATAAGGTACATGATGCACTACTCTGAGTACTGCTCAGTTCCCTCGACATACCATGCATCTCTCACCTGCATCGCACTATTTTGTACATTTCACTTTGTATCGCACTGTTTTGTGCATTCTACCATCACTCGCACTGTCTTGTGCACCCATAAAGCACTGTTTTGTGCATTCATCCTGCATCACATTGTCTTGTGCATTCTATCTTGTATCACACTGTTTTGTACACTTTGTATCGCACTGCCTTGTGCATCTAACTTGCATCGCACTGTCTTGTGCACTTACATCGCACTGTCTTGTGCACTTACATCGCTCTATCTTGTGCACCCTGTATCGCACTATTTTGTGCACCTGCATAGCACTGTTTTGTGCACCCTGTATCGCACTATCGTATGCACTTTGTATCACATTGTTTTGTGCATCTTGTATCGCATCCTATATCGCACTATCCAGTGCCACCTTGTATTGCACTGTCTTGTGCACCCATATTGCACTGTCTTGTGCACCTGTATCGCACTGTTTTGTGCATTCTACTTTCCATCGCACTATTTTGTGCATTGAACCTGTATCGCACTGTTTTGTGCATCCAACTCACCCACACTTTTTTTTGCATTTAACCTACATTGCTCCTTTCACACCTTCCACAGCACTATCTTGTGCATTCACTTGCATCGCACTGTCTTGTGCACCCACCACAGCACTGTCTTGTGCATTCACTTGCATTGCACTGTCTTGTGCACCCACCACGCACTGTCTTGTGCACTTGCATCGCACTGTCTTGTGCACCCACCACGCACTATCTTGTGCACTTGCATCACACTATTTTGTGCACCTCACCCTCACTGTCTTGTGCACTCACTGGGTCTAGGAGACCTTAAATCCTTTAAAAGTGCAATTCCTTTGGTGTTTGTTGTGCCCGAACGACTTCAAGCGACCTGGTATAGCCACTTGACTGTGTTTGTAGTGAGTTCCTAGGAGATCAATTGAGACGGTGGAAACTAGAGTTCGAGTGGTCGAGGCCTAGAATGCAAAGGTTCGGAGTTTCCAAGACTAAAGTCTGGTTTAAATACCTAGGGGTGTATCTTCGGCTTAAAATCTATATGGCAGCCCCATAGGTTGAGGTAGCTTGTATGCGCCTCAATTCTAGATACTAAACCAACCTAATCTGTCACCCTGTTAGAGAATATAGAAAATTGCAAACATGGCTAGGAAAAAAAGTGGTACCTGTGGTTTGGAAGCTCAACAAGAAGAATGGGAAAATCCCCAGCAGCATGAGGTGAGTCATCGTCAATTGCCCCTGTAAGGTACTTTCACTTCCTAGCTGCTACATCATATCCATTATTATCTAATACTTCTATCACATTATATATAGAATTTATTGCATGCATTTACTGCATTATCCGTTTTATCGCCTGCATCATTTCCATGTTAAGCTTAGTTTGGCATGTGTCCATACCTTTCCCTCGTTGAAACATGATTTTGTCATGTATAAGTACCCATGCTGGGCTGAGGCCAGTATTGAGGGTGCCAATACCTTTTCAGTGTTAGACATGGTTTGTTTTGTGACCATGCCTTTTCTAGATAGCATGTGGTTCGACCTGTGCCCCCTATCCATTTTATTCACTGCATCCAATGCATCGTTCTTTGTGTTGTTGCATTCAGCATTTAGGATCATTATCTTTCCCTAGCAAATCATTCCTCACTTATATCATATTACCCAATTACTTGTACTCTTTCTCTTTCTACAAAAAACATAATTTTGCATGTGCTCGCACCATTTTCATGTTAAGACATGGTTATGTTATGTGTAAACATCCATGTTGCACTAAGGCCAATATTGAGGATGTAGGCACTTAGCCTGTGTTAGGCGTCGTTTGGCTGTACCCACTTCTTTTCTATATAAAACATAGTTTGATTTTACGTCTCCATCCCTTTATGGTATTTGTGTGGTAAACACTGCTTGTGGTTTGATTATATTATTGCATTGCACTGCATATCACTTGTATTATTGCATTACATTGTGTATCTACATTCTGCCCCTGAACTACGCTGGTTTAATTCCTTACAACGGGATACGTAGGCAACCCTCGGGTTCAACCAACTGCATCTGCATTTTGTTTGTTTGCCCAAGTTTTACGGCCTTGTCAAAATGAGTCGTCTTCGGGCATTGACATTCACTCACGTCATTTTATGACTTTGAGCTCTGTCAAAGAGGGACAACTGTAGACACCTCATTTTTTACCGCCCTTAAGACTTGGGTGCCTTAAGTTGATCTCTCAATGATAAAAAGTTACGCTATACGAACGTTCAATTTCTTCAGCAAGAAGAGTTTCTAAATCCCAACCTTACACCCTATTTTGACCAAAACTATTTTAGACCTTAAAACTATCTCTTTAAAAATATTTTGTTAAATGTTTTTACAATGTTCCGAGGCTCGCATTTCATTTAAAATATTACACTTTTCGATAAACCGAGTACGGACAAAGTGGAAATAAATGGAAGAGAGGTGAAGTCTTTAAAAAATCTTTTAAAACATCTTATTTATATGTTTGGAGTTGAAGAAAATAGGAGGGGATGGAAGAAAACTAATTGGGGAAATGGTTAAGCATGAAACCGTTAAGAGAGAATTGAGCAGCCTTCACTAAAATAGGCATATCATTTTATACACTTAGACTTTAGTTGTGAGGCTATCACCATTAGAAAGTGAACTTCCGAGGGTTTAATTTAGACTCAAGAATGACCTAAAACCGAATTTGAATGAGGGAAATATGGTAGTTTGAAGTTAGGCATCAATCTGATTAAGATAGAAATGAGCAACCTTCACTAAAATAGACACATCTCTTTGCACACTTAGAATTTAGATGTGAGGTTACCTTTATTGGAAAGTAGACTTCCGAGGATTCAATTTAGATTTAAGAATGACCTGAAACCAAGTCCGGATGAAAGAAATATGCCCATTTGAAACCGGGCCTGGAAGTAGATTTTTATGGCTGGCTACCCACTACTAGTGGCCTACCGACCACTTGTGTAAAATGTAGATATTTTTTGCCAGCTATCCCCACAAGCTCCAGCTGTTCCTATACAGAAATTTCCGATCTGAAAGGCTGTTTTTCTATATATATATAAGGCCAACCCTCATGTTTTTAGGTTACAAAAAATTTCAAAAATCCCAAAACTTGAAATTCTTTCTCTATCTCTATCTCTGTCTCTATCTTGCAACATACATACCTTACCCAAACACTTCTTAAACCAATATTGGAACTCTCCTTACTGAGATTATTGAGTCCAAATTTCAGCCCTTGAGAATAAGAACTTGTGGGTTTGTTAACAAAAGAGTTGCCTTGCTTCAAGAGGTATAATTTTGAGCATCTTTACACTACTTGTTTTTTTATCTTTTCTTGCTGATTTTGAACCGTTTTTACACTCTTTTTATGAGCTGAAACTTATGGTTTAAAGCTACCAAAGGTGGAGGGGTTAACCACCCTTCTTTGAACCTTGTTCTCTAAGTTTTTGCCCTTGTGTTTCCTATTCTTTTCTCAACATTTTTTGACCTTTTTACCACTGAATTTTAGAGTTTTTTAGAGGCTAAAAATATTGTTTTGAGGTCCAAAAAATGGAGGGGTTAGCCACCCCTCCTTATTCTTGTTTACTAGCTTACATTCTCCATTATTTTAGCTTACTCTTTTAGCTTTTTTTACATCAATTCCAGCACTGTTTTAGTCTAATTTAAGACTGTTTTGAGGTGTTTATTTCTTTTAAGCTTTGTATAGTATGCTTGTAGTGTAATGGTCCTCATAGGTTTGGTGTTTAGGCCTTAGCCACAATCTATTTGAGTTGATAGCATTTATTTCTTGTTTTCCATACTTGTGTTCACCTCTAAGCATCTCTGCAACCTCCTTTATTTCTTGATTTTTCATTTGCTTTGAGAGTTGTTTCAACCGATGGATTGTTTAAGTTTGAGATAGAGATTGTTGTGCTTAATAGTTTAATCTCTTTGGAAGTTCATTACCAACGGCATAACATCTCTCTCATGCCTAAAACAACCCTTTGTTTAACACTTCTTTCCATTAGAAGACTTAATCTTATTTTTGGACTAAATGAATTAAGGAATATAAAGGTAATTAAAAGAGGAAATTAAAATTGGGATAAAATGGACTAAGATAATAAAATAATTTTTTGTTCAATCGGACGTTAATTGAACACATGGAGACTTGAGTCATTTCATACTTGTTAGTGATGAAATGGTTCGAGTTTCTAAGGTCAACCACTTCCCTTGATCAAATCATGATAGGGAGGAGGTTTGTGAGTCTTTCATTATACATTTATCAAAATTATATCCCTTGGTTTATAAGTCATCACGCAATAAATTTGCGCTGATTGGTGGCTTACAAATCCAGCCTTCCACTCCTTTGAGTTGTTTGATGATAAGGAGGGGTAGGGTGGACAAACATCCCTTGAGGATGCTCTATTTGTGCTCTGCTTATTTTCTATTGCAGTAGGAGAAATTCAACATTAGTGACCGACAGGCCACTTTTATTGGGCACACTATTAATGGTCGGTCAACCACTACTTCTGGGTTGCCGGCCACTTTTTCCAACAAGGCAGTGTGCTGTTTCTTGCAGAACAAAGCAGGAACTGAGGTGAAAAATCAATGCAATTCCCTAACTGCAAACAAAAGTATTTTGGCAGCCAAACAGAGGCATTTTCGGGTGGAAATTTGCTTCCATGCATAAGCCATTTCCTTGCTCCTCGAGACCTGTTAGATTTGTAATGTTAATAGTAGTATGTTGTTAGTGAACTTGTAATTAATTACTTAGTTAATTAATTAATTCTATAATGTAATTAATTAGTTGATTTGTACTAATTAGCTATAATGGCTAGTTATGTGTTGTATTTAATTAATTAGCTAACATAGTTAGTTAATGTAATGTTATACTAATTAGTTAACTAGTTAATTAGCTAATGTAGCTAATTTATTTTGGGTATTGTAATAGTTAGTTAATTAGGTAATTAATTAGCTAGTCCATTTATTCAGACCCTCCTGCGTGAGGGCAACAATGTAATAATGTGTATGTCTTCCAACCCCACATCTTTCTCCCTTTTATTTACTCGTTTATGATGGTTAGCTTAGAACATCGTATTTTTTTTAGCATTTCCCATGTTTGCATCCATTTGTTTTGCATGCATGAGATTCGACTCATCATTCTTACTAAGCATTGTAGTTTACATACTTCGTTGAAAACGTGTTGAAACCGCATACTATCAAATTGTTTCAAATGCCATATTAGTAGCTGAGCCTATTAATTACATATTGTATGTGTTGCATTAGGCATATTGCATTAGTTAGAATCATGCATTTTTCTAACTATTTTCTCTCTTTTGGCTTGCATCGGGAATTGGGATAAGCTTTATTGCTTTAGCATATCGTATGAGTGTGATTGTTTCCATGTCGAGCATGATTACCATGAGGCTAAGTGCTTAATTGATATAACTCTTAAATGCCTGTGGATGAAGGCTAATTGCTTAAATTGGGATAATTTGATCAAATGTGCACATGAGATCACTTTTTCAAGCGATACATATTCGAAACAATTTTAAAAAACATACATGAAATCAAAGTGTTCCAGTTTTTGCAAATTAGTCTATACTTGTGTACAACACATAGTAAAGTTAGTCTAATAATCAGAATAAGAGCATATTGTAGACCGCCCCGAGAACTCCGGGCTCTGCGCGCAAGGGCGCAAATTCGTTTGTTTTTTAGCTATTACAGTTCGGACTCGTGTCACGGTTCTGAATCTAATCTCACAAAGTGCAATGTGAGACCGATAAATCACCAAAGAGTCCAAATCCGGCAAATCGTTTTGGAAAACTGATTTTTATAAAGAAGTGCCAAACATGGACTGCTTTGCCAGATACAGAGTCACCACGTAAATATTATATTTTGGAAAATTTAGGAAACCTTGACTCGTGCCTAAGGCCACGTGTCCGTCATCACCAAAGTTGCCTCGGCTCGGGAACTTGGGTACGAGAGGGGAAGGTCATACAATGAGCACCCCTGCTCGCCCGATCAAAGATCGGCCTTTACTAACATGATATTTTATTTTTGAAAACACATGTGTTCTTATTCCGGTTATTAACCTAGAATTACTATATGATGCGCACAGCATACAAGTATAGACTAGATCGCCTAAGTTTGAACAAAACATTGCATGTTCGTTTGTGAAAATGATTTAAAGTTTGCTACTCGCAAGTAGTCTAAGTCACGGATTTCAATGAATTGTTCTAATTCAAGCAATCCAACCTTCACCCACAGGCATTCAGGCAGTTATATCAGTTAAGCAGTTAGCCTCATGACAAGCATGCTAACATGGTAACACTAACACACATGCAATATGCTAAAACATAAACACTCACAGTGTACTTCGAGCCAAAACAGAGAACTAGTTAGAAATCATGCATGATCCTAGTTCATGTTAAGATGGCTAATGCAACACATGCAAAAAAATACAACTAAGATAGGCTCGGCTATTCAAGAATGTCATGTGAAATGCAACTTGATACATGTATTCAAATAGGTATTGAAATACAATGTAGTTTGTATGATGCGCCGAGCCCGATGCATGCAAGACAGATGAATGAATGCATGCATGCAAGCATAAGGTATGCTAATCGAAATATGCTTTAAAACTAACCATCGTAAGCGGTTAAGTAAAAGGGAGAAAGAAATGAGGGTTGGAAGACATGCATCGCATACACACACGCTTATTAAAACAGTTAGCCCTCTCGACGAAGGGTCCGAATAAGAAGCTAACTAGCAAATCTAAGCTAATTAAACTAATTATTACATCACAAAACTAATTAACTGATCCTAGTTAACTAATTATGATATTACAACACAAATAAGCAGCTAAACGCATTAACTACTTAGGTACAGAGCCAAAGCATAAACTAGCTAAGGAAAGCAGTAAAGAGAAGTCCTCGGGAAGAGGAGTGCATGTATGCTCGGTCACCTCGTTCGGAAATCTATCGCGATGCCCCGATTTGCCTCTGTTTGCAACTGTTCTCAGAACCTTGCACCAAGCTCTAGAAAGCTTCTAACTCACCTTGGGGACCTGTAGGAACATGGCCGACCAGTTGTTGATGTTGCCAATCACCTGCCGACCACTTTTCTTTGCTGCAAACCAGAAAAAGTGGTCGGCCAGCTAGTTGTTCTGGTCAGCCGACCAGTTTTTGCTGCACTCTTCCAGCTTGCTGCAACAGAGAGCAAAAAATGGCATGGCAATGTATTTGCAAGGTATGTATGCACGACCACCCTCCCTATCATTTCATAAGCTCAAGGGAGTGTGGTTCTCGACCCTCGGGCCACCAATCACGCATCTCGATGCATGATGGCCGAGAAGCCAAATTGCACAATTCAATATGAAATGAATGCACACATAAACACATAAAGCCTTGACCTCTATCATGTATGATCAAGAGGGTCGGCGACCCAGAATTGAGGCACGTTTCATCACTTCAAGTATGAAACGTCCCTTGTTTCTCGTGTTTGGACTAACACCTAATCCAAACACAATGCAAGCAACTCAAGCATGCAAACATGTAATGCAACTCAAGCATACTAAACACAATGTAATGCATGCATTCACAATGCAATGCAATATAAGGAACCTAATGGCATGCATACACAATGCAATGCAACAACATGGCATACTCAATGCAATGTAACATGGCATACACAATACAAACAACGACATAGCATACGCAATGCAATGTAACATGAGTATGCAAACGATATGGCATACACAATTGTAACTACCCTCGTCACTGTTTACCGATTAACTACCGAATACTGCTAAACTGAGACTGATCATGATTTGTAATTGAATTGATTGAAATACTAAACTGACTGACCGAAATCTGGAACTGAATTGATTAAGTATATCTATTATATTGCATTTCTATCTGTTGCCTGTTTGATTATCTGTTCATGTTTTTATGTTTGAACTGCAAATTGAAGGCCTTATCAGCGGCCGAACCTAAAATTGGTTTATGGTTTATGATCGTTAGAATTTATGTAATTTTATGGTATATTTACTTGAAAAGTGATTTAGTATGATTAAAATAGATTAAAATAAGCTAAATTGCATAATTGGCCTTATTTACCATAAAGCCACTAAGTGGGCCACTTAGCCAACATACTTGAGCCTTGTTATACATGTAAACAAAACATTTCTTTAGCCTTATTTCTTGTCTCAACCGACCAAGAGAGAGTGAGGGGGAGAATTGATTTGTTCTTGAGAGAATTGCTTGGAAATTAGAAGAAATTGTAGAAGACTTGCAACATTGAGCCTCCATACCTCTAATTCTAGACTTAAGGTAGATTCATTGTCTTCTTGTTTATGTTTTGAGTTGATTCTTGCATGGTTTAGAGCAAGTTGAAGTCTAGAGCCAATTTATGGCTCAACTTGTTGTGTTGAAGCTTAATTGTTGCATGCATATATATATATTGAAGTTTTGAGGTTGTAGTTCATAATTCCTCACATGTATGTTCATAATATTGTTATAGTTCATGTTGTCATCATGTTTTTGCAAGATTTGAGCTCATTTGAGCAAGCATTGAAGCTTTAAAATGGTTTAAATTCATGCATGTTTGCATGTTCTTCATGTCCATGAAAATTGGTTTGAAATTTGGATTTAATTGAGCTACCCTTGGGCCTTGATTTTACAAATTGAGCTTTGAATCATGTTATTTCATGTGTTTACAAGTGTTTTCCAGGTTTTCAGCCCAAGAGGATCGATTTTAATGCATTTAAACTTGGTTTTGTGTTTGGGACTCAAATCTGGGTTTTCCAGATTTTGGACCCACGCTCGAGCGAGGAAGTCCACGCTCGAGCGTACACTCTGTGATCATGCCTTCTGCTCGAGCGAGAAAAGTGACGCTCGAGCGTGAAATGCGTGCATCTAGTACTTTACATGAGCTTGCAGTCCGCTCGAGCGAGAGAATTCACGCTCGAGCGAGGACTTGTGTCTCACGCTCGAGCCAGGGTCGAGCGTAGATTTTGAGCATCCAGTATTTTCACTGTAGCTTGCAGTCCGCTCGAGCGAGAGAATTCACGCTCGAGCGGAGCTCCTTTGTCTGCATGTCCGCTCGAGGGTAGAAAGCCACGCTCGAGCGAGACCCCTGTTTTCTGAAAATTTTGTAAAGTGTTTAAAAGTGCATCTTTGCATCCTCTTTCCATCATAGACATTCCTAAGGCATGTTTAAGACATCTTAATGAGGATATAGATGTAAAACACACCAAGGCAATTAGAGATTAAGTTATTATCTTTCCCAACTGTGTAGCTTAGTGTGTGTTCGATCTGTTAACTGTGTAGGGTTGGCTTCCGAGGAGACGCTCTAGCTTACTGTAGCCCAGAACTCTGTGAGTAACAATTGTGTAAAGATATGTTCAACTGAGAATGTTTTCTGACTGTTTAACTGAACTGCTTTCTGAATCGATACTGCTAATTGAATGAATGTATGTCCTATATTCTGAATTGTATTATGGCATCCTTAACAACTACTGTTTACTGTTATTGTTACAGAGATCTCTGTCGGTTCCCTTGTTGGAACCACCACTGTTTACTGATTGATGGCCATCATTGACTGTTCGGTCTTTCGAGACCTACTGTTTACTGTACTGCTATGCTAATGGATGTACCACATATGACTAAAGGACTGATATACTGAATTAATGAACTATTTTCATTAGTGAAGGACATTCATTCTTAACCTCTTTACGCATTATGTTATCCACTGGGCTTTAGCTCACTGTTTATATATATATATGTAGGTGTTCAGGCACCAGACCGAAGCTAGGAGCGTGGATTAGACTCCCCTTTTTGTCAAGCCAACCACTGTGCCTCACTGCGAGGTTCCGAGCCTGCCAAGCTATGGCTTAGGGGTGTTTTTATTTCCCCTGTCTGTCTCTGTGTCTGTTTTGTATAACTGTATAGACTTAGCACTGCACTGTACTGTTAATAGGGATAAGGTCCCTGTTCTGAATGGTTGTAAATATTGTGCACACCGTTCTGTACTGTATATATATGTATGTATGAAAAAAATCTTTTTGCATACAGACTGTCACAGCTCATTAGACATTGTTTATTTACTGTTTTGGCTTCCGCTATGCCCCTGTACTCTGTTTTACTGTATTACTGTTAAGCAGGCCTTCGGTAATCTCGGATTACTGGGCGGTTACGGTGCTAAACCCATAGGGGCGGGTTTGGGTCGTAACAACAATGCTAAGAACAACATAGCATACTCAATGCAATGTAACGTAAGCATGCAAACAACATGCAAATAAACATGCTAAATGGACTTAAACCGAATGTGGACAGACCTCAGCCATGCCCAAAACAGTGGCCATAATGATGAAACTAAGGCATGAAGATCAAGACAAGCATGCTCAATGCAATGGCCCATTGACTAAGCATAAGAGCACAACCCTCAAGAGTGCTCAAAGAGTGACAAATGTGGAAGTGTAACAACACTATAAGCTCTGAAATTAAGCAAGAAATGATGTCAAATCATTCAAACAGCATAAGCATGGCATGCTAGGGTCCTTAAGGCATAAGGTTAGCAAAGAGGATTATACAAAGGGACATGCAACACATGGCACAAATGCATGAATCAATCATGGACAGAGCTCAAATAGGTCTAAACAAAGACCAAAAAACATGCTGAGATGGGAGCTCAAAGGCCTAAGCATGCATTTATGCACACTAGGCCATAATCAAGGCAACAATGCTCAACCCTTAGAGGCACTCAAAGGGTGAAGGAAATGGGAACATGGCAGTCCTATATGCTCTAAAATGTCATGTTAAATGATGCCAAATCATGTACATGATATAAATGAAGCATGCTATGGTGCTCAAAGCTCAAAGCTAACAAGGCCAATTGCACTATAGCTATGCAATACATGAAACATATGGCCAATACAACCCAAAACAGTCCTAGAGCATGTCAAAATGATGCTAAAACATGTATGGAAGGAAGCCAAAAAAGGCTAGCATGGTGAGCATGAAGCATGAAATATACAAGGCTAAAAGGGAGGATTACACTACACCTACCAAAGCCAAGCATGAGATGGCTTCGCCAACAAAAATCAGAGTTATATCATGGCAAAATAACCCCAAAAACCCACTGAAATGATAGCTCACAAGCTTAGGCATGAAGGCATACGCAATGGCTCATGTTTAAGGCATAAAGGACCAACCCTTCAAAGCATTGAAAGAGTCACAAATGCAAGTGTATGACCACACTACATATACTAAAATCACATTTCAAATGATGCCAAATCATGAAAATAGTCCAAGTAATGCATGCTAGTGGACTTAATACACAAGGCTAGTGAACAAGATTGAACCATGGCTATACAAAGCAATTCATGCATGACCAAAACAACACAAATCAAAGCTAGAACATGCTAAAACATGGACAAAAGCTTCTTGGAGTTAAGCCAAAACATGCTAGAATGATGGTCTAAACACATGGTGCATGTTAAGCTAGTGAATGGAAATGCACTACAAGTGCATGGAGCATGCATGGGGCCATCAAACCAACCCAAAACAGATCTAAGGCATGTTAAAACAACACCAAAAACCTACTGAGATGGACTCAAAACATGCTAGAAATACATGCTACTTCATGAAGCACACAAAACTAGTTTGCAAAATTTACACTACAAGTGTATTAAGCATGCATGAGGTGACAAAACCAAACCAAAACACTGGTATGCCATGTCAAAATAACCCCAAATACATGCTAAGATGGAGCCAACATAAGCTTAACAAACATGCTCAAATATGAGGCAAATGAAGCAAGCATACAAGACACAAGGAGAGGGGATGACCCTCTCCTATTTGGGACCTCAAAACACCATTTCCACCACTGAAATTCCTCTGAGTTTCAGTGGTGAGAAGGCCAAAAGGAGGTGGTCCCAATAGCTTAAAAAAAAAGCATAAAACAAGGCCAAACAAGGCACAAGAGGGGGTAGACCACCCCCAACACCAACAAGGCCTTAAACAAACATGTTAAGCCCTAAAATTCAGAGGTTTTTGCAGTAGAAAGTCAAACCAAAATAAGCATGCAAATAGGTCCAAAATCTTAAACAAGAACAAGGGTTTTAAGGATTAGAAGCTCACCCTTGTAGAACCACTTCAAGGCTGCAACTCCAGCAACCTCTTTGAGCTCAAATCAGTCCAAAAACTCCAAAATCAACCTCAAAGTGCCTCAGCAACAATAGGATGGTGTTTCACTATGTGTTTGTGTGCAATAGTATGAAGAAACTACACTTTTGAGCACAAAAATGAAGAAGAAGAGCAATATAGAGACAAAGGGGTCTACGTATAGCTCAAGCACTTTTTCTGAACCTAAGGCATGAGGGAGAAGGTTCCCTTATATAGAAAAAACAAAGTTCAAGCTTGTTGAGGAAGTTTCGAGCTCCAAGTAATCCCTCCATACACGTGTATGGAGGATGGTTTCTGTGCCCAACAGCTGGCACAGCTGGCAAGAAAATATCTTCAGAAAGTTGAAGGAAAGCTGCCGACCAGTTGAAGTGGTCGGCCAGCTACTTTTACTGGTCGGCCAGCTACTTTTACTGGTTTTTCCAGAGGAAAAAGTGGTCTGCAAGAATGAAAAGTGGTTGGCCAGTGGCTACCAAGGCCAAAAAGTGGCTGGCAAGTGTTCAAATTAAAGCCCCAGAAGTTAGCTTTCTGATGGTGCCAGCCTTGCATCAAAATTTCAACTGTGCAAAAAGTTATGCCTGTTTTGGTGAAACCGCGCAGTTTCGGTCCAACCAGATTGATGCCGAACTTCTCCCAAACTAGTTTTCTTCTCTCCTTTCCTCTTTTCTTCAACTCCAAACCCCTAAACAAGGTGTTTTGAAAGATTTTTCAAAGATTTTATCTCTCTTTCATTCATTTCCACTTTGTCCTCGCTCGGTTTACCGAAAAACGCAACATTTAACGAAATGCGAGCCTCGGAACATCGTAGGAACTTTTTTTTCAAAACATTTTGAAAGAGAGAGTTTCAAGGTCTAAAATCTTTTGATCAAGATTGTTTTGGTCCAAAAGGGGTATGAAGTTGGGATTTGACTCTCTCCTTACCAAAGAAACTGAACCTTTGCCCTGCACACCTTTCACCATCAAGTAAACCATCAGTAGTGCCCAAGTCTTAAGGGCAGTCAAAAATAGGGTGTCTGCACATATAATATAGATAAGAATCACATCATGATTAATAGAGGCCGATCTTTGATCGAGCGAGTGAGGTGCTCAATTTATGACCTTCCCCTCTCGTACCTAAGTTCTTGAGTCGAGACAATCTTGGTAATGACAGACACTTTGCCTTTGGCACGAGTCGTGGGTTTCCTAAATTTCTCAAAAATATTTAGGTGGCAACTCTGTATCTGGCAAAGCAATCCATTTTCGGCATAACAGTCCATTTTTAGCATTTTGATTCAAAATCGATTTTCCAAAAGAATTGCCAGATTCGGACTCATTTGTGTTTATCTATTTCACATTGCACTTGTGGAATTAGATTCAGAACCACAGAGGTCCGAACTGTAGGGCTAGTCATATCCGAAAGGAGCACGAAAAGTCAAGCTACACACACCCACTACATGATTAATTAGGGTTTATGAGAGCTTTCACCTCCATCACCACCCATCTATCTTCCCCAAATTCGAACATAGAAATTTGTTAACAATTTCAATGGTTAAAATTCTTGACACTCCTAGAAGTTTTCATTTTTCCAAGTTCGAGAATACGGACCTGAACATTGCTTATTTGTTCAGGAACACATTCCCGAACATAGATTATTTGTTCGGGAATACAGGTCTGAACATGAAAATTTGTTAACACTTTGAATGGTTAAAATTCTTAACACTCCCAGAATTCAAATTCAGTTTTGAAGAAGCAAAGAGAGAAAGAGAGAGAGAGAGAGAGACTTCTTAAGAAACAATTCATGTACGAGAGAGGGCTTATTAAGAAACAACAAATTTAAATTTACAAAGAAACAAGAAAAGGGAGCAACTTATTAAGTCACCAAGACTTCTCATTCGTAGCACCGTCATTGTCTCTTATACACGAAGTGTTTTATTTGATCGTTGGAGAACAAGTTTCAGATGCAAAACAGGCGAGGATATCTTATCCACCCCTTTTGTCAACGCCCTTCATATGTGTGGATTTTCATGGGATTTAAGTTGATGGATGAGTGAGGTCTGTAGGAAATTAGGGAGGAAGTGAAAAGGGGATAAGTGAAAAGGAAGAGAAATTAGAATGAGAGGAGGCACAGAAATTAGGGATTTTTTTGGAATGAAGGTTTTTTTTTTAGGATGTGAGGGTGTTCAATGGGTGGAATATGTGAGGAAAATTTTGATATTATTGGGAGGGTAAAAAGAAATTTTAAGGATTTCAAAATTTATAAATAGGAATCCAAAGAAATGAGGGGTCCAAAATGATTTATGGGGTCTAATAGCACCACTCTTTCAAAATGTGAGTTTATGTTAAAATTGAATGTTAAAAATACAATTTTAACTTGCCACGTCAGCGTAACAGAAGCCATGTCAATTTGAAATCGCATTTTTAATATGCGATTTCAACTTGCCACATTAACGTGTCGTGATATATGTCGACCTAATATTACATTTTAAATATGCGATTTTAAAAATAATTTTCTTAAATAGTTCGTAAAGTGAATCAATGTTTTAAATTATTATTATTATTATTATTTTAACATTAAAAAAAAAAGGGAGAGTTACTGATAAATCCCATAATGTGAAATGTTGGTTCAATTAGTCTTTAAATTATTTTGTTATTCCGTTTGGTCCTGTGCTAATGTAGTTTCCTGAAATACCCTTATTTATTGGGTTGCACGTGGGGTGTTATTGGGTGTCACGGCGGCCAAAAGGGCTATAGTAGTTTTTAGTGATGTTGTTCTGCTGTGTGACGGTAGTATGTGTTTGGTAATAACATTGGAAAAATGCCCAGTAATACATTTTAGTGTGTGACGTTTTTGATGTTATTATATTAACATCATTCTGTCTACCTATTCCTCCCTTATCTTAGAGATCAAGAGGGTTCCCATGCCGGAGCCAGTGCCTCCCTTTGGCCCAGTTGTTGCCGGCGCCGGACTGACCAAAGACGAAGTTGTCAGGACGAAAGATCTGACCGTAGGGACCGGATTAGAGATCAAGAGGGTTCCCATGCTGGAGCCAGTGCCTCCCTTTGGCCCAGTTGTTGCCGGCGCCGGACTGACCGAAGACGAAGTTCCCACGAGGACCGTCCACCAAAATCACGTCCCAATCGACTTCATAGATATGGTTTGGGAGGTCGTTAATGGCTAATTTACAGTCGGAGAAGAGAAGGTTCTGTACGGGTCTGCACTTGTTTCGAATCTGTTCTCTGGCGTAGTCGATTAGGTTGTAGAGATTGCTCACTTTGGTTGTGAATTGAAGATCGTAGGCTTCGATTTGTGGGTGTTTCTCTTCGAGTTTTGTGATTAGGTATGAGCTTTCATCGATGAAGACTGTTCGGCCTTTGTGGTTGGAGGGAGATTTGGGATGTGTGAAAGTGTGGCAGTGTTTGTTTGGGTGTCACGTTGGGAAAATGTCTTATAATAGTTTTTGTTGTGTGACGTGTGTGACAATGAGACGTGTGACAGTGAGGTGTGACGCAGTAAATGAAGGGGTAAAAGCGAACATAATATCAAAATATAAATCAAAATAGGACCTATTAGTGATAATGTTATCACCTATGGGATCTATTAGTATATGCGTTAATTGGTAGGACTAAATGGGGTTGCTAATGCTGATATGGGACTTTTGGATAATTTTCCAAAAAAAAAACTCACAGTTATTTATTTATTTATTTTTATTTTTATTGGCAGTCTTACAAATCCAGATCCACAAACCCTATCCTCCTCATCAGATTACTCGTTTCCGAACAAGAAAGTGAAATCGAATACCGTTGATCATGGATTCAACCCATCTCCTCACAATTTTCTCTCTCCTAACCCTAGTTTCCAAACCCATTTTCTCACTCTCACTCCCAACTCTCCATCCAAACCCTAGCTTCGATTCCGACTTGGCTTTCTTCGGGGACGCCGAGATCGTCAATGGCGGTTCTTCAATACAGCTCACTCGTCCTATTGCTTCGAGCTCTGGTCTTCTCATTCACACCAAACCCTTCAAATTCCTCGAATCGAACCACCCCATCAAACCCATTTCGTTTTCCACCGACTTCTCCTTCTCAATCTCTCCCCATTTCGGCGATGGACTTGCTCTGGTAATCGTTCCCACTAATTTCCCCCAGAAATTTTCCGGTAAAACCTCGTTCGGGTTTTCCCGGGGAATTAAATTCCTTGGGATTGAATTCGATACTTCGATGGACAGCAATGTGGGCGACGAGAATGCGAATCATGTGGGTGTTGATGTGTGTAGTCTTGTTTCAGCTAGGGTTAGCAATGTTTCGTCTCTCAATTTGGTTCTCAACAGTGGAGTGAAGCTACGGACTTGGATCGATTACGATGCGAGTTCGAAAGGGTTGGAAATTAGGTTGAGTAAAATGGGTAATGCGAAGCCATACAATCCATTGATGGTTTTTCCGATCGATTTGGGGGAATTGTGGAAAGGAGAAGAGGTTCTTGTGGGAATAAGCTCATCTAGTGGTAATTCAGTACAGACTAGTACTGTGTATTCATGGAACTTTAGAGTTAGGAGTGTCCCAAATTGGATGCATTCTCAGCCAGTTGATCCCCGGCTTCACTCCGATAAAGGCCGTGATCGGAAAGCCGGGCATAAGAAAGTTCCTTGTCCATTAACTATGCTTTCTGGGTTGATTCTTGCAGTTGGGTGTGGAGTGTTGGTGGTGTTCATGGCGCTGTTTTTGTGGACAATCTTTGTTAATAGGACTGCAGTGATCCCTGAGGAATACTCTTTGCATCATCCCACGAATTTCGGATATAAAAAGGTTAGCGTTGTTGTGGATGATAGCTTGCAAAAATGTTAAGAATTAGATCTTTCAGATGTGCTTATGTTGTTTGTAATGATATGACTTATGTAGTTTTTTATGGAACCACTTATTGTATGCTGTTGTAATTCATGTTGTTGAATTTGTATTATGTTTAAATGAAGAGTTCTTGACTGCCATATGAGTCTATGGCCTGCTTTAATCTCGAAGCGGTTAGTAGAAATATTCATATTTCATCGGTAATAAGTTTATCTTTTTGAAAATTAGGAACAAGTCAAGCCTGTTTAAAAGAAATTTCTGTAGCTTAAGGATGTAGAGAATTGATTAAGTTGAGTGCAAGGTAGATTCTGTGGCAATGTTAGACACACTGCATTTAGTGTGTCCTTAAACAGGCGGACACTGCTGCCCTGTTTTTACCACTTGTCATACTGGGTTTCACCTTCTCTCCTAAAACTTAGGGATGGCTTCACTTAAGTCTTTTATGACGTTCAACATTGCACCCGCAAGCTCGGATTCTACAGTGGTCATAGGAAGCAGGATTGTGTACCCAACAATCCCTCTTTCACGATGACACTCCCGCTACTCAAACCAATGACAACCTAGCTCTAATAGCACTTGTCGGACGGAGTCCCACCATCTCACCTAGGCCTTTACTTATGTCTTTTATGGCATTGACATTGCACCTGCAAGCTTGTTTTTAAAGAAGTCGTAGGAAGTGGCATTATTTGTCAAATCGCGAATCAAATCGTGAATCATATTTCTAAAAAATTGAATCGTGAATCGAATCAAACATTATATATATATATATATATATTATATAAAAAATATATACATATAAAATGACAAATATAGTGCTTAAAATGAAAAAATTAACAATATAATATAAATTTCATGCATAATTGTTTCAAATGTCATTGATTTAAAAGGAAGCTCCAAAAGTTTATAGATCAAACCAAAGCTCAAGCTTCAAAAACCAGCTTTTGACAAAATTCAAAATCCAAAATGACATCATTAGGCATAGTGGCATACAACACAACAGACTATTGAAGTCTAATTTCTAAATGTCAGTCATGTCATCATCAAGAACATTGATCAATTCGTCATCTTCACTTCCAACATCTACTTGCTCCATATTTTCTGTCTCTTCTTCATCAACATCATCATCATCATCATCATCATCAACTTCAACCACTTGTTTCCCTCTATTTGTCTTGTTGAGATTTCTAGGCCCTACAAATAAGAGTAAGAAGTTTCGTATTTGTCATTTTGAACATTCAGGCAGTAGACCCATGAACTTTGAATGCATAAAAGTATATTACCTCTCTTCCTCTTTTTGTTACTTTTTTTTTTTATCAACAACAAAAGCTTTATTGATAAATAAGAAAAGGAAATGAGGATAAGGCATCCTCTTACAAAAAGACTAAGAGAAAACAAAACAAAATTGAAAACCCCCAAACAAGCTAAACACGGGCAAAATCCTACATATCACAAACCGCTAACCAATCTCTAGCTACCAAAAAAAGAGGAACTCCCTTAAATAAAGAGTTCCTCGACACTCAGAAAAAAGTTAAATGACAAACATTATCCCACAAACAACCCACTTCCCGAAACTTTTCATCAAACAACCTTGCATTTCTCTCCCTCCATAGAACCCAAAAAGTTGCAAATACGGCACAAGACCAAAGCATTTTGGCTCTCTTTGATCCTCCAAAAGTGCGAAAATCCACTAGGAGCATATGCGTACACCTTTTTGGGGCTACCTACGCCACATTTCCCAAAGAAAACAATTTATGCCATAAATTTAAGGCTATTGGACAATGCAAGAATAAATGATCCGCGGATTCCCCATTTTTAAAACACAGAATGCACCATTGAGGATTTAGAAAACGATTGGGTCTCCTTTTTTCCAATGTATCATTTGTCAAAATGCCTCCATGAACCAAGGCCCACATGAACACCTTTACTTTTAGGGGAACACAAGCCTTCCAAACTTTTTTGTAAAAAGGAAACTGAGGAACGTAAGGATTATCAATGATGTACTCAAAAAAAGACTTACAAAAAAATATCCTGACGAATGAAGAGCCCAAACCCACTTGTCCTCCAACAGAGGAGATAAAGAAAAATGATCAATTCTGGCCAGTAAAGAAGTCAAATGAGAAGCCTCCCTATCATTAAGATTCCTAGAAAAATCAAAATTCTAGGAAATTGGAGCCAAAAGTGAGCAAGCCATGGACGAAATTGAAGAATTATGAGAACGAGCCACTCTATAAAGATGTGGGAAATCGACAGCAAAAGAAGACTGACACATCCAAACATCCTCCCAAAATCGAACAAGTTCCCCATTGCCCACCCGAACAGAAAGATGACGAGACCAACATGTGAAAATTTGAGAAATAGACTTCCAAGGAGCACAATAGTTACCCCTCAAAACCACCCATGAATCCCTACCATTGTCATGAGTCCCATATTTGCTTCTTATAACCGAATGCCACAATGAATCAACCTCAAGGGGAAATCTCCATAACCACTTGCCAAGAAGAGCCATGTTCCTAGCCACAATATTACCGATAGCCAAACCCCTCTTCTCCTTAGGTAAAGACACTAACTCCCAATTCACCAGGTGATCCTTTTTCCCCTCATCCTTTCCTTCCCAAAGAAAATCCCTAATCAACTTTTCTAGAGACTTTGCCACCTTAACTGGAATCTTGAATAAAGATAAATAAAAAATAGGGATACCACTCAAAACAGACCTAACCAAAGTGTATCTACCCCCACGTGATAATAAAGCCTTACTCCATCCTTCCAATTTCTTGCCAATCTTTTCCACCACAGGAGACTAAAAAGCTTCACTCCTAGGATTACCCCCCAATGGAAGATCCAAATATTTAAACGGAAGTAACTCTATACCACATCCTAAAAGTGACGCCCTGTTCTGAAGTTGATCTTGCTGCATATTGATACCCACCACACTACTTTTTCCCAAATTGACCTTAAGCCCTGAAATAATCCCAAAAAGTCTCAAAATCGAATGAAGATTAAGGCCAAGTTTGGCATACACAAAATAATCCATCTTTTTATCTTTTTATCTTTTTTCCATCACATCACTTCTCTACTTTTCTGCACATCTTTTCGTAAAAAGGCAAAAAGTGCACTTATTTAGGTCATCCCAAACAACCCTTAAAGTAGCTGACTTTCATCTCCTGAGAAAAAAAATATGGTATCATCCGCATATTGTAAATGAGTCACACTAACTTTATCCCGCCCCACCTCCAATCCTGCAAAAAGACCTGCTTCATTAGCTCTATCAACCATCCTTCCCAGAACATCGACCACCAAAATAAAAAGAAAAGGAGATAGTGGGTCCCCTTGTCGTAGCCCCCGCGAAGCCGTAAAGCATTCCCCTGGTTTACCGTTCACTATGATTGACATATTACAAGTCGACAGACAACCCCTAATCCAAGATCTCCACCGCCCACCATATCCCTTCTTATCCAATACAAAATCCAAAAACTGCTAATCCACATGATCATATGCCTTCTCAAAATCAATCTTAAAAATAAGACCTTCCCTTCCTGAACTTCTATATTCTTCCACTACTTTATTTGCTACTAAGGCAACATCTAAGATTTGTCTTCCTTTGACAAAAGCTCCTTGCGCCCTAGACACTGTATCCCCTAAAGACATCTTCAGTCTTTTTGATAAAACCTTCCCCAAAATCTTATACAACGACGTTACCAAACTGATAGGCCTAAAATCTCTCACTGTAACAGTATTCACTTTCTTAGGAATCAAACAGATGAACGTAGCATTTGTACTTAAATTAACAACCCCCGACTCATGAAATTCCAAAAACACTTTCAACAAATCCCCTTTCACCACCTCCCAACAATCCTGAAAGACCGCCATGGAGAAACTATCCGGACCTGGAGCTTTGTCTCTTTCACAATCAAAGACCGCCTCTCGAATTTCCAATTCATCAAAAGGCCTTTCAAGCCATGCTGCAATTGTCGGATCAATGGTTCCCCACTCCAATCCTTCAATCCCTGGTCTACTCATCTCTTCCTTCAAATAAAGCTTAGAATAAAAATCGTAAATGCCGCTAACAATTTGATTCTCCCTTTCCACCATTACCCCTGGGTTTATTTCCAATCTCTTAATGAACTTCTTCTTTCTTTGCCCATCTGCAACCCTGTGAAAAAATTTTGAATTAACATCTCCTTCCATCAACCATTTGATTTTTGTTTTTTGAGCCCAAGAAACTTGTTCCCGAAAAGTCAGCTCTTCTAATTTTAATCTCAACTCCGATCTTTCCCTCCTAAAAGACTCAGCTAACGCCCCTTGCAACTCCAAAGCGTCTAACTCTACTATTGTACTCATTACCTCCTTTTTTGAAGACTCCAAATTCCCAAAAATCTCCCTATTCCAGCACTTCACCTTCTCTTTTACTAACTTCGACTTTCTCATAAATTTAAAACCCTCCCAACCATGACAGCTAGCATTCGTCCACCATTCCTCAAAATTCCATTTAAAAGATGTATGCTCCAACCACATGTTCTCAAATCTAAAAGGCACCGAACCCCATTTTAATGGACAACTTTCAATCACAATAGGACAGTGATCTGAAACTAATCTAGGTAGCGATTCTTGTCTTAAATTGGGAAAAACCCCTTCCCACCTCAAAGAATATAAAAATCTATCCAATCTACAGCACACCAAATTCTCTTGAAGATTAGACCATGTAAATCTTGCATTACACAAAGGAGGATCCACCAACTCACTCTCTCGAATAAACAAATCAAAGTCTCTCATCCCCCTAGACGCTCTAATCCCATTAAGCTTTTCTAAAACCTTCCTAACCACATTAAAGTCCCCTCCTAAACACCAATTTGGAGAGCACAACCCAAATAAACCATATAGCTCCTCCCAAAAATCCCTACGCCTAGAAGGCCTATTAGGTCCATAAACCCCAGTCAACCACCACTCCGAATTGTCCAGATTCCTAAACCTAACAGATAATGAAAACTCCCCCACTATAGTTTCACACTCATAAACAACTCTGTCATCCCACACTATTAAAACTCCCCCTGATCTACCAACTGAAGGCAAACACACCCATCTTCTATGTCTAACTCCCCAAAGACTTTACATGAACCTCCTATCTCTTTTTGTTACTTGATCCCACTTGAACTTGAAAACATTCATCAATATCTAGCCATGCGGTGTACTCAAGTAGGGCAGGATCTTTTTCAATTATCCACTCATCATCAGATTCCATATCCGATAGAGAAATAAGATCATAGGCATTTCCTTGTTCTACCCTTTGTTGGTGTCTTGCTTCTAATTGGAGATTATACTTTGTCTCCTTCGTCTTCTCTCTCATCAAACCCTAGCTTGACTTCGTCTTCAATTCAATTTGTCTCTCTCGACTCCTCTTCTATTTGTGCTTTCTTTTTTAGTTAAAGACGTCAAATGATGTCATTTAATAGAGTTGGGTAGGAGGAAAAAAAAGAAAAAGAAATTTGAATCGTGTGTATCGGACGATTCATGTCGATTTTGACAATGAATCGTCTAATTAATTTGATTTTATAATTCTAGTATGCAAGTCGAATTGTTTTATACGAAAATCATATCAAATCGTACGATTCATACAACCATGTATTCAACATAACCAACCAATTGCTTTTTTAGCCTAATGAAGTTGCCCATCTCTATAGTGTGGAGATTAAACTTCCCAATGCATGGCCTTGGTCTTAGGATTAATCTGCCCATGTGATAAAGGTGGGTCTCATACAGTTATTAGATTGATTTATACATATACTTGGGTTAAGATAGTAGAATCTGGAATCTACTGAGAAACCTAATATGTGTAGGATTTGATTACCTAATTGTATGGAGTTAGGATTCTCATTGGTAAATTATTATAAATAGTCATGTGGACTATAGAGTTTCTTTGAGAGAGTAGTGAGGTAAAAAATAGAGATGTAAGGGGTGAGAGAAAAATATCGTGGGCACCAAGGTGAGCAATGACTCAACTACTCTTGAGCATGGGGTTCCGGTAGTGGTGTAGATTTTGAGTGTTTTGGCCATCTCACATGTATTCTTTATTTTATTCATCGTGGAAGCTCTCTCTCCCGTGGATGTAAGCAATTTGGGATGAACCACGTAATTCTATACGTGATTGGTTTTTTTCTTTGGTGTGTGCGTGAGTGTGCTTCCCCGTTTACGTTGGTGGGATATGGTATAAATCCCAACACTTGGCACTGGTCTTAACTCTACTAAAACCATCCCATGAAGTAATGCCATGGAACCTTCAATCTAGCTTGCAATATTATGATTTGCTAAAATAGATAGCATCTTTCCTTTGTGGCTTTGCCTATTGCAAAATCCTAAGTACTAGAACTTCATCTTATGTCAAGGTTGGCTTTTTTCAGAATGAGAACAAATAATTTGAATTACTCGTAACCTATTATTCCGCTTTCTGTGAACATGGTGTGTGGGTTATTTTCAAATATGCTGGGATCAGCACAACTCCATGTGATTGTGAGTTACATGCATATTCATAAGGTTCATATTCAGCTGCATTGTCATTGTGTTTGTTTGAGATTCCAAGCTCATATTTGTAGTCATGAACTTCTCGGATCTGGTCATCACTAGTGAATTCTTTGTAAAATTGTTGATTGTGATAGCATAGCACCTTCACAACTATCTCCTTGCTTTACTTCTGGTTGAGAGTGCCATTCATGGGATGATCACCCATAATTTCAGATTCCTTGATTTCTTTGTATATCTATTTCAACATTGAACTATTGGTGATAGCACCTTCATCTCTTTTTGTTCTTAGTCTTTTTTCTAAAATGTGGACTTTTATTTCTTTATTTATTTAGTTTGGTTGCATCCACTCTCGAGTTCTGATGCTCTGAATTTGGATTAGAACTTTTTTTGGCTATCATGGGAGTGAACAATTTTTCTCTTAAATGATTTATTATTTGATTGCTGGCCAAATATGTAGGTTATAAGTGATCTGCATACTGAAATCCTATACTACTGTTCTTTCCTTATTGTTAATTGGACCTTTCTGTGTGACTAAACACGAGTGATTCTTTTGCGTGCCCTTATTGCTGATCTTGCACCTATCATCTTGATCTAATCTTTGCATGTTCACACAATGACTGAGGCATCTAGGATGTATTATTGTGTTGTTCCATTTCCTGAATCTGTGGGATTGGTTAAATTTATGATTTTAATTCAGCACAAATTTTAATTACTCTATAGACTACATATGTAGGAATTTATATTTAAGCCTCTAGAGTTGAGTACAAGCACCTTTTTGTGGTAATCGAAACTTCTTCTCTAATCCAGAAAGAGGCCATGCACTTAAGCCATCCCTGTCTTCCCAGAACCCCAACCCTAATCTTGAATAATGAATACCTTTGGTGATGGAACTTAGATGTACTATTTCCTAAGGTTAGATGCTGGTAGAATTACTGATAAAGGAGAGATTATTTGCACGCCAACTGGTGTCTTAACATAGTGGTGACTTGACACCAGGGTTCAAAACCCATCATTTACACAAAAAACCAAAAACAAAGCAAAGCAAAACAAAAACGAAAGTGGAAAGTGAAAAATCTGGGGGTGGCAAGCTACCACTCACCACTCTCCTTTCCAAAACGAATACCTAGACCCTCTTTCTAATTTTTAAAGTGTACCATTTGTGGTAAACTTTTTTTTGTAGGAAGTAATTTACACTAAAGGAGTATTGCACAAAACAGGCATAGTATATGACATACAAACCCTTCCCTCCACCCTGAACAAAAGAATAATAAATAAATATAGGGCAAAATCCATTTAACCCTTTGTGGTTTTCCCTAAAAGCACTTCCCCAAAATCCATTTTATCTTTTTATGGTTTGTCCTAGAAGTACTTCAACTCCCTCTCATTTAAAAATAATCATTTCATCATCATATGATTGGGAAGTGTTATCATTACAATTTTGTCCAAATTGGTGGAAATTGTAACACAGGTGCCTAATTTGAGTATCCAAATAAAATCTTAATGCAAAATGACAAATATACCATTGTCTTCTTCCATTCTCTAAAAACCCTAACCAAGATGAGCAGTCAGCTCCTTCGTCATTCCCTGCCACTACTGCCGCCCTCCCTCCTCTCCCGCACCACTGCCGTTACATTTAATTTACTTAAATTTGCACCATAAAATCAATTGTAACACTCACAGGTTTTTGGTTGAAGATTTTGGTCCTTTCTAAAATCAATCAAAGTACACATAAACAGTATACTCTTCTTATAATTTGCAAAATAGAGTCAGCAATGAGGAATTCACCTTGAAAATTGCTACAGTTCATATACTCCGCAGACAGATAGTTGACTCTTTTCTTTTTTTTTTTTCTTTTCTTTTCTTCTTTTTTTGATTATCAATTGATTAAAATTAATAAGCAAACAAATTTGATGAAATGAGAAAGGAATTGGTTCTCTCCCAGTTTTTTTTTTGTTTGTTTTTTTGTTTTGAGAAGGTTATAGTATTTATATTTACAACACAAGTGTATAATCTAATCAAGGGGAAAGGGGGACGAGACTCGAAACCCAGACCTCGCGTCTGGTAAAAGGGACCCTTACCACTTTGGCTACTCCGTTGTGTCGCTTCTCTCCCAGTTAAGGTTAGCCTTTTGCCCTATGCTACACACCTACGCGCATATCTTGGAAAAATTATTTGGTTGTCCAAGGACACCACGGAGCCCCTTGTTTTCCCATGATCTAACACAAAATCGTGAGTCTCATTCTCTCCACCAATCACAACATACTAGGGCATCACATCATAATGTCGCAGGACCACCAAATAATTGCTCCATATCTTGGAGTTCTAACTTTCTATTGGGAACCAATCAAATTAAAGCCCTAACACACTACTCATATTCCTTAATTAGCAACGACCCTCCCATCTGGAATCTTGATAGAAGAGTCCTTTGGAATTGAAAAAACAGATATGAAGATGACAGAAAAGGAAGAGTCCTTTGGAATCAATAAAACAGATATGAAGATGACAGAAAAGGAATGCCAATACATTACATTACATTTTAATAAGTCTGGAATAGGTAGTTGGCAGTGGATCTCACAGGAAAGGTCTGTTCCGTCTTTTTTTTTTCTTTTTTTTTTTTTTGTCCAAATTATTTGTGTTCATCATACTTGTTTGTATGGGAGCATTAAATGTCCAATGGTTCAAACAATTGCACAGCAGCACATGGGTATTGTGCTTCTCTCTCTCTCTCTTTTCCCTTTTTTATTTTTAACCAATCCATTGAGAAAAGGGTATTATGGTATTGGTAAATATGAATCCATATGATCAATAATCTTTGAATTTATTTTCTTTGTGCATTATAGAGGAATGTTAAACAATTGTAGACCCAGGCCGTGGTTGGCAGCATCGTCTCAGATAATCGTATTAGGATAATTTCAATTAAAGTGAATCTCTTTTTGTGTAATGTTATACCAAATTTTTTATCAAATAACATGTGAGACATTTAATCATTTATTTGATAAAATATTTAAACTTATAGCACTTTTTAATAAACTATCCGCCGCGGTGACAGCATGGTGCTGTCCCAGCACCGCCACCAAACCCTTCAACACGATACATGATGTCGAACGATGTCTATGTCGATGCCGATATTTAAAACCTTGATTGGGAGAGCTCACCAAGAATATCTCTTGGGGATAAAAACGTGTCTTGTATTCTAGGACCCATTGTACATGTGGCTTCCAATCCTCCACGTGTCTCTCTCAATTTCCAACTTTTGTTACCCATTGCATTTGCATTAATTGACATACTGAATATTGAGATATGGACTGTTGCACATGAAATATTCAATGGTTTTTATTTTTATTTTTTATATTTTTTAGAACCAACACAAGAAGAAAATATTCAATGGTTGAAACAATTTGAAACAAAGAAAGACCAGAGACAGAAATTGATGGACACAACTCAAATGCAATTTTACAGGTGGATAGAAACGTATCTTGTGGTTGTAAGGACGATAGGAGATTTATAAAATCTAGAGAGAATTCTTTGTACATGATCAAAAGTTTCATTCCTTTCAGAATGGACCTTGTAAGAATAATACATATATTCAAATCCAAAAAAGATAGAAATTGAAACAACAGCCTTACAACATGGCATGTATTAATTCCAACTATCATCATCCTTTATCTAAAATATAGTTACTTTGGGAGATTCTCATGATTTATATGGAAAAAAAATAAGAGAAATTGCATATCAATGTGCTTGATCAAAAATATGGAGTTGCAACTCTCTCTTTTTTGGTATAAATATTATTATACTAATATATATTTATATTAAAAATTATTTTTATAGTAAATTATTTTGATATAAAGAATGGTGGAGTAAAAAATGGTGGAATAATTATTTAAAAAATGATAGAGAAAAGATCATATTAATTAAGTACAACAAGTAAATTAGGCAGGATAATAGAGGGCAAAATATAGTCCCCATCTAATCTCAGGGGATTGCTTTTCTAATATCATCTCCCATGAGGAATTATTAATCCTATCTATGGAAATTTATTATAATTCTAAGTTATTGTGAATATCCTTCTCTATTTTCTAAACAAACACAATATTAATAGACTCTACCTCCATCCTAATCTAATTTCATCCTCCTATAACACAAAACAAATGGACCCTTATAGCACAGACTCTCTTCAAACTAAAAAACACTTAATATACATAATTGGATCTCACTTTTTATATTTTTTATCATATAATCAATATTTTAATAAATTTTTTTAGTCATTCTATTAAAGATGTTCTAAGTATAAATTATAATATTAATTTATTATTATTTTATTATTATTATTTATTTAAATTACACGCGTGTGTGTAATGGAAGGCTGGCGTTTGCTTGGCACATTCATGAGTGGATGCAATCATGCAAATATTTGGTTTTACCTTTTTTATTGTCCTATGATGTTTTCTTCTTCCTTAATCAATCAGTGAGTTAAAAGTTTCAGTTTCTAATTTATTTTTTTTATAAAAATGTTAAAAAAATTAAAAAATAATTTTTATCCATCTTCTTAAAATACCTCTCAATGCCTTAGTCAGGACCAACTCGAAAGAAAAAAAAAAATTAAATAATGCTATATGTATTAATTAATGTATTAATTAGTATACTAACAGATAATGTAACATAATTTTAGAAGTTTTAGATATTTATAATTTGTATAATAAGTGGGATCAGTAATAATGACATAACACTAATTAATACACTAGTGTGTATATTAATTAATACATGTGGTATCACCGTTTTTTTTAATATGAAATACTTTCACAAACAAAAAAAAGTTATAGCCTTCGAATTAGAAATTCATAATTTACTCATTATGAGCATGTATAGTGATTAAATTGATAAAATATGTAGTTTATAAATAAAATAAATTTAAATTATTAATTTTTATTTCTGAATAAATAATTGTGGATTTATAGTCTTGCTATTTTTTATATTTAATTTTATTATGTAAAATTTTTATGTATTTTTAATATAATTAATTAAAAAATTTATAAGAACAGATGCCTTTTAGTGGTTATCTGACACCGATCCCAGTAGAATAATTCCCGCCGGGGGGGGGGGGGGGGAAGGTGCATCTGCCTGAAATATGTAAATAATGTATCCCTAAATAATAATAAAACCAAAAAAAAAAAAAATTATGGTGATATTTATTAAACTTTCAATGATGAGTGGATGCAAATGTTGCTTTACTTTCTTTTTTTTTAATATTTTTATTTGTTTGTTTGGTTGACAGGTGCTTTTTTTAAAAAAAAATTAAAGATACAATATATATCTAACCTGATGGAAAAAAAAAGAAAAAAAGCCACTAAGGCTTCGTTTGGGAAGACGGACCCAGACTATTTTAGTCACAAAAGACAAAAAATTTTTTAGTCTAATAAGACAAAACATCACATCCATCTATAATCATTATATTTTTCACTTTCAAAAAGTCAAAAAAATTAAAAAGTCATTCTCAAACAAGAATCGATAAGATTGGTAGCTCGAGAAATGTGGCTCAAATAGACAAAACGACGTCGTTTTGTCTACTTTTTTTTTTTCTTTCTTTCTTTTCTTTTCTTTTTCTTTTTCTTTTTCTTGCTTTTGAATCAGAAGACAGAAAAGAGAGAGAGAGAGAGAGGAGAAAAGAGGAAGAGAGAGAGAAAAGGAAGAGAGGAGAAGAAAAGAAAAGGAAGAGCCATCATCGGTGCCATCACCGCCATTAGAGGCGCTCGCCATCACTGCCATCACCGGCGACTGCTATCACCGATCTGAAGATGATGATGTTGATCTGAAGAAGATGATGATGTTGATTTGGAGATGATGAGCATTTTTCTTTTTTTTTTTAGTTCTAGATCTGAATCTGTTTTTCGTATATTTATTTATTTTTTACTTGTTCTGGATCTGAAAAAAATAAAAAAAATTTGTTGATGTTGTATATCTGAATCTGTTTTGATGATGTTGATGTTGTATATCTGAATATGTTTTCTGTAAATTTTAATATTTGAATCTATTTTAATATCTGTTTTGATGATTTTGGGTTTGAAAAACTTGTTTCTTTTTTCTTGGAAATAAGCTTCAGTGGGTTTGAAAAACTTGTAGCAGCACTCTGCAATATGGGAAAGAAGATTTTATCATAAAATTAGCAAGTGCCTAATCTTCATCATATTTACAAGTTTTTCAGTGGGTTTGATGAAGAAAAAGATGTTTTTGATTGGGGTTTTTCTGAACAAATTTTTGTGTTGATTATGGAATGAATTTTTTCAGAAAAAATTCGTGAACAAATTTTTTCTGAACAAATTTTTGTGATGATGTTTAATCTGGGTTTCTTTGGAACATCATCAAGAACAAATTGCTTGAACACCATCATCTGGGTTGCTCTTTCTTTTCTTTTTCTTCAGCTTTTTTCTTCTTCTTCAGTTCAGAAAAACGCGAAAAAAAAAAAAAAAAAAAAAAAAAAAAAAAAAAAAAAAAAAAAGACACCAAAACGACGTCGTTTTGGTGTCGAGCAAATTCGGGCCACCGAATTCGAGCTACATAGCGGGGTCGAACAAGAATCCTTAGTCCAAAATAACCAAAAAGTCAAAAAGCCAACTCATTTTCTAAACGAGCCCTAAGTGGTGGTTGCGGATGAATTCAAAAGGGTGACAATTGGTAAAATTATAAGCTAATGGATTACAACCACCTAATTTTATATGTGAAACTTGAACCACCAACCTCTTATATTGGGTACGTTACAGAATCATTAACGCTGTCGAAGTTTAGAGTTCAAAGTTTTTGAATCCTTAGAAGAGATTATTATAAAAGTTAAGGGCATATTTAGGTTAGGTTTGGCATTCCTTAAAAAAGTCAAAAAGTCACTATTCTATTTAAATCACATCATCTTATTTAAGTTACATCATCTCTCTACCACATCACTTCAAACTCAACCCATATTTTATAAAAGATCAAAAAATGCACTTATTTAGATTATGCCAAACAACTCCTTAATATTATTTTTTATTTTTTATGTTTTTATCTGACTGTCTAATCGTGTAACAAAACTATTTCATTACATTTTTTTCATATCTTTAATTATAATTTTTTTTAAAAAATACTCAAATCTTAAAAAATTAGAAACCCTAAGTTTTTACTCAATCCATCCTTTCACCACCACCTCCAACAGTCCATCAAAGTTGTCACCACTCCACTACCATATTTTCCCTCCCTCCACTAATTGATTTCCACCCCTCTCCACTCGATCAGCCACTACTACCACCTCTTGGTCCCTCTCTATTCTACCCAACCACCTTTTCTCTAGATCTCCGTTCTCCGTCACTTATTACCTCTTCCTTGTAGCCCTTTTCCCGCTGCAACCCCCTCACCTCAGATTTTTCCTCCCTAATGCATCTTTCCTCTTCCTTGTAGGCCTTTCCCATTATGACCCACTCATCAATTCCCTCTCTCATCAACGCTGTAACTCTCTCCGTTATTATGGACCCCTTCCTCCTAGCAAAACCCTCCTAGTCCACTACAAACCCCTCCCTACCTTCTGTCTCCTACCGATACTACAACCCCTACTCACTACAACCCCCTTGCTTAGCTCCTTACCCCCTCTCCCTCACCACTGACCCTTTCCCTAATTTATCTCCTCTCATTGTGACCCTTTCTCTTACAACGCATTGCAATACCCTTCACAACCACATTTTTCTTACTAACAACTAGGGTTATGCAAAATACCATTCAATCCGTTAAAATCGCACTGATTCGCACTATTTAATCCGCTAATCACGGACTAAATTTTAAAATTTATAATCCACCTTCAAAACTGCTCCAGTCTGCTATAATATGTATATATTTTTAACTTCTAATGAAATATCAAAGTAAAAATTAGTGTGAGATATTTAAGATATGAAACTTGTTAAAAATTAGTAGTTATATATATAAAAAATATTATGTAAAATTAGTTTGTATTATGTATGTACGAGCAAGAAATAATATTCTCGTATAATCATGTTGATCAAGTCTGCGCTCCTCCAAACGTCGTCACTTTACTCCCTGAAAACACAAACGTGAGCTAGCCGGCGGGTGTGTGCCGGGTACCTCTCCGATGCCTAATTCAGCAAAATAGACAAATAGACAAAAGCTCTGTGTATTAGAGAATCAAAGCTCTGTTACCTGTACATAGGTTATGTTGTGAGCTTTTATAGGTTCCGCGTGGCACAATCGTAGTAGGACTTTATTCCTCCATGTAGAGTCCTCCTAGGAATCACTCTCCTGAAAGATAATGCTTACCCTTTCACACCCCCCTCACTGCATAAACCAAGTGAGATGGTTCTAGCTCGGTGGTATGTCCAAACGACCGAGCTAGTATTGCCATGTTAAAGTGGAAGGTTAGACCGAGCTCTGCCTAGCTCAGGTCTTCCCTTCTCCGCTAGTACCTCGGTTTGACATACTCCAACCGAGCTAACAACTCAAGACCGAGCTAGCAATGTATAATGATGTAATTATCTCACCGTGACAACGCGTGAAACTTAGCTCGGTTCGGACCTCAACAAGGCCAAACCAGTTAGCTGAACTATATCATTACTTACCCCGGTCCATTACGCGGCCCAACTTGCAAAGAAGGCAATTTCTTTAGCTCGGCCCAATTGATTTATAAATTACCCTATCAATTGCTCCTTAATTCCGTCTGTGTAGCATGATTGGGATTACTCTTCTACCTGCCGAGCTAAAAAGCGGCCTTCAACCGGGCTAAATTCACACTAAGCTACCAATCTGTCCGGTCAAAACGTCTTTTCAGTCGCTGTAACTGAATCGCTTCCTATTCCATGGACACGTGGCAAACCCTCATTGGCCCAGCATAGCTGTCACGCCGTCTTCGTACTCTGAAAAATTTGAACAATCCTGCCTTTTCTCGCGCTTTTCATAAAACTTTACTCTTTTGAACCAAACTTACCACTATTCATCTTCTTCTCTCTCTATTTTCTGAGCTTCCATTTTTCCTCAATATTGTACCTGAAACAAGCTCGCATTCTCTGCTGGTGCTGTTTTTATCTTTGATTCCACCATTTTGAACTAGTAAGTGGCTCAAATCTCTTGCTTTCCCATTCATTTTGTGAATATACATAATATAGATACATATATACTCATATATATCACGAAACATTCTCTATGTAAACATGTTATAAGTAAGAACAGAGAGCACCAAAAACCAAACCCCCAAACCATAGGTTTATGTTTAAGAGCACACCCTCTGGATTCAAAAATCATGAGGTTTGAATCTAGAATCGTGGTGTGACCGAGCTAAAAACCTGTTTGGGAAACTCAAGGCTTAGATTCAACCGAACTAGGGAACCTTCTAGGTGTGCACCCACCCAAACTAGATGACTCCCCCATCAACCGAACCAAAACGTCACGCCAAACTAGATAACTCTTGCAAGTGACCGAACTAAAGCTTTATGCCAAACCTTTAGTTTATTGTAGCCGAGCTAAAATCCTTTGCAACAACCGAACTAAGAACAGATAGCATTCTTTTTAGCCGAGCTAGGCTTATACTTATTTTGCCTATGTACTTAGCACGGTCCAACGATCTGTGCTTAACACTTTTCCTTTTCACTTTGCAGACTGACTTAGGTTGCCCAGGCACTCCTTTGAACGCTTCAACTGAGATAATCAACACCTTCTCAGCACTGAACTAATACTTCAGGCTATTTTACACATAATTTATGACCACATGGGGAAATATAGGTTTCTAGTAAACTCACCAGAGGCTATGGCTGAGTTCCGAAGGGACTACCATATCCCTGATGATGTCCATCTTAGTTTAGCCGAGCTAGACACCATACCCTGGGGAAAAACGGGCTTCATTCCCTTCACCCTTCTTTCTATTGTAGAAACCGGACTCCGATTCCCTGTACAGCCTCTTCTTTGTGAATTCCTCAGACAAACAAATCTCTGCCCTACCTAGCTTTCCACAAACTCATACCAAATAATAAATGGCATCGCCGAGCTAAATCGCCGGCTTGGCCTCAACCTCGGTTTAGCCGAGATATTTCACCAATACTCTCTAGGCCAAAATAAGGACGGCTGGGTTTATTATTTAAGAATAAGGCGCCGCCGTGAAAAGATAATAAAGAACACCCCGGATAAGGACGTTAATGACGACGATTTTTTCTGGGTTTCTAAGAATTTTGAAGACCATGAGGCCCAGATCCCAGGCAACCGAATTAACTGGAACAAAGGAATCGCCGGTATGATTACCGTGGCTTAGTTTTGTGCTTTCTTTACCGTTGATTTCATTTTCAACCGGCCTAACCGTTGTCTTCTTCCTTTATGCAGATTTGGACCATCTCAAGTCCGAGTACAGCTACCCCAACCTAGACGCACTTCGCGCCGCACTACGATATCCCAATCGTAGCTGGGCCGAGCTACTCAATTTCGAGCCGACCTACAAATACAGCAGTAGGAGAAAGACCAGGGTGACAGACTTCCTCTTGGAGCCCTCTCCTGAACTTGATCCAACCTTGCCTGAAATCAACCTGATCCCACTAACTGCTAAACAAGAAATGGCAAAAAAGAGAGCGGTAAGGGCCCTCATCACCGAGACAAACCAACCCGAGGTACCACAAGCCGATCAAACACAGCCGGCCATGGTAGCCCTTCCAACCGCTCAACCCTCTTCATCTCGGCCAAGCAAGCGCGCCGGACTTCCACAACCGAGCCGCGCCTCGTCGATGAGGAAGACACCATTCTTCTCCAAACCACACAACCGAGCCCAGAGCCCGGGGGTTCTGACCGAGCTAGCCCTTCTGAATGGGCCCCAAAACTGACATTCCGGAGTCGCGCCATCCGAGACACTGATTTAGTGGTGGCAGACAAAGACCACATGCTCGCCTTCAATCTGGCTAAGAGCGTGTGCCTGCCCCCTGATATGGAACATCATGACCATTTGACTAAGCTAAAGGCCATCCGGTCGGCAACGAAGTCAATGGTGCTGGTAAGTACTCCTGATCGTTTTTTATTTTATGCCATCTGTTTGCTCGGTTTTGACTAATATCTGCTACCCCTCCTTTCGTAGGCCATGCAGAAAAACCATATTGCACATAAGCGAGTGTTGGAACTGCGCAAAACCACAAGGCAGACCATGGCTGAGGCCGAAAACAAGACGGCCGAGCTAAATGACGCTAAGCAAAAAATGGCCGAGCTGCAATCGGAAGTCGCCTGTCTCACCGGGCTAGTGGATTTGGCAGAGGCTGACAAACAAAAGGCCTTGACCGAGTTGAAAGATCGTTATTTTCGTGAGCTAGCCAAAGTTGAGCAGAAGAAGAACGCCGAGATAACCACGCTCGAGAAGAAAATGAAGGATGCGGAAGATCGCGGTTATAAAGAGGGTGAAGCAACCTATATCCTGCAGTGCGAAGCTGCTAAGGATATATTTTTCAAGTGTGGGTGGAAAGCAGTCATGGCATAGCTCGGTCACGGTCCAAAGACCGAGGTATTCCTGAACCCTCATCCGCACTTCATACCGAGCTATATGGCGGAGTACGCCCACGCCATTCAACAAAAATTTCTTCAAGCTGAGGATGACGAAGAAGAATCTAGGCCCAACAATGCCCCGGTTGTCAATGATCCCGCTGTTCAGTCAGCTCGGGTGGAGCCACCGATGGAAGACTTGGTTGACAATGTGACTGAGCTACCTGCTGAAACCGGGCTCCGAGTTGATCTGGATGCGGATCTTGACGACCTCTTTGCTTGATCTTGTATTTTCTTCTTTTTACTTTTGGAAAGAAACTGTAACGGGCTGAAGTCCCGCTCCTTTGTAACTCTTATTTGAACTTTGAATGAAAGCTTCTTTTGTTTCAACTGTTATTTCGGTTTACTTCCATGTTTGCATTTACTTTCCAATTGTAATCTGAATGCAGTATAACACTTTTCTGGCCACGATACCTACCTCGGTCTTAACCTTGAAATCTACCTGGTCATACCTGCCAACCTTTTCAGCCTAGGTTTTTACCTCGGCTGAAGATTACAAAAAGTTGTTTATTCCAGCCAACCACTCTTCAGCCTGGATCCTTATCTCGGTTGAAGAGTACTAAGTGTTGGTTTTCCCAGCCAACCTCTTCAGCCTAGATCCTTATCTCAGCTGAAGAGCAACAAATGTTAATTTTCCAGCCAACTTCTTCAGCCTAGATCTTTATCTCGGCTGAAGAGCAATAAATGTTGGTTTTTCTAGCCAACTTCTTTAGCCTAGATCCTTATCTTGGCTGAAGAGCAATAAATGTTGATTTTTCCAGCCAACCTCTTCAGCCCAGATCCTGATCTTAGCTGAAGAGAGCTTAAAGTTGGTTATTCCTGCCAACCTAGAGTGAAATGTTTGGTTATTCCTGCCAAACTTCCTGCAGCCTCAATCCTTATCTTGGCTTGGGAGAAATGTTGGTTTTTCTAGCCAACCTCTTCAGCCCAAATCCTAATCTTAGCTGAAGAGAGCTCAAAGCTGGTTATTCCTGCCAACCTAGAGCGAAGTGTTTGGTTATTCCTAGCAAACGTCCTGCAGCCTCGATCCTTATCTTGGCTTAGGAGAAATGTTGGTTTTTCCAGCCAACCTCTTCAGCCCAGATCCTAATCCTAGCTGAAGAGAGCTCAAAGTTGGTTATTTCGACCAACTCTGATTTTATTGCCCTAGTTCCTAAAACTATTTTTACAGAGAAAAACAATTTATGCTGAAAAAGAAACTACTTGTTTTATTGAAAAATAAAAACTACAAGTAAGTTTAAAGAAAAGCTAAAAATAAAATAGTTTGAGATTGGCAGTGTTCCATGGCCTGGGAATGGCTTTGTTGTCTTCATCTTCCAAGTGGTATGCCCCTTTTCCTGCTAATCCAACCACTTTGTAAGGCCCTTCCCAATTGGGCCCTAACTTGCCATCTCCGGGTACCAGGGTGTTTCTCATTACTTTGCGCAGCACCCAATCTCCAATCTTGAATTGCCTTGGATGTACTGTCTTGTTATATTTCCTAGATAACTCCTGCTAGTATGAGGCAATGTGAACCAGTGCTCTTTCTCTTCTTTCTTTTGCAAGGTCGAGCTCCAATGCTATGGCTTCTCCATTTAAGTCTGGATCAAAATTTTCACTTCTAATTGTGGGGAGGCCGACTTCCAGTAGGATTACTGCTTCCATGCCATAGGCCATGAAAAAAGGTGTTTCTCCAGTAGACCGCCGAAGTGTGGTACGATAAGCCCATAAAACATGAATGAGCTCCTCCGCCCACTTGCCTTTTGCTTTCTCCAGCCTTTTCTTCAATCCATCTAAGACGACTTTGTTTGATGCCTCCGCCTGGCCGTTTACTTGGGGGTATGCCGGTGTAGAGTTGTAGAATTCTATCTTGTATTCTTCACAAAAGCCTCTAAAAATTTTACCATCGAACTGAGTGCCGTTGTCAAATATTAGAGCTTTTGGTATGCCGAATCAAGTGATGATATTCTGCCAGACGAACTTCTTCACATCTTTCTCCTTTATTGATGCTAGTGCTTCTGCCTCCACCCACTTTGTGAAGTAGTCTATTGCTGCAAGAAAGAATATTCTGTTGCCGGGTGCCGTTGGAAGTGGTTCTACTATGTCCAAGCCCCACATTGCGAAGGGCTATGGGCTAGTTAATGGTAGAAGCTCTCTGGCAGGTTGATGTATTTGGTGTGCGAACTTCTGACATTTCTTGCACTTCTTGACATACTTCTCTGAATCTGCTTGCATGTAAGGCCACCAATATCCCTGCGAAATTGCTCTGTAGGCTAATGATCTTCCTCCTTGGTGGCTTCCGCATACGCCTTCGTGTATCTCAAACAAGAATGCCTCGATATACTAGGATGGACACATTTCAGGTAGGGTCCTGTGAAGGATTTCTTGTACAAGGCCATTGATGGAGAAAGCCAGAATCGCTGTGACTTTGCTCTTATTTTGTTGGCCTCTTTCTTCTCTTCGGGTAAAATGTCGTCCTTTAAGAACACTATAATGGGGTCCATCCATGAAGGGCCTAGTTCGGCGCAACATACCTCTGCTACTTCGGGTTCTTCAATGCTTGGTCTTGGTAGGAAGTCGATCAATAATGGATGTGGGATGGATGTATCTGCCATCGAAGCGAAGCCTACTAGTTCGTCTGCTCTGCTGTTTTCTTCTCGGCCAATCTGCTCTATCCGCACTACTTCGAACTTCATGATCTCCTTTCTGACTAACTCTTGGTACTTAGCCATCCTTTCATCCTTTGCCTCATAGTCGCCTGAAATTTGGTTTACCACCAGCTGTGAGTCACTGTAAACCATTAGCTCGGTGGCCTTCATGTAGAGTGCTGATTTTAGTCCTACCAGAAGCGCTTCATACTCCGCTTCGTTGTTTGATGCTGGGAAGCCAAGGTTGACTGCTTGTTCCACTGTTAGGCCATCTGGTGAGATAAGGACTATGCCAAGTCCTGCACCGTACCTGTTGGACGCTCCATCCACGAAGAGCTTCCACATCTCTCCAACGAACAGCTTCCAGCAAATTGAGGGATCGGATGATGCCTTGGGGTCCAGAGTGTTGCTGGTATTTTCTTCCAAGTCCATACTTGCTGTTTGCCCCTCAGTATCTGATTGTACCAAGTTTTTGTTTGTTGACGAGTCTTGACCTGGTGCAACATGGTTTGCCTCTTCCTCCTCGTCTTTACTCCGGTCTGCTTTGGGATGTGGCTGGCATCCTGTATCAGGGGTTGCGCATTTCCTGCGGCGCTCTCCATCCCCATTTCGGTTGTACCAGTCAAGTCAATTGGGCAGATGTGATGACTTCCTGGTGTGAACTCTGCCACAAAGTCTGCCAAAGCTTGGGCTTTTATTGCGGTTCTAGGTTGAAACTTGATGTCAAACTGTCCCAACTCCACTACCTACTTCAAGATTCGCCTAGAAAAATTTGCCCTCTCAAACAAAGCTTTTAATGGAAAAGCTGTGAGGACGATTATGGTGTGGGTGTGGAAGTAATGCGACAGTTTCCTAGAGGCCATCATCAGGGCTAAGGCCAGTTTTTCCAATGGTAAGTACCTAGTTTCTGCGCCTAGCAGGGTCTTGCTTACATAAAAAATGAGCAGGTGTTGGATTCCTTCCGCTCTGACCAACACCGCACTGACTGCGTGTTGCGAAACTACTAGGTACAAAAAGAGCTCTTTTCCAGGTATTGGGGTTACTAGCAATGGTGGAGAAGACATGTATTCTTTCAGGCTTTCTAGAGCGCGGTCACATTCTTCATCCCACTCAAACTTGGCTTTTAGTGCTTGGAAGAATGGTCGACATCTGTCTGATGACCGACTTATGAACCGGTTGAGCGCAGCTGCCATGCCAGTGAGATGCTGTACTTCTTTTACTGAGTTGGGCCTCTCTAAATCCTAAATTGCTTTGATCTGAGAGGGGTCTGCCTCTATACCTCGATTGGTCACCAGGAAGCCTAGGAATTTGCCAGATCCTACGCCGAACGCACACTTGGATGCATTAAAGCGCAACTTGTTCTTCTTCAGGATTTGAAACATCTCACCTAGGTCCCTGAGATGGTCATTCTCATTGTAACAACCCTCGTCACTGTTTACTGACTTACCTACTGATTACCGCTAAACTGAGACTGATTATGATTGGTAACTGAATGAATTGAAATACTGAACTGACTGACTGAAAACTAGAATTGAATTGATTGACTGTATTTGTTTAAATGCATAATCTATCTGTTTGACTGTCACATTATCTGTTCTCGTCTTAAGCATTAAACTGCAAATTGAAGGCCTTATCGGCGGCCAAATCGAAAATCGATTGATGTTCTGTGTTCATCATAATTAATGTGATTTTACGACATATTTATCTAAAAATTGATTTGGTATGGTTAAATTAGATTAAATAAGGATAAATTGCAAGGGTTGGCTTATTTACCGTTTTGCCACTTAGTGGCCTACTTCATATTTTATATTGAGCCTATTTACACTCAACAAAAACATTTCATCAGCCTCATTTCATTGCTATAGCCGACTTAGAGGGAGAGAAAACTAGAAGATTGATTTCATATAAGAGTTGGCTTAAATCTTGGAAGAATTGAAGTGTAGACTGCTAAATTGAGCTTCTAGTCTTGTGATTGAGACCTAAGGTAGATCATTGACCTTCTTTATTGTGCATTTGAGTTTATTCTTGCATGATTCATGGGTCTTTAGTGATCTAAGGCATAAATTAGTTCAATGGTGTTGAATTGAAGCTCATCTCTTGCATGCATGCTTGTATTGAGGAATTTAAAGATGTTTTCATGGCTAATTGTTACATGCATGCTCATATTTATATTCAAGTCCATGAATCCCTCTTGTTTTGAAAGATTTGGCTCTATTGAGCTTGTATTTAAAGCTTAGAAGGTGATTAAGCTCATGCATGTCTTCATTGGTGAGTTTAAAGTTGTTTTCATGGAAATTGGTACATGCATGTTTGTATTAGAGTTCTAGTCCATGATTTCATCTTGATTTTGAAGAAATGAGCTCATTAGAGCAAGTATTTGAAGCTTAAAAATTGATTGAACTCATGCATGTCATGTTTGAATATGGGTTCATGAAATTGATTTGAAAATGAGTTTGATTAACTACCTTTGGGCTTTGATTTTATAAATTGAGCTTGGAATCATGCAATATTATGAGTTTACTAGAGTTTTCCAGAAAATTAGCCCAAAAGGATCGAATTTGATGCTTTGAAACTTGGTTTTGATCTTGGAGCTCAAATCTGGAATTTCCAGATTTTGGTCGTACGCTCGAGCGGGGGAAGTGCCGCTCGAGCGGGGAAATCGAGCTCCCAGTACTTCGACCTGCTTTACAGTCCGCTCGAGCGGAGTGATGCGCGCTCGAGCGGATATTTCGAGCATCCAGTATATTTTTACATCACGCTCGAGCGGGGAACGTTTTTGCTGTCCGCTCGAGCGGGGAAACCTGCGCTCGAGCGGGACTCTGTTTTCACTGAAATTTCTGAAACTGTTTTCTGTGCACATATTTCATCCTCATCCCATTCTAGGCATTCTTAGGCCTAGTTTAAGGCATCTTAATGAGGATATAGATGTAGAACACACCGAGGCAAATTAGGGATTAAGTTATTGATCTTTTCCAACTGTATAGCTTAGTGTGTGTTCATCCTGTATACTGTGTAGGGTTGGCTTTGGAGGAGACGCTCTAGCTTACTGTAGCCCAGAACTCTGTGAGTAACAATTGTGTAAAGATATGTTCAAAATGATTATCTTTCGAATACTGAACTGAACTGTTTACTGAACTGGAATTAATTACTGAATGAATGTATGTCCTTTATTTCTGAACTGTACTGTGGCATCCTTAGCACTACTGTTACTGACTGTTACTGTTACAGAGATCTCTGTCGGTTCCCTTGTTGGAACCACTACTGTTTACTGGTTGATTGGCCATCAACGACTGTTCGGTCTTTTAGACCTACTGTACTGTTCGGTCTTTTTAGACCTACTGCTTACTGTACTGTTATGCTAATGGATGTACCACATATGACTGTTTACTGTACTGAACAACTGTTAAACTGATTGAAATGGCTGTTTTCAATATACTGTAAGGACATTCATTCTTAACCCTTTACGCATTATGTTATTCACTGGGCTTTAGCTCACTGCTCATATATATATGTAGGTGTACAGGCACCGGACTGTTGCTAGAGGCGTCAGGGTAAACTTCGGTTTTGTCAAGCCAACCATTGTGCCTCACTGCGAGGTTCCTGAACTGTTCAAGCTATGGCTTGGGGGTGTTTTAATTTCCCCGTCCGTCTCCGTACTGTTTGTATCACTGTATGACTGTTAGACTGTACTGCACCGTTTACTGTAATGTTAATAGGGATTAGGTCCCTGTACTGAATGTTTGTAAATGTTATGCATACGGTTCTGTACTGAAGTATAAATGTATGAAAAATCTTTTTGCATACAGACTGTCACAGCTCATTGGCATTGTTTATTTACTGTATTGGCTTCCGCCATGCCCCTGTACTCTGTATTACTGTTCTACTGTTAAGCAGGCCTTCGGTAATCACGGATTACTGGCCGGTTATGGTGCTAAACCCATAGGGGCGGGTTTGGGTCGTGACAGAGTGGTATCAGAGCGATACTTAACCACGAGTTATACCGCACACACGTGTCCAAGTGAGCTATAGGATGTCCTAGAGAAGAAATTAGGGCATTGCATGAGCATGAAAAGTGTGTGCGACAATGACATGACTGATTATATGTTAATGTGTTAAACTGCTTAAGTATGCAACCGATTATGTTTATGATTACTGTACTGCCTATGCTGAAATGAAACGAAACGAAACCTGTATGCATGCTTATAGAAGTTAAATGGGATAACATGTAATGCTAATGTTAATACTGACTGTGGAAATCTATGAGAAAAAATGAACGTGTGAAAATAAAGAGTCATGTGACCGTACCCGAACTGAAATGAAAGTATACACACGTCTGATATGGAATAAAATGGAAATCAGTGAGAACTTCCCTGTGTTGATCAAAGAAATATGTAGGAACCTAATTTGTGGAATGTTAAACCGTAGAGTCTCATGCCTTGTTGAATGACCTTGAAAGTCCGATTGGAATCACGTTGGCCAGCGTTGCTTCGAGTCGGAAATTCTTGGTAAATTCCTGGGGAATGAATAGGTTAACTGAGAATCTGAAATAACAACAACAAGGGCGAGGATTGTGAACGAACTGAAACTTCTAATCTGAGGATTAACAGGCTAGAATGAATGATTGAGGCCTTAATCGAAATCTGAGAGAATTAAGGCAGACATACGTGCCTGAACCAACTGAATATGAACTGATGACACTGATACAGAAACCCAAATAAACTGAAACCACCGGTAATTTCTGGGAGGTACTGAACCACTGAAAACTGAGACTTTGGTTTTGAAACTGAGAAAATATGTGGAGTCTTCTTCGAAAAATACTTTCCCTAATGCATCCGAGATAGGAAAGTACCTGAGTTTGAACAACTTGAAAGGTGATAAGATTGTGCTTGAATATGAGGTAAAATTTACCTAACTAGCTTAATAGGTACCCCACATGATAGATACGGACTACAAAGACTAGAAAAGAACTGAAGGTGGGTGTGACCTAGATGTGATCGACTGAATCGACGTTTTTAAAACCGTCAAAGTGTGTAGATGTCCTGGATAGAGTATAATGTCTGAGATAACGTAGCAGCATTGAAATATCCAAATCAACATTGTCAACTGAATTAGAAAGAATGAAACAGAAAGAACAAAAAGTGATAATGACCGGTAAATCAATGACCTCCGTGAATGGAAAATCTCGGGCAATAGCTTTGACCAACTAAGGTTGAAGAAGCAATGTGAACATTGATATACCTATCTGTAGAGAACGTGGGAAATAATATTGGGGCGTCGCCGCCGCCTATCCGAAACTTATTTTAGACGTGGATAGGAAGGACACTTGTCTAAATCTAGACCCTAGTTCCCGAGAATGCTCGGAACACAGAAATGACTGACGCAGGTATTATCTTAAATAGATGAAATTGCTTATACCAACGTTTGTGTGGGAATCGTATATGCCGTAATTTGGTATAGACTGTGAACATATTGACTGAACCGATTGAATTACTGGAATTATGAACCATATACTATGAGAACGGTTAGGACCTGTGAACAGCGAGAACTTGCTGAGTTAGGTCCTTGTATCGTATTGCAACGACTGAATGTGAACTGTTAGGTATGACCTTTTGAACTGTACTAGAACTGTTGAACATGGGAATACCTTATGATTGACTGAAATTCGAGAAATTTGTACGACTATGATTTGTACTACACTGTTACGTATTGACGGACATTATTGAATGAACGGACCCTTGAACTCGAATTATACACGCGAACTGTTTGTGTGTGAGACTGCTGAAATTACGGACCCATATTGGTTTGTAAAGAGGAACTTCTGCTTATGAATTTGTGAACGAATGCCTACATGAAAATTGATTTTGAACTCACACCTATATATATGTTCCCATGCTTGTAATACTGTTAAGACTGAGAGGAATGGACTGTGAATAATGGATCTTTTGAAATCTACCGTTGATGCGGACTATATGTGCAACACTGTAAAACCTTATGTTAACATTTACCTGTGCTATGGAAACTGTTTAGACTATGTACATATCTGCTTACCTTTGCTTAAGGATGCTATTAGACTGAATAGACGTATGACTGGTTACCTTAACTATCCTATCCGGAGAAACTATTTTATATTATACACTGAACTTGTGAAATCCGTATTGGGAATGTCAGTAGATTCTGAACATGCACACATATGACGATACATTTGCTCGGAATGATTGTTATGTTATTTATTCAAAGATTTAACCGTTGCGATTATGACTCCGGGATTGTGTGACTAAATGAAGACCCCAGATGATAAACTCTAGACTGTAAATTGTGATTGTGGAAAATTGACATGACTGTTTGATTAAACCTGCGAGCTTATGCTTCAATGACTGTATGACTGATTTGGAACCCTCGTAGGGCAACTCACTATTATGTGTTGCCAAGAACCTTATGTGATGTATTACTGTATACCATATACCTTTATGGAAGATTTATTGGGAAATTGCTATATTGACTGTGATCCTTACCTCTTGATATGAACTGTAATGGTACCGGACTCTGATGTAAGTTTGACAATTGATGAACTCAGACTGATTGTGAAACTACTGACTATGTACCGAAATGCTCGGAGTATGAACTAATGTTAACTGATCTGGAAATGATAAGAATGGAACCTTGATTTGAACTAATCTGATGGAACCGTGAGTTGGTGAAACCCTTTGTGTAACTGATAGAATTTCTGTTAGATGCTTGTGCTTTGAACTTTTACTTGAAATGATTGGGCAGAACTTGCATCTGACATGACCTGGTCGAACTTTCATCGAATTGACCTGAGGGAACCCTTATTGAGAGCTATTACCTGATTTGCTTACAATGTGGGGAAAACTGGGTATGTGGCATGCGAGGCCTTACCCGGTATTACTGTTATGACCATGAACTTGTTTGACTAGGAAATGACCGTTTGATCATAAACTCTGACTGTCTGGAAGTATATGTAATCTGTATGACTACTTTCGTATTGGCATGTACTATGATTGAATCTGTGAGAACTGGAACTGATGAATAGTAAATGAATACTTACTTCAGAATTCTGCCTACTGCTATGAGAGTAATGTACAATTCGCCTTATGTTCCCGATAACTCCCGAAGGAACTGGACTGACTGTGATGGATTACTGAACTGAGAACCGAATTGAACAAAGACTGAATGAAAGACTCGAAATTAAATGGAACGAATCTCTGTAACTTAACGGGGAAAATTACTTATGAAACTAAGACCAGTGTAAATCTATAACCCCAATAAGTACTTGATATGAGTAGTGTGAATACTACTATATTGCTACTGTACTGTTACTGTATTGTATCGTTACTGTTACTGTATTGTTACCATTATTGTTACTGTATTGTCACTGTACTGACACTGTTATGTACTACTGTGCAACTGTATTCATGTTCTATGTCACGAAATAATTTTGTTTCTGAAATGTTATATGCTGTATACTGAATGGTTGTTCGATTTCTGATATATATTCGTGACTCTTGGTATTATGTAATATATGTTAGCTGCCCGGTATCGGAAGTTCCTTTATGGAACGTATATCTGTCTGCACTGTTACCCGTACCGGAGGCCTCGTCAGGGGGGCTCAGCTTCTGTACTGTTCTGTTCTGTTACCCGGATTTGAGATTCCTTTATGGAACGTATATCCGTCCTGTACTGTACCTGTTCTGTATTGTATCTGTTCTGCACTGTATCTGCCATGTCTGTACCTGCTCTAGCAGTACTAATGAATGCACCTTTATTACATAAGCAAGAATTGTGCATCTACGTATGCTGTAGACAAGAATATGAAAATGAACATGTATCTGAATCTGTCCTTGACTGAAATCTGGCTGTGCATAAGATTCTGTTTTAATACGAGCCCCAATCCTTATACGTGATAACTGATTCCGATTTTGTGCATTGTTAAGATTGAGATTGGGCCATGCACCTGTTTATGAATAGGGTTATACTCCTGTTATAGAGTGTAAAGTTACCGTTATAATAGGCATCATCTCTGTTGTCATATGTTGATTCGAGTTTGGAGGACCAAACTCTTTATAAGGAGGGGAGACTGTAACAACCCTCGTCACTGTTTACTGATTACCGCTAAACTGAGACTGATTATGATTGGTAACTGAATGAATTGAAATACTGAACTGACTGACTGAAAACTAGAACTGAATTGATTGACTGTATTTGTTTAAATGCATAATCTATCTGTTTGACTGTCACATTATCTGTTCTCGTCTTAAGCATTAAACTGCAAATTGAAGGCCTTATCGGCGGCCAAATCAAAAATCGATTGATGTTCTGTGTTCATCATAATTAATGTGATTTTACGACATATTTATCTAAAAATTGATTTGGTATGGTTAAATTAGATTAAATAAGGATAAATTGCAAGGGTTGGCTTATTTACCGTTTTGCCACTTAGTGGCCTACTTCATATTTTATATTGAGCCTATTTACACTCAACAAAAACATTTCATCAACCTCATTTCATTGCTATAGCCGACTTAGAGGGAGAGAAAACTAGAAGATTGATTTCATATAAGAGTTGGCTTAAATCTTGGAAGAATTGAAGTGTAGACTGCTAAATTGAGCTTCTAGTCTTGTGATTGAGACCTAAGGTAGATCATTGACCTTCTTTATTGTGCATTTGAGTTTATTCTTGCATGATTCATGGGTCTTTAGTGATCTAAGGCATAAATTAGTTCAATGGTGTTGAATTGAAGCTCATCTCTTGCATGCATGCTTGTATTGAGGAATTTAAAGATGTTTTCATGGCTAATTGTTACATGCATGCTCATATTTATATTCAAGTCCATGAATCCCTCTGTTTTGAAAGATTTGGCTCTATTGAGCTTGTATTTAAAGCTTAGAAGGTGATTAAGCTCATGCATGTCTTCATTGGTGAGTTTAAAGTTGTTTTCATAGAAATTGGTACATGCATGTTTGTATTAGAGTTCTAGTCCATGATTTCATCTTGATTTTGAAGAAATGAGCTCATTAGAGCAAGTATTTGAAGCTTAAAAATTGATTGAACTCATGCATGTCATGTTTGAATATGGGTTCATGAAATTGATTTGAAAATGAGTTTGATTAACTACCTTTGGGCTTTGATTTTATAAATTGAGCTTGGAATCATGCAATATTATGAGTTTACTAGATTTTCAAAAATTAGCCCAAAAGGATCGAATTTGATGCTTTGAAACTTGGTTTTGATCTTGGAGCTCAAATCTGGAATTTCCAGATTTTGGTCGTACGCTCGAGCGGGGGAAGTGCCGCTCGAGCGGGGAAATCGAGCTCCCAGTACTTCGACCTGCTTTACAGTCCGCTCGAGCGGAGTGATGCGCGCTCGAGCGGATATTTCGAGCATCCAGTATATTTTTACATCACGCTCGAGCGGGGAACGTTTTTTGCTTGTCCGCTCGAGCGGGGAAACCTGCGCTCGAGCGGGACTCTGTTTTCGCTGAAATTTCTGAAACTGTTTTCTGTGCACATCTTTGCATCCTCATCCCATTCTAGGCATTCTTAGGCCTAGTTTAAGGCATCTTAATGAGGATATAGATGTAGAACACACCGAGGCAAATTAGGGATTAAGTTATTGATCTTTTCCAACTGTATAGCTTAGTGTGTGTTCATCCTGTATACTGTGTAGGGTTGGCTTTGGAGGAGACGCTCTAGCTTACTGTAGCCCAGAACTCTGTGAGTAACAATTGTGTAAAGATATGTTCAAAATGATTATCTTTCGAATACTGAACTGAACTGTTTACTGAACTGGAATTAATTACTGAATGAATGTATGTCCTTTATTTCTGAACTGTACTGTGGCATCCTTAGCACTACTGTTACTGACTGTTACTGTTACAGAGATCTCTGTCGGTTCCCTTGTTGGAACCACTACTGTTTACTGGTTGATTGGCCATCAACGACTGTTCGGTCTTTTAGACCTACTGTACTGTTCGGTCTTTTTAGACCTACTGCTTACTGTACTGTTATGCTAATGGATGTACCACATATGACTGTTTACTGTACTGAACAACTGTTAAACTGATTGAAATGGCTGTTTTCAATATACTGTAAGGACATTCATTCTTAACCCTTTACGCATTATGTTATTCACTGGGCTTTAGCTCACTGCTCATATATATATGTAGGTGTACAGGCACCGGACTGTTGCTAGAGGCGTCAGGGTAAACTTCGGTTTTGTCAAGCCAACCATTGTGCCTCACTGCGAGGTTCCTGAACTGTTCAAGCTATGGCTTGGGGGTGTTTTAATTTCCCCGTCCGTCTCCGTACTGTTTGTATCACTGTATAGACTGTTAGACTGTACTGCACCGTTTACTGTAATGTTAATAGGGATTAGGTCCCTGTACTGAATGTTTGTAAATGTTATGCATACGGTTCTGTACTGAAGTATAAATGTATGAAAAATCTTTTTGCATACAGACTGTCACAGCTCATTGGGCATTGTTTATTTACTGTATTGGCTTCCGCCATGCCCCTGTACTCTGTATTACTGTTCTACTGTTAAGCAGGCCTTCGGTAATCACGGATTACTGGCCGGTTACGGTGCTAAACCCATAGGGGCGGGTTTGGGTCGTGACACTCATCCTTGCTTTTGACCACCATATCATCTATGTATGCCTCCATTGTTCTACCTAACAATGGTTCAAACATCTTGGTGACCATCTGCTGGAATGTTGCCCCTGTGTTTTTTAGGCCAAAGGGCATGACCTTGTAGCAATACAGTCCTCTTGGTATTGTAAAAGACGTAACCTCCTGGTCTGGTTCATACATAGGGATCTGATGATAACCTCTGTACGCATCAAGAAAGCTAAGTCGATTGTGTCCTGCCGTTAGGTCTACCAGTTGGTCTATCCGCGGTAAGGGAAAGCTATCCTTTGGGCATGAATTGTTGACTGTTTTGTAGTCCACGCAGACACGCCATTTTCCATTTTTCTTTGACACCACTACAGTATTGGATATCCACTTGGGATAGTACACTTCTCTGATTGCTCCTGCCTCTAGAAGGTTTTCCACTTCTTCCGCCACTATCTCGGCATGGTGGAGTGCTGATCTGCGAGTGCGCTGTATAATTGGTCTGGCAGTTGAGTGGACATTTAATTGGTGACAGATGAAGTTTGGGTCAATGCCAGGCATGTCATACGGCGTCCAGGCGAACACTTCGATGTTAGAGGTTAAGAACTTCATAACCTCTATTCTCTCAGTGTTGGACAATGACGAGCCGAGCAAAAAGAACTTTTCTGGGTCTTTTTCATCTATCCTTACCTGTACCAAGTCTTCCACCGCCTTCTGTTCAGCTGTTTTGCCAACATCTGTGAATAGCTCACTGCTCTCAGGTTCTTCCACCATCTGTACATACCTTTTGGCAGCTCGGCTGCCATTTACTATGACGAAGCACTGCTTGGACATAATTTGGTCTCCATAGACCTCTTCAATTACTCCGACTTCGTTGGGGAACCGTAATACTTGATGGTAGGTTGACGCTACCGATTGTATGGCGTGCAACCATACCCTTCCCAAGATAATGTTGTAAATGGAAGGGACTTTTAATACCCAAAATTCCACCTGCTTCGTCATGCTTCCTGCTCTGACTGGGAGGATTATCTTGCCCACTGGCCACTCTGGCATTTAGTTGAATCTGATTAGGGGAGATGTTGCAGGCGCCAAGTCTTTGTTCTCCAGTTTCAATTGTTTGAAGGTTTCGTAATACATTATCTCACACGAGCTTCCTTGGTCGATCAAAATCCGTTTGATGTCGTAATCCTTGACGCAGAGTATGACGACCAGTGCATCATTGTGAGGGTAATATATCCTTACCAAGTCTCTGTCTGAAAAAGATATGACATTCGTGGCTTCTGTTCTCCCTTTTTTAATGGCAGGTTGTGCACTTAATGCCTCCCTTAAGTGCTCAGCCTTCTTGATCATTCCCCTGAGCTCACATACTCGCTCAGGTTCGAATACCCCATGTATTACGTTAATCACGCCTTGAGGTGGGGCGTCGATCGGCATTCCGTTTGGGCTGTCGTAGTTCTAGGGGGCTGGCTGTGTCCCTCATTCTATGTACTGGTCCAGGTGCCCAGCTGCCACTAACTCCTCCAAGTGCTGTCTCAACGGCGTGCAATTCTCTGTGCGGTGCCCTTTTTTATTATGGAAGGTACACCGGGATCCTTCGTCATAATCTTTTTGTGCTTCTCCCAACTTAGCTGGCCATCGGACGAAAGGTTCGTCGCGTATCTCACTAAGAATTCGGTAGATTGGTTTTTTGAACACCGTGGTAATGGCAGTGCGAACTCTTAGCCACCTTTTGTCTGGATCCTCTTTGTTGGCCCATCTGCCTCGCCCATTCCTGCTTGGTCGCTCTACCGTGTTGACTTTTGCCGAAGTCTTTTTATCTGGTATTGCTGTTGTGCCAGATTTCGTCTTAGCACGAGCGCGATCCTCTTCCACGCGAATATGTTGGTGCACTCTCTCCATTAAGGCCTCCATCGTGAGGGGAGGTGTCATAGTGATTGAATCCCTCAATTTGTTGCCGACTGGCAGGCCCCGTTTGTATTGTGCAATGACGAGGTTTGTAGGGCAATTCCCAATCTGGTTGAAAGTTTCCCAATAACGACTATTGTAGGATTTCAACGTCTCCTTGTCGCCCATGTCAATGGAGAGTAGCTGATCGATCTCCACTGGCGTTTTGGTGTTCGTTCTAAACCTTGTCACGAACGCCTCTGCCAATTGTGCCTAGGAAGCGATGCTGCCTTCTAGTAGCCTTTCGAACCAAGTTAGACCCAGGTCGCCTAGGCTGGACGGAAATAGGATGCACATTAAAGCCTCGTTTCGCCAGTATACTGCCATAACCTGGCGAAAGTGGCTCAAGTGCATGTAGGGGTCCGTCTTCCCCTCATAAGTGGTGAATTTGGGCTAGTGAAAGCCTGACAGTAGTGGTGCGTTCTCAATTGCCGGAACAAACGGTGAGGTTTGCAGCCTTGCTAATGCTTTGTCTGTTGGTTCGTAAGCAAGGCGCGGTATTGGCATTCCTACCTCGACGCTCCCATGCATCCGAGGAGCCAACTGCTGAAGAGCTGAAACTCTGCGCGGGTCGCGCACCCTGGTATCTTCCTTCCATTGTGCCCTTTCTTCTAGCACAGTTCGCAAATCAGATGATCTAGGCAACTCCGTCTGCCTAGATGACGTCTGGTGCGTGCGCGAGGGCCGATAGGTGCTTCCCTTAGTATATGACCTCTCAGTTCTCGTTCTTTCAGACCTGGAGTAACGAGTCCTATGAGTTCTTGACTGAGTGTCGCCTGTTCTCAGGCTCCTACTCTCTGCTTGCGATGGTGTGGTATGCCTATCACGATCTTCCGAGTGGCGAGGGGGCGTGTTGCTTTTGTGCCCCTCTCCTATCGCCACCCCTTTTCCTTTGATCTGGCGTTTCATAGACTCCATGTCTGCCGCCATCTTCCTTATTAACTCGTCTTGTTCCTTTACGCGATCCTCCAAAACTTGAGGAGCGATCCTCCGCCTTTGTCTTTCAAGACTTTGAGAGCGACGAGGGCTGTTAGTCCGCCTCCCCCTTGCATCCCTCCGGGGGTTCTGTCACTGGGGCTCTAAATCCGCCATAGGAGGGATAGAAGGCAAACCTTCATGCCTCCCGCCCCCCTCTGGGGTTTGTCCGTCGATAGCGGATTGCAGCAAATTTCCATTGTGCGCCATTACTTCCAATTAAAGAGGAAAAATTTGATCAAGAGGTTTTGTTCTTTTTGGTTTTCCCACAAACGGCGCCAATTGTACGAGCAAGAAATAATGTTCTCGTATAATCCTGTTGATCAAGTCTGCGCTCCTCCAAACGTCGTCGCTTTACTCCCTGAAAACACAAACGTGAGCTAGCCGGCGGGTGTGTGCCGTGTACCTCTCCGATGCTTAAGTCAGCAAAATAGACAAATAGACAAACGCTCTGTGTATTCAAGAATCAAAGTTCTGTTACCTGTACATAGGTTATGTTATGAGCTTCTATAGGTTCCGCGTGGCACAATCCTAGTAGGACTCTTATTTCTCCATGTAGAGTCCTCCTAGGAATCACTCTCCTGAAAGATAATGCTTATCCTTTCACACCCCCCTCACTGCATAAACCAAGTGAGATGGTTCTAGCTCAGTGGTATGTCCAAACGACCGAGCTTGTATTGCCATGCTAAAGTGGCAGGTTAGACCGAGCTTTGCCTAGCTCGGGTCTTCCCTTCTCTGCTAGTACCTCAGTTTGACATACTCCAACCGAGCTAACAACTCAGATCGAGCTAGCAATGTATAATGATGTAATTATCTCACCGTGACAATGCGTGAAACTTAGCTCGGTTCGGACCTCAACAAGGCCAAACCAGTTAGCCGAACTACATCATTACTTACCCCGGCCCATTACGCGGCCCAACTTGCAAAGAAGGCAATTTCCTTAGCTCGGCCCAATTGATTTATAAATTACCCTCTCAATATATATGAAAAATATGATGCAAATTAATATTATATATTATGCAAATGCTTGATAATTAGTAAAAAATATTCTTCAATCAGTCAATTCGTCCTAAACCATAATTTGGTTATGCGCTAATCCGCTATTTGGTTTATAATTTTACTCTGAAACTGCCTGAATTACACCGCACACACCCTTACTAACAACCCCTCTGCAATCTCTTATCTGTCACTATGATCCCCTTTTCCACTGTGCATTGTAAACCCTCTTTTCGACCTCTTTTCCTCACCGTAACCCTACATCTTCTAGCCTTATCTCTTCATTTGACCCTCATTCCCTAATCATTCTCTCCACTAGCGACCCTCTTCCTACCAATGACTCAACCAACCTTTCCAACATATTTTCTCTTACTAACAACACCCTTCCTTATTGATGACTGCAATTCCCCTCACCAATTGATGTAGGCCGAAAGGTACCACATTGAAGTCACTTAAGTTACATTTTTAGTCTTTCAATATTGTTTATTTGGTAGAGATGGTGTGTTTTGTGCATTTGTATAGATTTGGCAAGCAATATGTAAATTCAAGCAAAAAGGATGCGAAAATAGATTCTCCGGGCGAGAAGCGAAAAATCAGGGCTTGCCACCTCACCGCACGTGTGGCCAAGCTTCACCGCACGTGCGGCCCACATGGGCGCTTGAGCGACCACCTAGGGTTGCGTGCGTGAAAATTTTGGGCTATTCTACTGGGAAGAAAAGAAAGAAAATGAGGCTAAAAAAAAGGGGGTTCAAAAGTATTCTAAGGAAAAGGGAGGCTAGGGTTTGAAGAGAGAATTTCTAAAATTTCAAAGGCAACTTTCATAGAGGCTTCTTCCTCTTCCACCTCTTCCCACTCCTTCATGAGTGGCTAGTCTTCTAATTTTAGAGTTTTGATGAAACCCTAGCTATATAAAGGGATTTTTCTTAAGCTTTGATTTTGAATCGATTTGAATAAATATATGGATGTTTTAGAAGTTTATAATTTTGTTCCTTTTCATCTCTTCGAGTGTTTCTCTCTGTGATTGTTTAATACTTTTCATACATTAGTTTTCTTTGTATTTGTGTTCAAAGTACGAGACGAGTCATGCTACGAATGACAAGTCGTGTTGCTACCATAGTTTAGAACAAACACATCGTGCTACTTGAGATGACTCGTGCTTGTACGTTGAACACAACAATCCTTTTGATCAATGTTTCAAACTTGTAGTTGTGAAATATTAGGTAGTTCAAACCGAAATACAATTGATAGTCGATGTTGAGTCTTATTTATGTGGTTAGTGGTGAATTCTTTACTCCCAAAAATTAGTATCTCAAACCCTAATTTTAATTGTCAATTTAATTTCTCAATTTCATTTAATTCTCGTTTAGTCATAATATCCATCAATCTTTTTATCAAAATTAATTTAAGAATTTAATAATTAAATTAGTTTAATTTCTCATTTGTTCCTGTAGATTAATACCTAAACTTACCATTATTTTAAAAAATTTAATATAATTTAATGTTTATTTTTAATATATGAAACAACTCATCACCAATCGAGATTGCAACTCCTTCTCTCCATCATGACCCTCCTTCTCCAGCCACCACTATGACCACTTGTTCCCAATCCCACCACCAAGAAAAAAGGGAAATAGAGAAAGAAAAAGAATTATAATAAAGAAAAATGAAAATATTGAAGGTGTATGGACATATTTTTTGTAGTATAAAATATAATACACTGATTAAAGCTCGCACACATCATAATCAAATATAGAATCTAACTTTTCTTAAAAAAGCACCCACCCACCACCACTAATGAATAAACAAATAAACAAATATCTCTGCATAATTAACAAGCACACAAACCAACAAGCACCCAAATTATATATATAGAGAGAGAAGAGTATCTTCCCAAAACGACGTCGGAAGATGGACATCACCGTACGTCAGTCTACGTCGGACGAGCTCCCAATGATTAACCGAAACATTCACATACTAGAATCGTTTTGAAGGTGGTTGTTGTTGCTGTTACTATGGAAAAAGAAACCACCGACAAACAGTGGCCGCCGCCGATCATCCTTCCTGGTTAACGGTCCAACTCCGACCCGGATCTAACCAAATCAACGGTCAGAGACTGTGGGGCCCTCCAGATGAAAAAGTTTTCTGATTCTGATACGCAATTACATATACCTAACTAAATGAAATAGCAGCCCACAACGACTTTCATGGGGATTGGCGCCACTCTCAATCCCCTGTGGCATTCAAGTGCTTTCTTGCGATTCGCTGTCGGGTCTGTATAAATAAATGTGTATATATAGATATAAATTAATTTCTTTTTTCTCTGATTTCTAAAATTGGGTCGGTTGATTCAGTGGCTCTCATTGATTTTTTGAATTCCATTTATTGTTTCTCTCTCTCTCTCTCTCTCTGATTTGAGTATTATCTTTGTATTATAAAGAGGGAGGGAGAGAGGAGAGAGAGAGACGCTGGCTGTGACATATATAATTGAGGAGGAGGAGGAGGAGGAAGAGAGGACACCGCTCTTGAGAAGAGAAGAGCAAGAGGTCGTATCAATGGATACGTACGACGATGATTCTCGCCCTCGCAAACCCGTCTCTGATCAAAAGTCAGGCCCTGAAATTCCCGACACCGCTCACCTCATCAGCCATGGTCTCTCTTACTATTCTTCCTATTTCAATTCCCAATATTTGTTCAAATACACATATATATGTATCATGTAGAATGGGTTTTTGAAAGATTCTTTTTTTTTTTTTTTTTGTGTCTGGGTCATCTTTTTTTTTAATATTCTGTATAGGGAAATGTTTGGATTTTATTCAAGTTTTGGAAAATGGAACGAGTAATTTTGAGTTTTATGCGTCAATTTTCAGTTTATAAATAAATCATTTTGTGTGCTGCAATAAGAGAGAATTTTGGTTTAGGTTAGTTTTGGCATGGCAGAGGACTAATTTAATGTGGAGAAATTGGGTTCTGGTTTTGCTGTTAATCAATGTCTGTATGTAGTATGATTGTTGGTGTATGAGAAATTAATGGGTATTTTGTGTTTGTTCAATGAGAAATTTCAGGTCCTATTGGGTTTGCATCTAGAATTTTGAAGGAAATTTAGTATTTAGTGCAGTTAAATGTTTTGCCGCTCATGGTTTATTATTAGTTTTTGCCGTATCATGGTTCTTGACACTTCCCTCTATTGTTTTTTAGAGAGAGAGAGAGACTTGTTTGCGGTAATTTGCATGAGAAATTAATGTGTCTTTTTGTTTTGTTCACTTAGTAATTTCATCTCCTTGATGGTTTGCATCCAAAATTTCAAAGGAAAGTTGGTATGTAGTCCGGTTAATTGTTTGCCGCCCATGCTTATTCATAGATTTTCAATATCATGGTTCGCCCCTTCTCTTTCAGAGAGACAGAGAGAGAGGCCTCCACTTGCGGGTAATTTTATTGAGGAATTAATGGTCTTTTGTTTTGTTCACCGAGTAATTTCAGTTCCTAGCGGGTGTATTTTTTTTTTTTTATTATTATTATGGGTTTCTAGAGGGTTTGCATCCTGAATTTCAATGGAAAGTTAGTATGTAGTTTAGTAAATTGTTTGTCATTCGTGGTTGTTCATTGTTTTCAATATCATGGTTCTTGACACTGCCCTCTATCTCTGAGAGAGAGAGAGAGAGCTGTTAGTGGGTAATTTTTACACTTATCTGCTTCATTATACTTAAGTTACTTTCATATATGATTTTTATCATTCATGTTTAATTTTATGCTTTTTTGGGGATTTTGTAGATTCTTGGTTTCAAGTCGGTTTTGTCCTCACAACCGGCATCAACAGTTCCTATGTACTGGGATATTCTGGGACAATCATGGTTCCCCTTGGATGGATAGCGGGCGTTGTTGGTTTAATTGTTGCGACAGTGGTGTCTCTGTATGCAAATTCTCTGGTCGCTAAGCTCCACGAATTTGGGGGCAAAAGACATATCAGATATAGAGACCTTGCAGGATTCATATATGGTATGAGCCACCAAAACAAAGGGGGAAACTATTTTTAAAATTAATCTCATACCATTTGTTGTTTGGTTGCTTAGAAAACTAGTATGATTGACTCTGCTGCTTTTGCTTATTAGGTATTTTGTTGTCACAGGTGGCAAAGCTTATTCGCTTACATGGGCTTTGCAATATGTGAATCTTTTTATGATTAACACCGGATATATCATTTTGGCTGGTCAGGCACTAAAGGTTCGTAGAATTGTTTGATTATTATTTATTTATTTGTTTTCTAGACAAGGATTGAGCATATGGAAGACATATTTTACCAGCATTTCATATTTTCTGATAGGAAAATGCTAACCACCGCCCTTAGGGCGTTGATCAAGGTTGAAAAATATATAAAAAGTATATAAATAAATATATATATATATATATATAAGTGTATAGGAATAAGTGAAATGTGCCTTGAAGTTTTAAATTTCTTGTCTTTATTTGACTCTTAACCAATGCCCTAAAGGTGGTGGTTAGCAATACTCATTTCTGATATTAATGATTTTTTTTTTTTTTTATCTATTTGTTTGTTGTAGTCAAAATCTGTATTTCATTGAACTATTATAAAGATGAACATGTAAACGGTTTTCACAAGCCTCAATTGTTCTTCAACAATTAAAACTTTGTCCTATGAATTTGAAGAAATAGATAATTTAAATTTTTTTTTTTGGTTGAAGCTGTATGAAGCTTTTTCTAAGTTCATTAATTTGTACATTTGTTGCACAGGCAGTCTATGTGCTTTTTAAGGATGATGATACCATGAAGCTCCCATACTTTATTGCAATATCGGGGGTTGTGTGCGCCATGTTTGCCATTGGGATACCCCATTTGTCAGCTCTGAGGATTTGGCTCGGATTTTCAACATTTTTCAGTTTAGTGTATATTGTCATAGCAATTGTGCTGTCAGTTCAAGATGGTAAGATTTCCTTCTGTTATAATGTCATTGATGCGAGAGTTCATTTAGAATACTGTGCACTCTATTTTAACTCTTCCAAGGAAGAAAAGCTCTAATTAGTTGTTAGCATTTTCACAAATCTATCACTTTTTCTGCCTCTTTTTTTTTTTTTTTTAAATAGAAAACACCAACTTATTGTCAAATATGATTCTTTGTGTACATAGTTTTGAGGTTTGATTTAAGATGGATTTGGGGATGTTGGGATTATTGCTTGCACTAGTTTGATTAGATTTTCCCCAAATTTTACTAAATCACTATTATCAAATCTTTTTTGTCCCTGCGCTGGTTTAGACTCTCGCTGCATTCAATTAGATCATCCGTGCATTATTATATTGCTAAACTAATATTACTAGCTCAGCTAAATCCTATTATGGTATCCAATTTACATTAACACTGTCTCCGTCATTTCAGGAATCAAAGCTCCAGCAAGGGATTATAGTATCCCGGGAACACCAACAAGCAAGATCTTCACAACAATTGGTGCAGCTGCAAATCTTGTTTTTGCATTCAATACAGGAATGCTTCCAGAGATACAGGTAAGCCAGAGGAGATCCATGAATTTTGCAATGACAATGAACATGTTCTTTGACCTCTTACGGTAAATAAAAGAATGACGCATAATCTCTATCGCATTATGTATTTAAATACGTGCAATCTGTTTGTGCTATATGTCACTGACAATATTTTTCCTGACTCGTATATATATATATATATATTTGGCAAAATTAATGTTTATTTTTCTTCTAAAAACAGATTTGTACTTCTGTTTAGAATATTATTGATCACCTTGAACACCATGGCTGACCTTATGGCTGCAAAATATGCAAACTAACAAGCAGTATTCGTGTTTTTCTTCTTTTGGATTGAGGATCTTTGTATTGAAGTTTCACTGGAAGACAAATACTGAATTATTTACTTAAGTCACTTGGGCCTGTTTGGTTGTTTTTTTTGTTTTCTGTTTTCCATTTTCTTTTTCCAAAAAACTTGTTTGGTGAATTGTTTCCAATAAAATATCCTGAAAACAACCTACCTTTTAGGAAACATGATCAAATTTTTGAAATGTGCTTTCACACAAGAATAAAAACAATATGAAAATGCTGGGTGTTCTTATACTTTGCAATGTCTTTGTTTCCCAAAACATGAAAACTGAAAACGGAAAAACAAAAACAAAACCAAATATGCAAAGTTCTTTGCTTTCCACTGCTTCTGTTGATAGAAGCTTGATACTTATTAGTTAATTTTGAAAATTAAAAGAAAAAAATCAAAACATTATTATTCCCTTGGAATTTCTGAAGTAAGGGTCCTGCTTGTTGTGGAGGACACAGGCAATATGTGAAATTTCTTGCTTTCTTTTACATTCTCAAAATTAATGATTATATTTTTTAAACAGGCAACTGTGAGACAGCCAGCCATTAAGAACATGATGAAAGCTCTCTACTTTCAGTTCACCGTTGGAGTTTTGCCAATGTATATGGTTACTTTCGTGGGTTACTGGGCTTATGGATCGAGCACATCGACTTATTTGCTCAACAGTGTTAATGGTCCAGTTTGGGTGAAGGTGTTGGCCAACATTTCTTCCTTCTTGCAAACTGTCATTGCTCTCCATGTATGTTTCTTCTTTCATTCAATTTTGTGGTTTTTATTTTATTTATTTGTTACTATTATTATTACAGTGGCCATCTCTTGTTTTTTTGTCTTTCTTTTTTATAGAAAAACCTAGAGAGCCTGAAAAAGTAGTTTGAAAAGTTACCTGAAAATGTAGTGTGTGATGTAGATTCAAACTTAGTGTGGTGTGGCCCATATCCAAATGAATCTAATCCAAACATTTCCGCTCCGTGTGTTTCGGCGAAGAATGTTTTCGTAAAAATATTTTCCTCATTTTCTAGCATTTTATGGATTAAACTCTTACCAATGCCACCACCATCACCACCTGCACCAACCGAACTACTACCACCACCATTACCACCATACTGCTGCCACACAAACATCACCATTACCACAATCACGAGCACATTAGTTTCAAAGTCATAACCAAACATTAGAAAACACTTTCTAAGAAGACGATTTTCTGCAAAATGTTCATGGAAAATGTTTTTGCTGAAACAAACAGAGCATTCTTTTCTTGGCAACTTTTCGAATACATTTAGCAGGCTCCGTAGCATTGCTGCTCTTTTTTATTTTTTCCCCCCTTTTTTATACAGATTGGACTTACCTCAAATAAGGACCCCAATTATTGCCTTCCAAATCCCATCTTGGCCTTAAAATTGTTCATAGGGTACAAAACCCCATTGTAATTTAGATCAGCAAAGAACACAAAAAAATTGTCATCTCTGTACCCATTTCTAGGCAATCATACTGGTAAAACTCGCTTAATTTGGAGCTTTTATTGCCTCTTGATTCTATTAACTCCTCACTTGTTTCTTCCTTATAATGTCATTAATGATGACCATAATGTTTATATTATTTACACTGTCCATACTTATTTCCTAAACACGTCTCTTTTGTTTTCTCATCTTCTGTTGCCAGATATTTGCAAGCCCGATGTACGAGTACTTGGATACAAGATACGGAATCAAAGGAAGCCCCCTCGCTATTCGCAACTTGTCATTCAGAATCACGGTGAGAGGTGGTTACTTAGCCATAAACACGTTTGTGGCGGCTCTTTTGCCATTCCTTGGAGACTTCATGAGCCTCACCGGGGCTGTGAGCACATTCCCACTTACGTTCATCCTTGCAAACCACATGTACATGGTGGCTAAGGATAATAAGCTCACCGCGGTGCAGAAATCGTGGCACTGGCTCAACGTCTGTTTCTTCGGTTGCATGTCGCTTGCTGCATCTGTTGCAGCCTTGAGGCTTATTGCAGTTGATTCTAAAACTTACCATTTGTTTGCTGATTTATGAGCCAACAATGTTTTTGTACTTGTAGGCATATAGTCCCCATTATTGTATTTTGATTGACAACATTTTAAGCTTTTGTTTTAGCTCAAGAATTGAAGGTTTTTAGCATCATATAATGTCCTCTTCACTCATTTCTCTCCTCTCATCCCTTGTGATTAGGGTTGCAAATGAACAGAGCCGTTTCTGAACAGGCTCGAGCTCGGCTCAGTAAGAGCTCGTTCGAACTCGGTTTGTTAATTTTTTTTTGCGTTCGAGCTCGAACTCGTTAAATTTTTAATAAATAAGCTCAAGCATTCTAAAGCTCGGCTCGTTAGCCGGCTTGTTTAATATTTATTATTTATATATTAAATAATATAAAAATATGTATAAAAAATAAGAGAAATATGCTATTTATATATTTAAAAAATATAAATGTAAATAATAGTTAACTATAGATAGTACATTTATATAATAGTGGTAGTAGATATTATTATTTTAGTAAAATATGAACTTTTTTTAGTATGTTTATATATATTGTATATATAATTGTATAATCAAAGTTTTAATTGTAACTTTAGTCTCCATGTTAGTATGAATTTATAAATTTTTTGGCTCGTTAAAGCTCGTGAACAGGCTCGAGCTCGAGTCGAGCCTAAGCCAACTCGGCTCGAGCTCAGTTCGTTAAATTTTTATTCAGCTCGAACTCGTTAAAATCATAATAAACAAGTCCAAACATACTAAAACTCGGCTCGGCTCGACTCGTTTGCAGCCCTACTTGTGATAGCTCAATATTATGCTTTTTGTTTACTGTAAGCAACTATGTGAAGCTTAAAAAGGTGTACAATCTAACTGTCCGTTTGTTTCGATGAAAAATATTCTTGCATTTTTTAACATTTGGTATACCGCTAACCAAGGCAACCATAAATGTGTTCTATGATCAATGTAAAATAAATTGATTTGGCATAAAATGTTTTTTCCAAACCTAGTGAGACAAATCAAGAGTTTTGCCAACACCATAACCATTAGCCATGCAACATTCCAATGTTTGCTTGTAAGGGTGTTCGGTGAGAAATTTTCTAGTAGGTCTGACTTGCATCATATTTGTTGTGGACATGTAACTATTTCCTTCCACCTTTTATCTTATTTTTTAGATAAAATAATTATGTTTTCCTCTATTATTAAATGAGCATACAGTCACATGATAAGTTTGACCTAATAAATAACTTCTCATGATGGAAGGAAGCAAACGAAGAGAGCCCTCATCCTCTTAGTTTATCTGTAATAAAAATGAGTATGAAAAGCCACGCCAGAGCACAAAGACACATGAGAGAGATTGTAAAGGGTCTTGTTATCGTGTAATCTTAGAGCACATGATAATAAGGCTTGAAAAGATTATACATTCTTTATTACACTTCTATTAAGAATTTACAATCTTTTCAAACTTCTTAATGTGTAGACGCACATTATTAAAACACATTGTTAAATTGAAGGGTTGCTCATACCAAAGTCTGGAGTCACGTATTGTCCTAACATCTCACATCACAGACATTGAACATTATGTAAGATGGAGCAGAGAATTAACAATCAATGAACTAAATTCTTAAACCGTAACACACATCTGCGCCGAAGCCATTTCAACAATACAAAATCAGTAAATCTATTGCAAACCAGTTTCACAAACCACCTGATGCTCCAACCACCATGATATGTCATGGATCCTAACAACAAATACTAAGAAAGAAAGTTCCTACGAAAGCATTTTTTGTTGTTTTTTAACAAATGCTGCCTCTTCCAAAATAAAAATAAAAAAATAAAAACGTCTTCACACTTCCATCAGTCATGGTGAACCTTCATCAATCCATGCAACCATTCAGCTCATCTGAAAAAAAGCAAAAAACAACATCGACAATTCATAATACCACAACAATTCCTTGCCAAAGACCAGAAAATAGACAAAATTATGCCAGAACCGTGGGTAATGTGAAAGAAAAACAGAGACACATAAACAGACACAGGTTTGTCTGCCATTCATCCTTATGGATAGAGAAACATAGAGAAATTATACATACTGTAGAAAATTTAATGTATAAGAAAAAAAGAGAGAGAATCAATTATGTATGTATTGATGTATTATTGATTGATTGATATCAATATACACATTTATGAAGACCATATTACACTCCTTATATAGGAGAGAACAAGAGCTACTATTTGTGCCACTAAGAGCCACTATTACCACTAAGAGCCACTATCACCACTAAGAGCCATTATCTATATCCTTACATATTATAGACATCCACTACATCCACTATCTAGATCACTAACTACATCCACTATCTAGATCACTAACAATACATTACATATAATATACTAACAGCCCCCCTCAAACTCAAGGAGGATAGAGACTAGCCAACTTGAGTTTGGAGAGAGTAACAAAACAGGAAAATAAACTGAAAATAAAAATAAAAGTGGATAGGAGACACTGTATGGTCGTGTCAGACCGTTGTAGAAGACCGTATGGTTATGGCAGACCGATGTAGAAGACAGTTTATGGGGTCATGTTGGACCGTTGTAGAAGATAGTTTATGGGGTCATATCGAACCAATGTAGAAGACACTATATGGTTGTGTCGAACCTTTGTAGCAGAGAACCGAAATCAATGTCGGAACAGTTTACCGAGTCTTGTCAGACCCATATAGGAGCTAACCGGAATCAATGTCGGGACAGTTTACCGAGTCTTATCGGACCCATATAAGAGCTAACCGGAATCAATGTCGGGACAGTTTACAGAGTCTTGTCAGACCCATATAGAAGCTAACCGGAACCAAAGTCGGGACAGTTTACAGAGTCTTGTCAGACCCATATAGAAGCTAACCGGAATCAAAGTCGGGACAGTTTACAGAGTCTTGTCGGACCCACAAAAGGCGTGCCCAATCTTATCAAAAGGCGTGCCATCAAAAGGCATGCCATCAAAAAGCGTGCCATCAAAAGGCGTGCCATCAAAAGACGTGCCCGACAGCCATCAAAAGTCCAGCCATCAAAAGGCCCGCCGATTTGTCGTCTGGCGTTGAAAGGCGCGTGATACGCGTGTCTGCCTTGCCTATTTAAACCAAGGCGAGGCTGCCTGATGCAGAACAAACCAGCTGAAAACTCTTCGCTCTCTCTGTAACACTTCTGAGAGAGATACTCTGTAACACGCTGTTGCTCTAAAAATGGCTTCTTCTTCCCGCCCCGTTACCCAGAACATAGCCTCTTCATCCGTGGTTGCTCACTCTCTTTCCTGACCTCAACGAGGCCACAAGAGAGATAGCCGGGGCAGTTGCCCTTGAACCTCAACCAAGCGCCCCTGGACCAAGTGCCCCTGGTTTTACGCCGTTGAACTTCCCAATGTTGTCAGTTGAGCAGATAATGGCTGCTCAATCTGATATTGAGGCCAATCATTATACTCTGAAGTCATGTGTTGAGACAATGACGGCGGTCCAACAACCTGTCGCAACCGGCTTCAGAGTAGAACAAATGAGGTGCAGCAGGTAAAAGCCCAACTGGCTCTGCTCCAATGCATGTATACGGATGCCCGAGCAGAGATATGTGTGGAAGGCAGAAAACAAGGAACTGAAGCGGAAGGCCACCGTGATGCTCAGATTTGGAGGGCCGCCGCATATGTGACAGTTGAGGAGCAACGGGAAGTGAATGTGCTCGGCGGCGTGGGAAACACGGAGGCAGCACCGGCAAGGGACGCCCAAGACAAAGGCAAAAAGAAGAGAACAGTGAAGAGGAGGCGAAGAAGTGAGGCCGGTTGTTTGTGTTTGTGTTTGTGTTTTTTTTTTTTTTTTTTTTAAAAATGGTGATCGGGTTTGATCCCCGACATGAATAAAAGGAGTTTGTTGTGCAAAGGCGGATGGCATGAAAGTACAGGACTGAGCAGAAAAAATCAATTGGATAAAATGAGTTTTTTTTTTTTTTTTTTTTTTTTTTAAAATAAAAGATAAAAAGTTGGGCGGTGAAAAATAAAGAATGTAAAATATGATGATGGTTTTGGGTGGAGAATATTTGAGAATGGAAAAGTATATATATAAAATATCTTGCTCTTTTTCCTGGAAAGAGAAAGCTGAAAAAGAGTGGGTTGTGTAGGGTATATGTGAGTGGGTTGGACATTATAGAAAGCAATAAGATGTTGGGGCCGCACAGAGAGAGAGAGAGAGAGTCAGTTGTAGTGGTCTGTTGCGTTATCATCGAGTTTGCAGAGGAGAACAAAATTAAGCCACGTGAATCTTTCTGGGATAAGAAGAGCAAAAGGTGAGACATGCCAGCTTCAAAACCATGCTAATGGGGGCTTACTTATTTCGTGACAAAAGAAATTCCCTTTTTAATGTTTGCCGCTAACTCTTTCTTCGCCTTCTCCAATCCAACCCTCTCGGACTCATTCAAGGGACCAAGTGGATATATCTCCTCAATTCCTGTACGGCCAAGCCGTACCTTGGATGCAAAGAAAGGAAACTCAGTCACCTGAGAAGCCACAAAAGCGCATTCAACGACACCGGCATCTCCTCTCAAGCCTCGCAAGCATGCATCGGCGAATTTAACAGCGGCATATGCCATTGATAGTGTTGCAGATCCAGCACCAGCTTTTGCCTCAACAACTTCAGTTCCACCATTGGAAGATGAGAGCTTCATGTTGAGGTGTGATACACGCTCTGCATGGCGTGTGGGTCAACTTTGAGTAGCCTGAAATTGGTTGGCGTGCGGAGTGGGTATGTTCCCGCCCATGCTAGCTGGCTGATGGTTATTTTTGATATATGTGGAAGTGTATACACGTGGGTGGTATTCAGCCCACGGTTTTATTCAAAATCAGCAAATGGGCTTCATGTCAGGGAAGGTGGGATTCCTGAACGGGAAGAAGAGGAAGGCTATGAAGTTCAGGACTGAGGTTATGTTGTTGCTCACTGCCATGGTTATGGTGGTTTAGAGAGAGAAAGCAGAGAGGATTGAACCCTGCGGGTAACGTTACTTCGATTGCAATTGCAGATCCAATTTTTCGAGGCTTAACATGGCAACTCTTAGAAATCTGAAAATCAAGACGTCTACTTGCAAACGCATCGTTAAGGAGATGCATTCCTATGAGAAAGAGGTTGAGAGAGAAGCTGCAAAGACTGCTGATATGAAGGAGAAAGGAGCTGATCCTTATGACCTGAAGCAGCAGGAAAATGTGCTGGCTGAATCCAGGATGATGATTCCTGATTGTCACAAGCACCTGGAGGCTGCATTGGCTGACCTAAAGGGAACCTTGGCTGAGTTGGAGGAGTCAAACCAGAAAGAAGGCTTTGTGATGGAAGTTATGCAGAAACAATTGGAAGACGAGAGGTCCGGCGGGCTGGGTTGAGGTCCGGCGGGCGGCCAAGGCAAGGTTGCCGCCCGCCGGTAAAGCGAAAATACTAGATTTTAAACCCGCTCTAATACCATGTAGAAAATTTAATATATAAGAAAAAAAGAGAGAGAATCAATTATGTATGTATTGATGTATTATTGATTGATTGATATCAATATACACATTTATGAAGACCATATTACACACCTTATATAGGAGAGAACAAGAGCTACTATTTGTGCCACTAAGAGCCACTATTACCACTAAGAGCCACTATCGCCACTAAGAGCCACTATCTATATCCTTACATATTATAGACATCCACTACATCCACTATCTAGATCACTATAACATCCACTATCTAGATCACTACAATACATTACTATAATTACTAAACAACTACCATCAACTATTTTGAGGAAAAACAAGGGCAAATGCAATGGAAAACAGAATTTTTATTCAATTATTTTCAATGTTGAGTCACGTTTTTTGTTTGGATAAAATAGAAGTCATTCTTGAGGCATATGTGCCCTAACTTGCCAGCCTAATGTGTGGTTGGATGTCATTCAAGCACCAACTACAAGAAGTCATCCATAGACTATTGGCAGAATCACAAGCAAATAATCCATATTGACAGCCTCTTAGTTCACATACAAACTCTTTGCTCTATTTTAAATGGAGCCTCTAAATCGGTGAGTCAACTAAATGCTCAATCCACACCCTATGTAAAGGGAAGTTGAACAATTGGATTGTTCTATCACATGGGAATAATGAAATTCTAAAGGTTTTAAAAAGCCTCAGTATTCAAGATCTGAAAAAACAAAAAAAGAAACCACCGCAGACTGATTCTATTTTACTTTCAAAATTCATAGAATTCCTTGTCACTTGCCAAATAAACTTCTTCAGTAATCAAGATTTGTGACTTTATCATGCCAAATAAATGAACTCCCGGATACAGATTAAACTTAACAAAGACATCATAAACAAGAATAGCATTATTACTTATCAGGCAGTGACGTACAATGCAACATCACCCAGACACCAGCTTCACAACAATGACAATGGTATTGGCAATCATAAGAGGAATTCTCATGTACTGGACTGCATAAATAAGACCAATCATCTGCCCCTTGAGCGAATTTCTTCTGACACCCGAGAATTCCTGGAAGCTCCACCCTCTAGGCACGAGGAATCGTTCCTCATTTAATATTGCCAGTGCATTAGCAAGAAGCAGACAACCTTCTAGTAGCGTCCAAAAACCCATTCCCTGCATCATGAACATTAGCAAAATCACTTTCCAATAACTTCATCTGTATTCAAAATGAAGGAATTCTAATTTGAGTTTACTTTATATTTAGAACAAGTCAATTCAAATTATGCATGTACTTAAAACATATCCCGAATGAAGGAATGTTGAGAATGCATCTCCTAACACTACAATACTGCAGTAATTATCAGTGGAGATGCATCAATTGTAAATTAAAAAACCCAAAAAAAATTGCACTCATAATATCATATTTCCATTGTTGGTACATGTAATCCAGATGTGAAATTAAGTCCAGAAAAAGAGTTCATGAGCATAATCGTAGATGTAAAAATACTAAGCAAAACTGCTGATGAAAGTCATCAGCACAAACCAATGAATCTGGAAAGCACCATCATACCTAATATTAAAGAAAGTGCACAATTTTATTGAGTATAAACCTTAGTAGCAGGAAGCTCCTATGGGGCTTCACTCCTGCCCCCCACCCCCACCCATGCCCCCGCTCCCACTCCCAACTAGGGATGGCAATTTGAAACCGGCCCGACGGGGATCCCCGATCCCGACCCCGATTTAAGCGGTTTTTCCCCGAAAAATACCCCCGACGGGGAGGTGACAGTATTTGAAAATCAATCCCCGATCTGTCACGGGCCGGGGACGGTGATCAGTATTTGATCCCCGCCCGGCCCGATCCCCGGCCCCGCCCCCGTCCCCGAATTTCCCCCGAAATCCCCGAATGGTCCCCCGTGTATATATATATATATATGTTTAGGAATGTGCAGCTGGAGTGCACTGGACATATAATATATTATATCTAATAATATCTACTAGTCTATATATATAGATATCTACTATATTATATTATATCTAATAATATCTATCTGAGCTTTAATGTCTATCTGAGCTCTCTCTCCTCACTGACTTCGCTCACTTCTCTATCCCTCATTCATCGACTCTGATCTCTCTCTATCACCTCGGTCTCTCATCTCTCTCTCTCCCTCCATCACTGACTTCTCTCATCTCTCTCATCCCTCATTCATCGACTCTGATTTTATGTATATATATAAAATCAATCCCCGATCTCTCTCTCTATCAGTGTTTGATCGAGAGTCTCGCGGTCACCGACGGCGACGTCAGTACCACCGCTGGCCCCGACTCTCCCTCTCTCTCACCGACGGCGACATCACCACCACCGCCGCACAACGTCTGCCTCTCTGCCACCACCACCACCACCGAACCCACAGCCAGCCACCGCCAGCCACTCTCGATCTCGATATCTGTCACCACCATCGAACCCACCGACGGCGTCGCTCAGATCTGTCTGTGTTAGATCTGTCTCTGTGTGTGTGTGTGTGATCTATCTGATCTGTGCGTGGGATCTGTCTGTGTTAATTTTTTTTTTTTTTAAAGTTTAAATCTATATTTGTTGATGATAATTTTGTTGATGATAATTTTGTGATATGTATTTGTTGATGATAATTTAGGATCTGATATGTATTTGTTGATGATAATTTTGTTTCAGATCTGTGTGTGTAAGGCATCTGAATTTTTTTGTTTTAGCCGGGGAATGCTCGGGGTCGGGGAAACCCGATCCCCGTTGGGGGCGGGTGTGGGGGCAGTGATAGGATCCCCGTCGGGGATCGGGGCCGGGGCCGGGGAAAATTCGACCATCGAGGATCGGGGACGGGGAGTGCGATCCCCGGCCCCGCCCCGCCCCGCCCCGTTGCCATTCCTACTCCCAACCCAACCTTTACCTCTTCTATAGCGCCCTCACTCCATCCCCGCTCTCGCTTCGTGCAATTATGGTAAAAACCCAAAATTGCATCATGATTCATAAGGTTTTCCAATACCATTCAAGCTTCAGTCCTGCAAATTGCAATTCAATATGAACTACCTGCGAAAATTAATAAATGCGCCCAGATCTATGTAGTACTCTTGGCAAAAAGAGAAATGGGTCATTCTTTGACTCTCAACTACCTAACAAAGATGAGTCAATATATTCCACTCGCAAAAATTTAAGCTACGTGATTGGTTTGGAGTATCACGTAGTGACGTAGGCAATCCCACATGGCACTATGGGACTACTCAATACTATCCTGTACTAGCAGATGCAATATTTGAGAATCTCTAGAAAGATTAATAACATTCTGTCATCTTCTTTAGGCCAATCAGGAAATTGAGTTTCCTTTTTGGTTGCAATAGAGCATTAAACAAGTTGATTATGAAAGTCATCCCCATTTTGTCATAAGAAATGCTGGCAGATTCGGACAATACAGCAAAATCCAAATCAGCCAAAATTTAGATCAGACAAAGCTGGCCAAAATTTTGGAATTTTAGGCGAAATTCAGGAAAATTTGGATTTACAATTCAGGGGGGAAAAGGGAATGTGGTATTTTTTTTTTTCAATAAACTGACTGGAAATTCAAAAAAGATTATAAATTAATATAGGGCAAGACAACTGGATCTGAATTAGTCAAAATTCAGATAAAACTAAACCGGGCAAAGATAAGGTATTTTACCAAAAGTTCAGGAAAAAAGGAATTCCAGTGGCAAAATTCAAAATTTAAAAAAAAAAAAATTTCAAAAAAAAAAAAAGTGAAGATATTAGATAAACGATTTGGGTCACTTCCCAATGTGTAAAATTCTGAAGCTAAAAAAAACCTTGCTTAAGCAGTACCCTGAAACCTGAACATACCCTCATGTAATGATATGGAGATAAACATATATGAGAGTCCATGACTTCAGTAAATCTTTTATGAACTTATTGTTTCACTTCCAAGACTCTAATTATGAATTTTTTTTTTTGTGGGTAATTTACTCTTATGAATTCAACTAGTCCAGGGGCATACCCTAGTAAACCTAACACCAAGACTGTAAATCCTGATCTTTCAACAACTAATTGATTCACCATAAAGGATTAGAAGAACAGTAGGGTATTTGGTTTCAGTAAATCAATAATCAAATAACAATCAATCATTATATATAAATAAAATTAAATAGCATAAACAAAGCTTCAAACTCTGAGCTGAAGATTTAATTCGAAACTGTTCGAAGAAATTTAATAAACGAAACATATTATGATGATTAGATCGAAAGTAAACATATATATATATATATATATGCCCTAAAAAGAAGGGTAACATGAGAAGAAAATAGTGAGACTAACGATAAAACTCACCAGAATATTTTTGGTGGAGAGCCCTCTCTCTCTCTCTCTCTCTCTCTCTCTCCCCAATCGATCTGAAATGAAGCTTTCGAACGGGGATTGGAGTGTTACAAAATAAATAAACGGTTAAAAAAAAATAATTTCAAAAGCATTGGGTGGAAGTCATTCGGGGGTGTAAATGAGGGTTTCTTTTCTTTTTTTTTTTCCTTCTAACTGTAATTCCCTCATAAATAAATTACAATCATATTTTAAAATTTATTTAAAATATAAATTGTCTTTTTTAATTTTGAAAATTTTATTCTACCCCTTCAAACTTCTTATTGTATAACAAATTAGTTTTTATTAATAAATTATTAAGTTAATTAATTATTTTTAACGATATCAAATATATTTTTAATTAAAATTTATCGTAATTTTATTATTATGCAAAAGAGTAATTAAGAATTTTATTTTTCTTCTATTATTTTAAATAAAAAATTATAACAAAAAGGGTTTTGAAAATTTTAAAATTACATAAAATAATTCATATTTTAAGTAAACTTTAAAGATGTATTTATAAGGGGGAATTACATCCCAACGAGAGAGAAAAAAAAAATTTACAAATATGGAGGGGTGCAAGTAGGGATGGGCATTCGTCGGGTCAGGTTGGGTCAAGCCAGGTCGGGCTAGCACTACATAATAAAAGGGATTTTGTGTCTGCCCAAGCCCGGCCCTAACATCGAGTCTCTACATTAGCCTAAACACGTCCCAAAAAATAATCGGGTTATATGTTAAATTTTTTAAAAATATTCTATAATTAAATTCAATTATACATTATATTTTTTAAATAAATATACTGACAATATTATAAATTGAAAGATTTCTTAAATAAATTCAATCAAATATCACCACAAATGTGAGTTTCAATAAAATTAACAAAGATAAAATCTATATCATATATATTTTAATTAATTGATTAATTTAAATAGCGGGTCGAGTCGAGCCGGACTAAGTTGAAAGTATAAATCCCAAGTAATATATTAGCCTGAAAATGTTGGTCCAACCTGATTCTATGGGCTCAAATAATTTTTGCAAACCCTAAAAAAATAATGCCAGACCAGATGGGCTGGGCGAGCCGAAGGGGTGATGTCCACCCTTAGGTGGAAGTCACACTGTACCTCACAATCTTTCACTTGCACCTGCATGCTTTTATATATATATATATATATATATATTTTTTTTAATCTGGCTCACTGTTTGAAATTTTCCCTATTTATAATTTGCCAAAAAAAAAAAGATTTTTAGAGTGAGCTTGCTTTTATGACATCAGGGCCCGATAAAGTAGCACATGAATTTCAATTTACGCCTCTCAATTAATTGCTTTAAAAAATTCAAATTTTGTTTTTAGAGTTTGATTACGATGGAAGTGATAGAGGGTGGAGGAAAAATGATTTTTTTATGAGTTCATTTATGAAAGTGGTGAAAATTACAATATGGGGGAATTTCAAATCAATGTACAAGTTGAAAAATAATTACAAATTAGTGGAGAAATTTTATCAATATTAATAATTAAAATTATAAAAAATTTCACATATATAAATAAAATTTGCAATTGCCACAGGTAATTTCCCTAAATTTATGTTTCATGTACAAATCATAATAATACGATAATTAAGTTTAAAATTCCTTACCAAAAACAAAAAAGCAATATATATATGTATATATATTTATCCACATTTAAGAATTACTGAGGACTTTTCATAGTACCCCATGTGATTTATTACTCCATGTGTGATTTACCACATATTATTTCAAATAAGTACATGTAGAGCGACAGAAATTAAAGTGTTAATCTAATCATTAAAGTCACCTTTGTTAGGTGAATAAGTGTAATAAATAAATATGGGTCAAAGCCCAAGGAGAATGGCCCAACCGGAAGGTCAAACCAGATTCGACCCACTAGAATCGAATGGCCCCTAGCAGTAAAGAATACTCTAGGGAACTTGCTGAGGTTCTACTTGCTAAGGGACAGTAGCTGAGGCATCCTACCTCAGCGTCACCATCTCACTAGAACATTGCAACGCTGCCTTTGAGACACTTGCTGAGGAAAGAAAGACCAAGGCAACTTAAGCCTCCACAACTATCTTTTGAGGCAAGACTCCCCAAGGTGATAGCAGCCTTTGAGGAAGGCCTCCCCCACACAAGTATAGGCTAATGCTTAGCTTTGATAGCAGACCCCAAGTATTAACAACCTAGAGTTGATAGCAAGTCAAAAGCATATGTAGCTTGGCATTAATAGCAAGCTCCACCACTTTCTAGTTGGAATCGATAGTAGGCACCAAAGATACCAATATACCGTGACAACTTCGTAAAGATGGAAATAGAGTAGCCTGAAAGCAAGGGATTCCTTTTCCATTTATGCAAGTCTTAGGCCTGCCTTAGTTGCCCAGGAAAGACCAAGAAAGCCCTCTTAGACTTGGTATGAGGCACAACCCTTGTTATGGCCTACGTCTTGGGAAACTGGGAGTTTGTAGTTAGGTGGCTAAAGGTGGAGGAGCCGTTGAGGTAGACATAAGTATGACTGGTAGCAGATCATAAGTCTTAAGACCGCATGTCTTGGGAAACCGAATGCCTAATAAGTAATTAAGAGATAATTCTACATTAATTGCATGTGTAGTGTGTTAAATGTGCTTATACCTATTTGATATAGAAATATCTATCTATATTTCTGATTCGATATGCGAATTGAAGGCCTTATCGGTATCCGATCACGAAATTGACTTGGTTTATGTGTTATTTGAAATTTTTAGAACATTATGGTAGGTTCAATTGAAATTCGATTCGGAACCAAAACAATTAGAATAAAATAATACAAATTAATTAACTTAAGCCAAGAGTTAATTAAGTCCCTTAATTAGCCTATATAAGGCTTATACAACACTTTAGAATCATCTCATCTTCACCATTTTGAGCTCTTACACGAGAGAGAGAGAGAGAGAGAGAGAGAGAGAGAGAAGGAAGAAATTGAGATCAACGAAGAGAAAATGGAGAATTGGTAGGATTTGGAGACAATTCGGAGCTTTAAGTTAGTTTTTCACTTGACTTCAACCTTAGGTAAGAATTCAACTCACATCTTGTAACCTCAAGCTCATTTACATGTGAAATCAAAAGGGAATTAGAGTGTAATGCATGAGTTCAAGAGAATTAAGCAGATTAACTTGAGAATTAAGCTAAAGAAGTGGAATTGGGATCAAACCATGCATGCATGTGCATATCATGAAGTTTTGGAAGTTGATTTCAAAGTTTTCCTACATACATGTTCATATTTTGGTCTTGTTATGAGAATTCAACTCCTTTTTGTACTAAACATCTCATTCTACCAAGATTTGGAAAGTTTGAACTCAAGAAAATACATGCATTTTATGTTTTCAACATTTTAAGTTTAGTTTTGTTCAATTGGCAAAGCTTTTGGGTTTGATTTGTGAAATAGTTTGTAATTCATCATATACTATGAGTTTCTCAATGGTTCACTTAGTTTTGGCCCAAAAGGTTATGTTTTGAAGCTTTGAAATTGAGTTTTGAACTTGGAAAGCAAATCTGGAAATTCCAGAATTTGCACTCTCCGCTCGAGCGATGAAGTCTGCGCTTGAGCGAAGAATTCGAACTCTTAGTACTTTTGCAGAGTTTGGAGGTTGGCTCGAGTGACAGAAGTTGAGCTCGAGTAACCACCCTTTATTTGTACCTCCGCTCGAGCGAAGAAGTCTAAGCTCGAGTGTAAAATTCATGTTCTTAGAAGTTTTACAGAACTTTGCAGACTGCTCAAGCGACCAAAGTTGCACTCTAGCGAGGACCTTGTTTACTCAGTCTTTGGCTCGAGCGACTATCAAGCATCTGTCGAGCGGAAAAATCATGCAATCAGTACTTTTGCAGACTTTGCAGACTGCTTGTCACGACCCCATTCCGCCGCCCTTAGTAGAATGGTGCCATGATGGCCGGTAATCCGAGATTACCAAAGGCCAACTTACAAGGATTCACACACAATCAGAGTATACATATGGGGCTTACATGTGCGGAAGCAATAAATTTAAATCTAAATAGTCCATAAGAGTTGTGCATAAATCAAATGAAATGACATACATCATGACATGGTTTACAACTTGGATACAAATAAAATAAAGTACATGTTACATCTTGATCAAAAGGCTTCTCAAGCCGACATATACAAAAGAAATGAATTACAAAGCTAAGAAGCATAATCTTCAAAATGCTAGCAAAACATGAATCTAAACACAACTTGCAAAATACATCTAGGCGTCACTGCCTTCTTGCTCGTCATCTACATATATATAAGGAGATGGTGAGCTTGGATACTCAGTGAATGATATTAGTAATAAAGGTTTGAATGGATGATATTCGAGATCTTTATCAAAACAATACATAGCATATTCTTGTACAAATCAAGGATGAACCAAGTTCATCTATCAAGTCTTTCAAGCTTCAAGGGATGCTTACCAGCATCAATATAATACAAGGATGACATTCCTGACAAAAACAAGGGAATAATCGACCCGGAATCGATTAGACAAACTCACCCGTACAAGACTGTCAGTGGCAAGGGAGATATCTCAAAACAAGGGTACTAGTTGCATTATAGTCCCCTAGCACTAAGGACTTTCTAAGAATGTCATCAAAACAAGATAATACTTGATACAAAACTAGGAATAATCATTCATACTTGAACAAACACTTTTCCAAAACGAAACAAGCAAAGTTTTTATCAAAACATTAGAACATAGCTTTATTAAAAATACCACTCACATAGCTCTTCGGATGTAGGGCTTAAGGCAAGAATCCAAGGCCTACAAGTACATTATAAATCCCATTGAATGCATTTCAAGAAGACAAGAAGAGATGCTCAAAGATTAATATGAAATGCATCCCTAGACAAGCTTTACATGAGTGTAAATGATCCCGGCATTCTTTTCCAAAACAAGTCAAGACAAAGCAAAACATGTGCTGGGAGTTAAAACACTGTTTTTCATCTCGGAAAAACATGCTGGGTACCAACCAGGTCTTGGCCGAGGTCCCACACCTCTGGCCGAGAGGTGCTCTCCTAGGCCTAGGTGTGCATGCAAGATAAACTAAAGCGCAGGTGATCATGCAAGGTAGGCCAAGGTGAGATACGATGCTTGGCCTAGGTGTGAGATCTAGGTAAGAGTGGGTCTCGGTGACCACACTTAGGCAAATGAAGTCTAGAAATTTGGGTTTCCTTTTGAAGAACATGAATGCTAAAATCGTAACTTCTTTATTCAAAATCTGAGATTTCATGATAAGAGTTCAAAAGCATGGACCTGAGTACCCGTATTTGGAGATTTCATGAAAACAAACACAAAAACATGGATCTTGATACAAACTTTCAGATCAAAACATGGTTTTTCTTCAAGAACACAAGAACATCATTTTCTCTTTCTAAAACCAAACTTTAAAGCAATGCATGGCTCATGTATCATGCTAGATCATGCAATGTGATTGAAACAATATAAAGAACAACAAGAGTAGATCAAAAATCTAACATCAAAACACGGATCTAACGGTTCAAACTCTAAAGATCAAGCTTGGGATCTAGCTTTCTCACTCTAAACTTCTATTCCTCTTCCTAGAGCTTCTCTCTCTACAATGCAAAAGGTATGACACAAAATGACATGGGTTCTCAGCTAGTACCTGACTTAACCCTCTGTTGGGACACGTGGCAACGTTGGATTGGATCCTCAAAAAGGTGACAGAATGACAAGACAAGAGTATGACAAAGTGTGTATGACAAGTAAGGTGACAAGGTCACTCTGACAAGGTAATGACCTCGGATCAAGACATAGGCTTCTGCAAGTAAGGTTTCAATGATCTTAGCTAGGAAGGATAACACTCGGCCTAGCTGTGCCACACCTCGGTCTAGGTTATACCAGTCCAGGAACAAGATCACTAGGTGCAAGGATCAAGGATGTCGGATGCCTAGATGATAACATCTCGGCCTAGATGGTACACATCTCGGCCTAGGTGACGCACACCTCGGCCTAGATAATGACATCTTGGCCAATATGCCAGGGTGAAGGTGGAGGTCAACCAAAGTGGTTCCAAGATGGTCCTAGGTATAAGAGGTTCAAGGGTGTGACCTAAGCTACGCACACTAAGTAAGGAACAAAGCATACAAACAATACTCAAGCGAGTCACATAAGCACAAAACAGGACAGGGACCTTTACTTAAGGCAAAACAAGTCAAAATCTATAAATGCAAGCTTAAAACAAAAATCATGCAGATGCACATGAACATGGCTAAGACGAGGATAAGGGTCATTACACTGGCCCTTACTTGAGGAAAACAATACCGTGGTTTATACATGGCCCTTGCTTGGAAGAAACAATACCATGGCTACTTGTGCACAAGATATGGACCTTTGGGGTCGTCGGTACCGACTATGCATATGGGTCCCAAGACCAAGATGATGTGATGGTTAATAAATGTACCACATATAATTGTTTATGATTCCTGATGAGTATATGAATCTGAATCTGTTTTTGATATGAATTCTGATTTCTGAAATTGTTTGGATATTATTCATAAAACCTTTACTCTGGTGTAATTCACTAGGCTTTACTATGGTGTTATTCACTAGGCTCCAGCTCACTATGTTATTTATGTATGTAGGTGATTAGGCGCGTGACCAGGCCTAAGCTGTTGCCTAGAGGTCAGTTTTGTCCAGCCAACCACAGTGCCTCCCATAAAGGTTTCGAAACCTGCTTGTGGTTGATGTTTTGTGATCCAGAATTTCGTTTAAGTTTTCTTTTGTTTTATTTATATGTTGGGCTAACTCCTATTTTGGTTATCTGTAAATGAAGTGACGTAAGATTGTTGCTTATATGACATCATGTTTATGTAATTAAAGTTTAAAATTTTTGTTTCATGTATGTCTATACAGCTCTATGGACGTTATATGTTTGTATTTGCTTTCGGTAGCCCCTGTATTTTATTTAGCGCTTGTTTGGGATCTATTATAAAAGTTAAAAAGTTACCAAAAAAGTCAAAAAATCTATACTATAAGCGTGTGGGGAAACTATTTTTTTTTATTTTTATATCCGACAGGTTCAATCAATGTACTTTGCACATACATTTAGCAAAGTGAAAAGGCGTGACACATCCCAAGCCACCAATTCCCACTAAAAAAAAAAATTCATGCACACCCAGTGGCGGAGCCACAGCTAGACCAGGGGGGTCACGTGCCCTCCCTGGATTTTGGAATAAATTTTTTTTTTTTTTTGTGTATGTGTAAATATAAAGAAAATATTTTAAACAAAAAAAATTATAAAATATTATTTAGAGTGAAATATCAATGACATTTTTACAATTATGAGAATAATAATGGTTGTTTTTTATTGAAAATAAAGATATTACGATAAGTCATATTATTATCTATGAAAATTTCAATACAATCGTGATGTCTATCATTATTGACATACAATTATAATTAATCTCAATAAAAATTTGGAATTTATTGAATTGTTAGGTACATTTGACATGTGGGGTTTATCCTCTATGTGTTCTTTACTATTAGTTGGTGATATTATATGTCAATGGTGACGTGATATTACTATTGTATTGAATTTTTATTGAAATTTTGTATAAAAAATTATTTTATCATTATATAATTTATTTTAAACTTATATCCATGACTCTTTTTTTTATATATATTGTCCATGATGTACTAATTACAAATAATATATATATATATATATCTTTCTTGAAGCCAATCGTAAAAATTTATATGAAATATTTTCTAAAAATTTTTAATGTTATAATTAATAAATGCCCCCTCTAATTTAATTTCTTGGCTCCGCTACTGTGCACACCCCAAAAGTCAACAATTTGGTTAGTGTACTGTGCATCTATAATATTTTATTACACAAATTTTTTAAAAAAAGTCAAAAAGTGCACTTATATAGCACATTCCAAACAACCATTTATTTACTCAGAGGCCTTTGGCCGGTTACGACGCTAAACCTATAGGGGCGGATTTAGGTCGTGATACGAACTAAGAAGGCAAATGCCATTGCGAGTACCATTGCGGAGAATGCCACAAAAACAGATGCGCCTCCTGTGGACTATACCAAGACGACATCCGTTGAGATTCGCACCAAAAGGTACATGTTGAGACTTGTGCCAAACATTTGCCAGCTCATAATATGGTAGGGCCAATGAACACAAATATTTCCCACATTCGTCCGGCGATAAGCATAAGAGAGGACAATTGAGCACATAGACTCCTCGTGCGAGTACCAACACAATACTGAACTCACATGTCAAGGGACACGTGTCTACTAAAACCTAGTGGTTCAGAATAGAATATCCTGCGACATATGTCGCTGCACTATTTGGCTACTTGGTATATTCTGGTACCAAGAAAAAAGTCTATAAATAGAACCCATTATCCAAAATCCAAAAGAGAACTTATTGGGATTTGGAATGATATGCTGCCCATTCATGCACTACCACATTCTTTCTTGAAACCACTTACTCCACCCTTACATGGCTACTCACTCTTCAGTTATTCTAGATTATTGGCTTGTTAGAATAGTTTTGCCTCTCTAAGTGTTATCATTATTTACTGTTCATTTTGGACCCCCACAATACATACCTCTCATAATTTGTGAATTGTGCACAGTTAGATATTCTGTATAAATTAACAATAAATGTAAAATACATGTCAAGATATAAGAAATTATATGTTAATTTTCAATTATCATAGGGTAAATTGCACATGTAATAAAGCATAGGAAATTAAAATGAGTTTTGCCTCAACAAAAAAAAAATAACAAAAACAAAAATGTCCATAATTTACATTGAGATTATTATATATAAATGCATCCTAATCTTTTTGTTTTAATTATTAACAGGCCTAATAGTATACTCTAGTCTATAAATTATAGGAAATTATTTATTTATTTTCAAATAAGAGAGGAATTATGTGCACTTAGTTCTAACCAATGAGTTAAAGCAAATTTTGCCCTAACTAAAAGTCCTAGTTTTTATTATTTTTTTTCTTACAAATTTTTTGTTCTAATCAAATACTTCCCATAAAATATAAGGAAAATATGATGTAATTGGGATTTTTAAAAAATAATTATAAATTAGTGAGAAATTTTATAAATATTAATAATTAAAATTATAAACTTTTCATGAGTGTGTATTTTTTTTTCCAACTTCCACTAGGGTGTAATTATCCATAAAATATTTTTTTTAATTAATTTTTTTCACTGCATTTTTTTCTAGGAAAAATTATTTGTCGGAGAAATTTTGAAAAATTAATTTAAAAAATGAAAAAATTATGAATTTACTTCTAATATTTATAATATTTATTATTAATTGGGATTTTTAGTTTAAGGTGTGTAATATTAGGATTTTATAAAATAAAAGAAATACAAGATTTCATAATAACTGGGATTTCTCAACATTTTTACAGAAAAATTTATCTTCATAGAAAATTTTTTAACTCTTCGTAGAGAAATTAGTAACTAAAATTTCTCTAATAATATTATTGAGAAACTTTAATTAATAATTAAAAAAAATCTCTTGCTACTAAGTACACTTATTTAGATCACTTCAACTAACTAGTCTTTATTTTTTTACATATCTTTTCATAAAAAATATAAAAACTACACCAAAGAAGCAAACAATCCCTCACTTTTTTTAAAATTTTAAATTTATTTTATCTTTGGGAGAGGCTTCTTCACCTTTTCTTTCACGGAATCTACAAATTTGACACCACCCCACCCACCCTCCTTGTGAATACCAGCGGCATCGAGGAGTGTAAAAATGGCCCGCAGCCCGTGGGCGGCTTGAAACCCATCCGTGGCCTGGAGTGGGCCCGGTCCAGTTGGGCTCGGTTAGACCTAGGCCTGAGCCCAGCCCGAGACCCTAGGCCTGGGCCTGATCCGTCATTTTTGAAGCACGGTCCGGCCCATCGGCCTGCTCAAGGCCCACTTAAACCCTGGCCTAAGTCTCGGCCCGTTTGAAGCCTAGTGTCATTTTTAGTGAAAAATAATAAAATTTTGGTGGAAAAAATAAAAAAAACAAAAAAAATGTTTAGGCCCACCCAAGCCTGAGCCCAGGCCTAGGTCCACCGCCCCGACTTGCCCAAGGCCCGAATACCCCATGGGCCTAGGCCTATTTTTTTGGCTCGTGAACTAGCTCGGCCCGAATTTTGATTGAAGCCCACGAGGCCCGACATGGGCCAGCCCAATCCCGAGCCTAGGTGGACCAGGCTGGATCAAATTTACACCCCTAGGGCATCAAGATCGAGAGACGGATAAAGAAGAAAAGAAAAGCATAGAGAGATAATCTGAGAATCGAGACCTTCTTCTTCTATTCAGATCCACATTCGGATTTCTGTTTCTGATCTCTTTTCACCATTTCCCCAGCATTTCGAGGTACGCATTCCATTCCAATCTCTTCACCGTTTCTTTGATTTCGATACTCATGTATATCCCTACTATTGATTCATTCATTCGTATTAGGATATATTGTTGAGATTATTAATAATCTAGGTTTCTATTTTTTATTGGCAAAATATCTTGCTAAGTTTTGAAGATTGAATTTGATTATGGGTTGTTTAGGGAATATCTATTTGTTTTCTTTCTTTTTTTCTTTGTATGCTTGTGGTTTTTCTGGGTTTTATTAATACATACATACATACATACATATTATGTGTTTGATAATATGCCAATAAGAGAGAACTTATTTTGTTTGTGTGTGTTGCTGCTGATTGTGTGTGATTTTGAGATGTTGATTCATAATAATATGATTTATTGAATGAAATATAGGAATACTCATTACAACTCTTCCTACTTCTTAAAAGCATTGTAGAATAAAAAACAATTTCTCACAAATCTCTACTTTATATCGCACTCCAACATAAAAATAGGTATCTGAAAAGGAAAACAAAAGACAAATTACATTCCACCAAGGTTGTTTCATGTGATTAGGGCAAGACAAATTGGGGAAAGAGAGATTGAACCTCAAAGCTTCAGATTTTCTTGAAACTGGTACTCTTCTTCTTCGACTCAAATTTAACAGAGATTTTTCTTCTTCTCTCCACTACTCTTCCAACTTCTTTTTTCCCGTACTTCTTCTTCTTCATTTTTTCTTCTTCCCTTCTGCGTGATTGACTACATGCTATTTTTTTTTCCCTTCCCCTCTTCTATCTACTTTGATTCTTTTTCCCTGAACTTATGCTGGGGAAAAAGTTCTTTTAACCAAAAAAAATTTCAGCACAATTCTACACAAAATTTTCCCCTCTTTTTGCCTAAATTTACTCCGTTATCACAATGTTAGCCTTTGGTTCAGGAAAAGGAATGAAGAGGAAAAATGTTGCTGGTCATAAGCATTTGAACCTTGATCTACTCATATTAAACTTAGGATCTTACAATCCTCGATTCGATCTAGCAGACCCCCAAAATGATCCTATGTAGGATCCTGATCTTAACAACCTTGGTTGTTGTTGTACCCTTCAAGCTTAAAATGATGGTTCTCAGAGGGGATAAGTTATGGCAAAACATTTCCTTTTGTGTTTTTAGCATCACATTCAAAAAGAACAATTGGAAATAATACATAGTTGCATGAAGCGAGAGCGAGAGTAGGGAAACGTGACCACTTAGAGGAGTCGTAGATTAGGAGCTCTTATGTATTATTTTTATTAATTATATTTTTAATTTATCTATATAATTTTTTTTTATTTTTAATTGACATACATGTACATATTTTTTTTTAATAAATAAATTGACATATATATATATATATATATATATGTTATAAATGAAAAAAATGAGTTTAAAAAAAAGGGACATTTACACACACGTCTTAATTTATGAACTTATATTCCATTAGTCTTAAGTAAGATTTTTTGGACCTTCAAGTCCCATTAAATTTTTAATAGTCGGCATTGCCCTTCAAACAATAGTTGTTCATCATTTATGATTATCTATAAAGGAACATGATGATTTGACATTTATTTTGATTTTCAAAACTTTAAAACATCAATTTTCAAATTGAAAAAACTAAAAAAAATAAATAAATTATGTGCAAAAGGACAAGAAATTTTTTTTTGAAAAATTTGAATTATTTTTTTGTGCAAAACTAAAAATTTTGTGTCTATAAAGGAGCATAATGATGGAATATTGATGTGTAAAACTGGAAAAAAAAAATTAAAAATGAAAAAGCTGATAATGTTCTCAGTTTTAAAATTGGAAAAAATTGATAATGTTCTCGGTTTTATTAGATAGTTGAATCAAACCAATAAGTAGAAAGGCAAAAACGTTTAATCTCATATTTTGTTTTTTTTCATCAATTAGTAAAACAATTATCTAGAACATTACTATGTAAAATTGAAAATATTCTTAATTTTAAAAATTGCCAAAAACTGATAATATTCTCAGTTTTACTAAATAGGACTTATTGGTTAAAAAATCTTAAATAGGACTGAGCTACCATTAGAGATGTACGTGGTGAGGATCGGTGCGGTTTAGGGGTAAAATAGAAACTGTACGGCAGGCGGCGAATAGAAAAAATTGACATTAGAAATTGCCATTTTGTTTATCAAAAACCGACTGTTTGGTTAACAAATAATAACGGGTTTAACTTGGCGCTTCGGGTGGATTGACAGTTTATTTAAACAAAAAAACATAATTCAAATTATAAAACTTGAATCAAAGATTTTTTAAAAAGTTCCTAACTGATTGATCTAGGTAGGAAGATTAAGTTCAAAACACATCAATAAACGTATTTTTTTCAAAACATATAATTTTCCTTCCCATTCCTTACAAATTTTCATCCCATACAAACATGTAAAAGCCAATAGTGTTTTTTTTTTTTTTTATCCCTACCATTTAACATTTACTGACAGCCAAAAGAGCATTAGATTGTGATGCCAACATCTTGTAATATTAAAATGAAATTTATTCAACATGGAATCCTACCCTCATAAAACAATTCATTATAGAAGAAACCATAAAATGATTAGTTAAAAAAAATGTCATTGCCTGTAAAATAATAAAGAAACGAATTTGATTCAATGTATCACAAAATTCACTTTCTATAAATACATAGGATACCATTAAATTACATACAAATATATATATATATATATATATAAAGAAAGTATATACAAAGAGAATTGAGGAGAATGTAATGCAATGAGAACAAAATTTTTTGGGCATTTTTTTCCCTAAACAGAGAATGTAAATGATTAATTTTCTGGGCATATTGAAAAAAAGAAAAGAAAAAGAAATATGAGAAAGTGAAACCAGGGCCAACTCAAAATTTTATGGGCATACTCAAAATTTTACTCAAAAAAGAGAGAGAATTTATTCCCTAAATAGAGAATAAGAGAAAGTGAAACCAAGGGCCAACCATTATCAAAAGGCTCACATAGAGTAAATAGAATTAAATAAGAATGCAAATAAGAAGCAAAATCTACCAAAATGAGAAGGAGAAAGGGAAAATCTACCAAAATTTGTAAAACAAGCAAACTAAAACAAAAAAAACATAGCAGAACTCACAGAGTTGTTATCAAAACTTCAGCAAGTAGAGAAAATGCAATGACGATCGACAAGGCTACTAGCGGCGGTGGCGACCGACAAGGCTACTAGAGGTGAGGGCGATGGCGATCCGCGTGGTGGAGGAGCAAGAGATGAATGCGAGACAAATGTTGAATATGATGAGATGAGGGATGCGTTAGGGCTTAATTTGGAATTGATTATGTGTGTGAGAGTGTATGTAAGTAAATGTTGTTGGAACCTGTGCTGTTGGTTGTGTGTCTATACACACATATATATATATATAAATAAAATAAATATTTTTGAAAAAAGTGAGCATGTCGGGTCGGTTAGATCCTACGGGTTGCATTCCTCCAACCGCTACCCACGCCAACCTGCATGTTCTGGACACCCAATTCGCCAACCCACTTTCCAAAAACAAAAAAAAATGCACGGTTTGGCTTGATTTGGTGGGATTTTGGCAATATTGTGCATAGCCCTAGCTACCATAACATTTGTAAATAGAACTTTTAGGTAATCAACTTGAAAAAAAAAACTAAGGAATAAGAGATTTTGTTAAAAAATAAAGGGTAAATTATAATTTAACCTCCTGTAGTTTGCCTCAAAAACACGGAGCTCCCCTATAGTTTCATTTGTAACACTTAAACCCCCCATACTTCATACCATAGTGCAATATCCGACGGACGTAGCAAAAGTTGTAAAAAGTCATAAATGCCCCTAGATATTTTACATCCCTCAGTCATTTCGTTTCAGTTGACTAATACCAGTATTCGCATCTCTATCTTCTCTCTCTCTCTCTCTCTCTCTCTCTATCTTCTCTCTCACCGTGGTTGATTGGATTGAACTAAGGTTTCATCATTGATTTCACCATCATATTGCGAACGCCATTACTAGTTTAGGTATGTGTTGTTTACCCTAATTTATTTGGATCGATAGATGTTGATTTTCCCTAATTTTGATTCATAACTGAGTGTGTGTTGACTTCGATTTACAAAATTTGTAACGTTTTATGCATGGTATGCCCGTATTGCTTTAATTTTTGGGGATTGTGGTTAAAGTGGGGCGGAGTGGGATTTTTTTATTCACATATTTATTTTTGTATACTTTAGTTTTCTATATTCATGCCTTTTATTACTTTATTTTTTTGGGATGTTGGTTAAAGTGTGGTGGGGTGGGGTATAGAGGTTCATAAACAACAGGTATTTTTTTATGATGTTAACCTTGGGTTTTTTTTATGATGTTAACTTTTTAGATGGGGTATTCTGTTCATATATTCTGTTTATAGTTGTATTCATATATTCCATTTATATATTCTGTTTCTATTTATAGATTTTGTAATTTTTCATACATGTCATGCCTTTATTGGTGTAATGTTTTTGAATTTGAGTAAAGGTGGGGTATAGTTTGTTGTGGCCCCAAGGGGATTTGAATATGAATTAAATAGTGTGGTCCAAGGATTATGATTGTTGTTATGTGGTCCCAATGAGTTTGAGTTTTGTAATATAATATTGTGAAGTTTTGTTGTTTTCTACAGCGAGGTAAAAAAAATGATTTTTGAGATAAACTATAATGGGTACTTCAATAAGCCTCCTAATATTGGTTATAAACAAGGGAAAGTGGAATATATATATGATGTTGATCCTGACAAACTGTCTTTTATTGAGATTCATACCATCTTGGGGCAGATGAAAATAGATGGCTATAGTACTTCTGTTTTGTGGTATAGGAAACCTGGAAAAACTTTGGATGATGGGTTGACAATAATTGAAAAAGATGTTGATGTATATACCATGATATGTGATTATGAGGGTTTAGATGTGATTCCATTATTTGTGGAGAAGGGTCAGGAACCATTACAAGTGATAAGTCCAAAAGGGAAACATTTGGTACCCCAAAGAGTACCAGTATTACTAAGCAAGCACTGAATTGGCATGAGATGGAAAATATAAGTGAAGAAGAGATGGATTGTGGAGATAGAGTGCAAGATGTAGGTGATGAGAAAATGTATAATGGAGATGGGGATGAAGGAGCAGCAGATGAAGATGTCAGAGATGAGGAAAGGGATAATACAGCTTGGAATGAAGAAGATAGTGATGATCCTGATTACATTGATGATGGAAATAATGATAGTGGTTCAGAAGATGAAGACTATGAAAGTGATGAACCTGACTGGTTGAATGAGGGGATAGAAAATGATGATATTTTCTCACCAAGAGAGACTGTAAAAAAAATAAAGAGGCAACCTCCTTCATGTGATCAAGGGGCAGATGAAGGGTGGTATTCTAATCCTAAGGATAAAGATTTACATAGTATACATAACTCATCAGATGAGGAATGTGAAGATAAATATCCTGAGTTCATTGAAGAAGTAGATATGAAGAAGCCAGAACTCAAACTTGGAATGAAGTTTGTCACCCCTCAAATTTTTAGAAAGGCAATGAAAGAGTGGAATATCCAACATAGTAATGACATAAAGTACATACAGAATGACAACTCTAGGATTACTGTAGTGTGCAAGCATGGATGTGGATGGAGATTGCATGCTTCTCCCATATAAGGTGAGAGAACTTTTCAAATAAAATCATTCCAGCCGAAGCATGCATATGGAAGGTCATATAATAATCACTTGGTGAACTCAACTTACTTGGCACAAAAGTATATGGACAAGTTAAGGGATGACCCTAACATCAAAGTTGGGCCTATGCAGAAGACAGTTTGGAGAGAGTTAATGGTTGATGTTAGTAGGCCTCAATTGTATAGGGCTAAAAAGAAAGCAAGAGAAGTTATTGAAATTATTGTGAAACAGTGAGGTTGCATAATCCTAATAGTGTAATGCAAGTAGTGGTGGATAGGCCCAATGAAGACATGCTTAAACCTAACTTAGAATTACCCCCAGTTTTCCAGAGGTTATATGTTGGGTTTGCAGCCTTTAGAACAGGATTTGTTGGAGGATGTAGGCCAATTATAGGATTGGATGGGTGTCATTTGAAAGGAATCTATGGTGGACAATTATTATGTGCACTTGGAAGGGATGGGAATAACAACTATTTTCCAATTTCATGGGCAGCTGTTAAGGCAGAAAGTAAAAATTCTTGGGTGTGGTTTTTAAGGCAACTCATGGATTGTGACGACCCAGAAATTTCTCCCTCCGCTCGAGCGGAGGAGTGGCCGCTCGAGCGGACTTGTGAGACTCCCAGTATTTTTGCAGGCTGCTCGAGATTCTGAGGGTTGTAGATTCCCGCTCGAGCGTAGAAATGGACGCTCGAGCGGATGGCTTTGTTTGTCTGAGCGCTCGAGCGCAAGGTGGGGCGCTCGAGCGGGTCGCCTAGTTCAGCTTGAATTTTGAGGCACGTGGGTTCGTCTGAGGTTTTTTTTTATAAGGTATTTGGAACCTCCTTATTTTATTCTGGGGTATTGATTGTGGTGGTAATATGATGGTAGAGTACGATTTGATCCAAAACTTTAGTTTGAATAATTTGTTTGCGACCAACCGTCACTCATTTGCCCTTTTCTTTTTCCACACTTTGAGTTTGGATGTGAGGTTCGAATCGTTGGAAAGCTTATTTCCGGGGCTTCAATTTGGGCACAAGAACGACCTAAAACGGAGTCCGGATGGAGAGTTACGCATGTTTGAAGTTTCGGGATCTGTGCTGAAAACAGGTCCGCTCGAGCGGGAATTACGGGACAGCAGCTTTAAACACGAATTTTTGGATCATTTCTTCCATTTTCCTTTTCCCTTCTTCTCTTCTCTCCCTAGGTCCGAAAACCCTAGGGTTTTGATCCCCAAATACTTCCATTTCCCTTAGGTTTGAGCAAGACCTTCCACCAAGAAGTGAAGAAGACAAGAAGACGAACAACTTCAACCGATTGGAATTTCGAGATTTGGGGGATTCGTCTCAAAGCTTTGCCCCTTGCTTGATTCTTGAGGTAGGGACCCTTATTCTTTTACAATACTTGAATTCATGGATGGATTGTGGTATTTTGAGTATATAAATGCAAAATTTATGGTTTTGAACATTTGGTGTCAAACTTGAGATTTGGGGTTTTATGGTTTGTGATGTTGGGAGTTAAATGGTTGAGTTTAAATGATGGATTGTGAATCCTAGGTGTAGAATCATTGGGAAAATTGGAATTAAAAGTGGTGATTTAAGAAGTTTGAATTTTTGCTAAAGATCCTCATTATTCTTGAAACCCTAGATTAATTGGTGATGATAAATACTGAGGTTGCCCAAATTAAACATAGAATCATGGAATTGGTGGGTTGAATTATACGTGTACAAGTTTAATTGGATTTCTGAGATGTTTCGAAATTATGTTTAAATTTAGCGAATGAACTTTGTTATAAATGTGGAATTCATGTAATGAAGTAAAGGAAAAATTAGGGAAATAATTTAGTAAGGATCTGGATGACATGAACTCAATTGTGGGGTGTTGAAATGGGATTCTAGTTTGAATTATGATGAAGTGCAAAGTGATGTGTAATTGGAATAAAGAGAATTAATTAAGAACGAAATAAGTTTATGTGATTCAATTCTTTGTGTGTTACAAATTGTGTAGGGACAACTACAGGGGCAGACCAAGCAGCCAAACACTGTGAGTAATAGTACTTCACATGTACATTCCTTTCCGTTAATAATCATTGTTAATAATATTCTGTTATCCGCAGCAATATGGTAACACTTGGTGTAATCTATGTGAACATGGAAAGAATTGGCTTAATTTTGTATTCCGATTACGGTTCAGGATCATTGGTAATGTGATATGAGCGCACATAATAAATGTATGTGAATTATTGAGATTGTTCAGCATTACTAACGTTCTATTATCTGTAAAATACTTCTACTGATTGGTAGTGAACAAGAGAAGCAATAATGCTCGTGTATTCCGACCTATTCTGTTTTGTTAATAATGGATCAAGAGTGGTACGAGGTAAATGATAACGTCCTTATCAAGGAGTATTATTAATATTCTGATATACATGAGATGATTATGACTAATTGTAATAGACCATGAGATGACTTGTATATATCGTGGCTGTTGGTACCAACTGTATTGTGGTCTTCGGACCTACCTGATCTGAATGTGAAAATGATTACGCTTATGCGTTCTGTTATTTCTGGGCCGGTGGCTGTTCTCTTATTTTGGGCATATGGCCATCCTGTATCTTCTGTACATACTGGGCTTAAAGCTGCTCTATTATGAAAACTAGAACTATGATTGTTTGAGATATATTTACTGAATGTAGTTAATTATATACTGCTGCAGTTATATATATACTTTACTGTTAAATAGAATATTATAAGATTTACGTACTATTATTCACTGAGCTTGACTCACTTTATTCTATGTCTGTTTCTGTAGGCACCCAACCAGGAGGTCAACCTTAACCTGTGGTTTCCGTTACCAGTTGTCAAGCCTTGAGTATCTAAGCTCTTAGGTGTCGACCGTGCAATTATGGAGTTTTGTTAAGCTTTAATTTGTACTATAGATGTCTATTATGATGTTTCATGTGTATGTAATGTAGATGTATATGTACATAGTTATCTTCACTTACACGTCACTGTATATTTATCTATATTACGCTTTGTCTGCGGTCCTGGCATAGTAGTGATAGCTCAATGGATATTATTATTATTATTATTTTTTTTTTTTTTACGCTATTATAGGTTATTGAATGCTTCCGTTCAGGCCCCATAGGTTATCTACATCAGGTTTTGCGTCCGTTTCTGTAATGGTCATGCCCAAACTTTTAGGGGCGAGTTTGGGGTGTGACATGGATGATGTTGGTAGTGCTGATGACATGGGATGGGTCTTCATTTCTGATAGATAGAAGGGGTTAGTACCTGCATTTGAGGAGGTAATGCCAAATGTGGAACATAGGTTATGTATGAGGCATATTTACTCAAATTTCAGAACAAAGTTCAAAGGGATTGAATTGAGGGACCTATTGTGGAAGGCAGCTGCAAGTGGGACTGTGAGGGAGTTTGAATTTCATATGAACAAGTTGAAGAAAATGGATCCAGAAGAGAAAGCATACAAGTGACTAAGGAAGATAGATCCTACTTTATGGACTAGGTCCCATTTCAGCCCAAGAAGTATGTGTGATACATTGGTGAACAACATGTGTGAGTCATTCAATAACAACATCTTGGAAGCTAGGGACAAACCCATAATCAACATGCTTGAATGGATTAGAAAGAGGGTAATGCACAGGATTCAAATCAAGAAGGAAGGGATGGAAAAATACACTGGTGGAATTTGTCCCAACATTGTCAAAGATTTGGAAGCACTGAAGGTGCAAGCTAGGAATTGTTTTGCAACCTATTGCGGTGACAGAAAATTTGAAGTAGATTGTGGTAATACCACACATATTGTTGATTTAGAGGAAAGGAAATACAGTTGTAGAATGTCGGATTTGACTGGTTGTAGACGTCCCCGAACGCATCCCGGGGAGGGAGTGTGAGTCCCCCCCGTTCCGGTTCGCTTGCGGGTCTACTACAGTTCGGACTCAATTTGTCACGGTTCTAAATCTGAACCAAAGAGTCCAAATCCGGCAAATCGTTTTTGAGAAAAACAGATTTTTGAAAGAAGTGCCAAACATGGACTGCTTTGCCAGATACAGAGTCGCCACCTAAATATTTTATTTTGGGAAATTTAGGAAACCCTGACTCGGTGCCGAAGGCCACGTGTCCGTCATCACCAAAGTTGTCTTGGCTCGGGAGCTTGGGTACGATCGGGGAAGGTCAGCTATGAGCACCCCCTTTCGCCCGGTCCGAAGACCGGCCTCTACTAACCATGATATCCGATTTTGAAAACATTATGTGTTCCTGTTCCGGTTATTAGCCTAGATTTACTATGTTATGCGCACAACAAACAAGTATAGACCAAATCGCCTAAATTGGAACAAAACATTTCATGTTTGTTTTTTAAAATGGTTTGCTACTCGCAAGTAGGCTAAAATGCAGGTTTTGCCACCCTCAAGTGGGTTTTTAGAAAAGACAGTTTTGCCACTATCTGGTAGGCTTAAAACTCACAGTTTTAATGCATTATTCCAATCTAGGTAATTTGACCTCCATCCACAGGCATTCAAACAGTTATATCACATAAGCACTTAGCCTCATGGTAGTCATGCTATTATGACAACACTCACACACGTGCAAGGATGCTAAAGCATAAAACTCACCTGGTACTCCAAGCCAAAACAGAAGCTCATTAGAAATCCATGCATGGACCTAAGCATACTGAAATGTCTAATGCAACACATGTAAAGATGTAATCTAGGCAGACTCGGCTATCCTAAACATGGCATGTGGGATGCTACAAATAACACGTATTCAATTTGGAATTGAAATACAATGCAGTTTGTATGATGTACCGAGCCCGATGCATGTCAACAAATGCATGGATGCACGCATGCATTGCATAAGGTATGCTAATTTTAAATATGCCCTAATCTACCATCATAAGCAGGTAAATAAAAGGGAGGAAAGAAGTGGGGGTTGGAAGACATGCACACCACTCACACACACTTATTACAGATTCGCCCTCGCTCGGAGGGACCAAAATAATAATACAGTCCAAGAAAAATAAACGAATAAATTATTACAAGACCTCTAATCTAATTAAATTAAATGCAAAGAAGAGATGGCCACAGCCTCCGCCTCGGGAATGCGCGAATGATGTATGCTTCAGTCCGACTTGCCCAGAAATCCGCACCATGCCACTGTTGCCTCTGTTTCACTGTCCTGCTTCTCTGGAAAATTGCAAAAAGTCCTGGGACAGGCTCCCTGAATCCTAAGGATCATCACCGGCTGGATAGAATGTCCACCGGCCGTGTATAAAGTCCACCGGCTGGAAATGAAGCTATCGGCAATAAATACATTGCCGGTCGGCACTCTATACTGCCGGTCGGCACAAAATTCTTGCAGAAGACAGTTTTGACAGCAACAGCAGACCAGCAGTGCAAGGCATAGAATTTCTAGGCAAATGTATGCATGGACACACTCCCTATCATGTAATAGACTCAAGGGAGCACGGCCCTTGACCCCCGGGCCATCAACCACGCATTTCAATGCATGATGGCCCAAAAGCCAAAGTTAGCAACTTTGATATCAAATGAAATGCACATCAAACACACAAGTGAACCCAACCTCTATCATACTCAATTCAAGAGGCAAGGCATGACAATGCACATGCAACCTAAGCATACAAGCTAACATGCAAACATGCAAGGCAATTACATGGCATGCACAATGCTAACAACATAACATGCACAACGCATCGAAACACAGCATACACAATACAAGATGGGCTTACACCAATACAAGGAGGCCATTAGAGGGAAATGGGATTCCCGAAATGTGTGCACGTATGCACGCGAACCGAGGACCGATCCCAAGGCACGAATGCCATTTTAACAAAGCATGGCAAGGCATGAAACATGACATATGAACATGCAATGCAATGATGGACTTAACCTAACATGGATGGCTCGCAAGCATGCCAAAATCAGTGGCCATAAGATGAAAATGGGACGCTCGAAATGCGTGCACGTGTGCACGCAAACGAGGCAATAGCATACGGGATGCAAATGACACTAAAATGCAAATTGGACTTACACTAACATGAGAGAGCCTTAGCCACACTCACATAAGAGGCCGATGGATGAAAATGAAGTGCCTCGAAATGCGTGCACACGGGCACGCAAACCGAGGCAATGGCATAAAGCATGAAATGACATGGCAAATGATATGCAAACATACTAATGGAATTTCAGCACTGAAATGTGGGGGAAAACAGTCCCGAATCATGGCCAAAGTACACCCGATGCACGGAATAGTCCCGAAATGCGAATTTAGGCACTCGAAATGGCCTATAGCTATACTAAATATGCACAATTGGTACACGACATGCAAAACAGTAGCAAGGCAGCCCCCAAAATAGCATTTTTACAGTACAAAACATGGCCAAATAGTAAGCATAGATAGGACAACAATGGCATGCAAAAACGGGGACCAAGAGAGGGGTATTGAAACAAGTGATGTATGCGATGCTCAAATGGAAAAATTTCCTTCTACAACACTGATGAGGGACTAAAAATATGCATATTCACAGTAGATGACATGCCTCAACTCAGTGTGCAAATATGCTAAGAATGCCATGCAAGAACTAGGATACTATAGGCCATAACATGAGGTACCCCAAACATTCATCCAACCAACAAAGACCCTTCATGAAATATGTCCATAAGATCAAAATAAGACTCTTTCCAGACCTGATGATGGCCGAAAACAGAAGCTAGACAGACCAAACAAATCATGCAATTTTACGGTAAATACGAGAGATTACAAAGCAAGTGCATGATAAAGTTGCCAAACATGGTTGAGCCCTTCTTCAATGTTTAAGAGGGACTCAAAATAGGCCTACTCACAGTTCATATCAAGCTCAGAAACAGATCACTCATAGGCTAGCTAAAGCACGCAAGATTAAGGCATATGAGATGATATTGAAACAAGTACCAAATGGAGGGCCCAAACAGGGTTGAGCCCTTAAACAAAGATGAAGAACAGATCAAAAGGGTGCCCGTTTCAGTTAGGGTCGGAGCCTAAAACAGTGAGCAAGTAGGGTAGAGGAATGGTACAAAAATGGAGCTCAAAAGGGGAAATGAGTGCTTACCCTTGTAGACCAAAACCTTGGCTGCTTCTAGGACTGAAAATGGTGCCTCTTAGCTGCTGGAAGGCCCTCCTTGCTGCTGGAAATGGTGTAGTGGTGGTGGTGCTAGGTGGTGATGAAGAAAGGGGGCAAGGAACTTGGAGTTTTAGGGTTAGAATATAGAGAGAGAGAGAGAGCTTGTATATAGGAGACCTAAATCAGATTTTGTAACCCTTAAAACAGATCTGGAGGGCTGTATATATAGGCAAAAACGTTTAGAAAAAGGGGGGGAAACATTTCAAGTTTCCCTCCAAAAATGGCCAAAAGGGAAAGTGGCAGCTACGGGTTTCAAAAGGCCGAGAGTCCTTCAACAAAGTTGAAGAGGGGGTCAAAATAAGGCACTTTGTAGTTTATGGCTAAGTCCAACACAGCCCACAAGTATGCCTAAAATACCGTGCAAAAAGGCCCAAAAAGAGGTAAAAAGGCAAGTGACAGATGGAGATGTCAAACAGTAAGAGGTCCTTAATCAAACATGAAAATGACCTCAAAATATGACTATCTCAAGTTTGGGTCGGAGCCCAAAAATGTAGAATGAAGGTTCGGGAGCCGAAACACGCAGTTCGGGGCCCCGAAAGTGGGCTGTTAGGCACCGGGAGTGGTGTTCGACCACGAAATTGGTCTCTCGGACCCCAGTGTCCCTCGAAAGGGAGTAAATAGGATGCATGCCAAAAACCGGGGCAATCGGAGATGGTTAGGCGGTCCCGAACCGAGGCACACGGCCTGACGGCTCCGAAAACCGGGAACCGGGCTCCAAAATGGGAAAAATGGCCTACGACCACGAAACGTAGCCTACGGCCACTGAGAGATGATCTACTAGACCTCTTCCTCCCTTCGGGAAGAGAAATAGAGAAAACGGAGCCTGGTTCGCAAATCGAGGCAAAGCACAAAAGAGTCCGGAAGTCCGGAGGCAAGGCTCGTAGCCGAGACTCCGCAACCTCAGAACGTGCACAATATGCAACATCACCAAGCGCTCAATTGATAACGTCTGAGTCTTAAGGTCGGTCAAAAATGGGGTGTCTACAATAATGTGGGATTTGACTGGTATACCTTGTAAACATGCAGTAAGTTCCATATATGTTAAAAGAGAGAAGCCAGAAGACTATGTGCACCCTTGTTACAATAAGCAAAATTATCTTGTAGCCTATAACTCAATGATTCACCCTATTCTAGGCCAGCATGATTGGGTTGAAACATGATTACCAGCTGTGGCTTTTCCATTGTACAGAAAGCAGCCAAGAAGACCACCAAAAATGAGAAAAAAAAAGGTATAGATGAGCCAAGAAATCCTGTCAGAGTTTCAAGGCAGAATAGGTTCATGGTTTGTGCTAGATGCCTTCAGAAAGGTCACAACCAGAGGTCTTGTAAGGGTCCTGTCCATTCTATCTCAAGTCCAAGCTTTTTAAGCAAAAAAGAAGTAACCACCAGCAGCCACCTTCAGTAGCAACAGCAACAGCAACATCAACAGCAACAGCTTCAGCAACAACAACAGCATCTCAAGTAACCTGAACCTCCAGTTTTATTTCATTTTGCAATACATTCTACAATAATTTCATTTCATTTTGTAACCTGAACCTCCAATTTGAAATCATTGCAGCCTAGAAGAAAGCTCCCTAGTAGGAGGGCCAACACATCCTCATCTCAAGTAAGATCTGCCCACTTTGCATTCTTGTTACATCATTGCAGCCCAGTCCTATTGTTGGTTTGCATACTTGTTACATCATTTCAACCCACTAGAGTTGGCCAAACATTTGAAGAATTTCCAAGTATGAGAGGCAACACATCAACATCTAAGGTAAGCTCTCTCTTTTATGGATGTCATTTGGTTTTTGACATAGTTAAAAACATATAATTGCTTACTTGGGCCATTATCATTGTAGCCCACTAGAGTTCAATACAGTTCTCCAGAATTTGATAACTCATCATCTCAGGTATATTCAAATTTCATTTGCAAGTTCATATGCTTTTTACATAACTCATAACATTTGATTGCATACTTGTTAAATCATTAGAGTCCAGGATTACTGAAGTTGGCCAAAATTCTCCACATTTCCTAACTTGGATGGGCAACACATCTTTATCTCAAGTAAACTCTATCTCTCTCTTCTGGGCAACTTTATTTGCTTTGAGTAAGCTTTTGTTGTGTTTTGAGTACTTTTCAACTTGTTAAATCGTTAAGTGGGTTGTACCAATTTGTTTTTGAATTTGAAACTGGCTAGTAAACAATAGTATCTTAATTTACTATGTTTGAGAAGCTCAGTGGGTTGAATTATGGCTTGTATTAAAGTACTACGAGTTGAATTATACAATTTTGAGTTGATATTTACATATTGTTTGCTTGCTGAAATTGTTTACTTGCTGAAATTTTTATTAATGCACATGTTTACTTGCTAAAATTGTTTTGTATGAAGCAAATGAAGCATGTTTCAAATAGGGGAACAATGGAAACCAACATGTTTCTATTCTTTAATGTTCTTGGAAGATGTATTCAACAATTTTATTGCATTTCTTTGGTTCATTAGATGTAACAACCCTCACTTTGTCTTAGTCATGCTCACGTGCATTTGCATGATCTTCGTCTTGATTAAACTTGCATTTGCAGACCTTGATTTGTTTTGTCTAAGTGTTGCTTGCATGCTTTGTTTCTTGCTTAGTGTGTGTTAAGCCGATGTCATCTTAAGCCTGGGTTACACCTTTGAACCTCTTTGTAGACACCCCATTTTTGACCGACCTTAAGACTCAGACGTCACCGATTGAGCGCTCGGTGATGTTGCATATTGTGCTCGTTCAGAAGTCTCAGAGTCGCGGCCGTGCGCCCTGCCTCCGGACTTCCGAACCCTCTTCTGTGCCTTGCCTCGGTTTGCGAACCAGACTCGGTTTTCTCTGTTTTCTTTCCTGAGGAGAGGGAGAGGTCCCGTAGACCATCTCTCAGTGGCCGTGGGCTACATTTCGTGGCCGTAGGCCATTTTGCCCATTTCGGAGCCCGGTTCCCGGTTTTCGGAGCCGTCAGGCCGTGTGCCTCGGTTCGGGACCACCCAACCATCTCCGATTCCTCCGGTTCTTGGCATGCATCTCATTTACTCCCTAATGAGGGACACTGGGGTCTTAGATACCCACTTCGTGGCTGAATGCCACTTTCGGTGCTTACAGCCGGTTTTCGGGCCCCGAACCTCGCGGTTTGGCCCCCGAGCATTCGTTTTGCATCGGTTTTTGTTCATTCTTGGCAGGTACCTCTGTTTCATCATAACGAGGCACACTGGGGTCTTAGATACCCACTTCGTGGCTGAATGCCACTTTCGGTGCTTACAGCCGGTTTTCGGGCCCCGAACCTTGCGGTTTGGCCCCCGAGCATTCGTTTTGCATTGGTTTTTGTTCATTTTTGGCAGGCACCTCTGTTTTATCATCAGGAAGATCACTGGAGGGTGGGAGGCTAGCAATTGTCCAAGCAACCTGTTGTGCTCTTCCGGCGCCCGTTTTTCTCACTTTCGGGCCAATGTTGACCACCCTAGGGCCATTTTCTTTGAGCCAAAACCACATATTTGTGATGTACACACATGGGAGGACACTAAAAAACCATGGCCGGCCAGTAATTCTTATTTTTATTTTTGACCCTCTTTGAAAAGTGAATTGTTGTTTCTTCTGGTTCAGAGTTGTCAATTTCTAACCATAGGGCTTTGTTGTACACACCTGGGAGGACACCATCATATAGAGCTCGGCCAGCAATTCCATCTTTCCATTTTTGCCCTTGGCCGGCCGGCCAGGGGGGGTGGCCGGCCGGCCACCTCCAATAAAGGGGGCTAGCCGGCCAGCTTCCTTGGGTTGTGTGCATTCCAGCTATGCACCTTTTTCCCCCAGAAAAGATCTGTATCCGGGAGATATTTTGGAGGGAATGCTTGGGTGCATTTCCCTCCACCTTTACACCCCTCCTTTTGTCCATATAAGGCAGCCAAAAACTTGTGTCTAGGGTTAGAAAAATAGTCCTCAAGCATACATACACCAATCCATCTCCATTTCTCTCAAATCTTAAAAGTTTAGTGCCATTTCTAAATCATCTCCTAGCACCACCAACACCACTTCATTTCCAGCAGCAAGGAGGAGTTCTTGGGGGGTTTAGAAGCAACTTTCATCAAGCAAAGAGGTAGCAAAAGTCTTGTCTTCAAGGGTAAATCTCAAATCCCTCTTTTGTACCATTTTCTTGCTTCCTTTCTTAACCCTATTTTCATATTGTGTTGAGCTTCGAACCCTACTGAAAGTGGTCCCCTTTTGAGCTCATTTTGATCTTTGATTAAGGGCTCAACCCTGTTTGAGCCCTCTATGGCACACTTGCTTCAATAGCATCTTCTATGCCAATATTTTGCATTGAATATTTGGCCTATGTGTGATCTGAATTGGAGCATCTCATGAACTGATATTGTGCTTATTTTGAGCTCCTCTTCAACATTGAAGAAGGGCTCAACCTTGTTTTCATGCTCCATAGGCAAGTTGCTTTGAATCCTTGTTTTGCCTTTGTTTTTGCATGCTTTTTCTAGCTGATGAGTGATCTGTTTTCGAGCATGAGGTAAACTGTGAGTGGGCCCATTTTGAGCCCCTCTTCAACATTGAAGAAGGGCTCAACCCTGTTTGGCCTCTCTATCATGCACTTGCTTCATAATTCCTTCAAATTACCGTAAACTTGCATGATTTATTTGACCTACATGCAGTCTGTTTTGGAACATTCCATGAACTGTGAGTGAGCTTATTTTGTGTCCCTCTACATTATTGTAGAAGGGATCAACTTTTTTTTGGGTCTCCATGTTACACTTGCCTTTATATCTCTCTTTGACCCCACTTTGCATGCCTTTTTAAGCTTATCTAGATTCTGATTTCAGCCATCATCAGTACTGAAAATATCCATATTTTGGCCTTCTTGTCATATCTCATTGAGGGTCTTTGTTGGTTTGATGAATGTTTGGGGTACTTCATGTTATAGCCTTATATATCCTCATTCTTGCATAGCATTTTTACCATGTTTTCATACTGAGTTGGGGAATGTCATCTACTGAAAATGTGCATATTTTTAGTCCCTCATCAAGGTTGTAGAAGGGTACTTTTCTATTTGAGCATCGCATGTATCACTTGCTTCAATACCCCTCTCTTGGCTCGTATTTTCGCATGATATTGTTGCCCTATCCATGCTTGCTATTTAGCCCTTTTTGTGACTGAAAAATGCTATTTTAAGGGCTTCCTTGCTACTGTTTTGCATACCATGTACCAATTATGCATGTTTAGTATGGCTATAGGCCATTCCGGGTGCTTATTGTCACATTTCGGGACCATTCCGGGCATTCGGTATCATTTCCCCACCTTTCGGGGCTATTTTGCATCATTTGTAAGTGCTGAAATTCCATTTGCATGTTTGCATACCATTTCGTATGTCATTTCATGTTTTAATGCATCGCCTCGGTTTGCGCGCCCGTGTGCACGCATTTCGAGGCACCCCATTTTCATCTCCGGCCTCTCATGTGAGTGTGGCTGAGGCCCTCTCATGTTAGTATAAGTCCATTTCCCATTTCGTATGTCATTTCATGCTTTAATGCATCGCCTCGGTTTGCGCGCCCGTGTGCACGCATTTCGAGGCACCCCATTTTCATCTCCGGCCTCTCATGTGAGTGTGGCTGAGGCCCTCTCATGTTAGTATAAGTCCATTTCCCATTTCGTATGTCATTTCATGCTTTAATGCCATCGCCTCGGTTTGCGCGCCCGTGTGCACGCATTTCGAGGCACCCCATTTTCATCTCCGGCCTCTCATGTGAGTGTGGTTGAGGCCCTCTCATGTTAGTATAAGTCCATTTCCCATTTCGTATGTCATTTCATGCTTTAATGCCATCGCCTCGGTTTGCGCGCCCGTGTGCACGCATTTCGAGGCACCCCATTTTCATCTCCGGCCTCTCATGTGAGTGTGGCTGAGGCCCTCTCATGTTAGTATAAGTCCATTTCGCATTTCGTACGTCATTTCATGCTTTAATGCCATCGCCTCGGTTTGCGCGCCCGTGGGCACGCATTTCGAGGCACTTCTTTTTATCCGACGGCCTCCCGTATGAGAGTGGCCGAGGTCCTCTCATGTTGGTATAAGCCCATTTTGCATTCTGTATGCCATTTTCGCATCATTGCATTCCATATGCCATTTTTCTCGGTTTGCGTGCCCGCGGGCACGCACTTCGAGACATCTCATTTTAGCATCATTACATATCATTTCCATGTCATTTTGCATTCCGTATGCATCGCCTCGGTTTGCGCGCCCGTGGGCACGTATTTCGAGGCACTTCTTTTTATCCGACGGCCTCTTATGTGAGTGCGGCTGAGGTCCGCTCATGTTAGTGTAAGTCCATTTGCATTGCGTATGCCATTTCATGCCTTGGGATCATCGCCTCGGTTTACGTGTCCGCGTGCACGCATTTCTAGACATTTCATTTTCATAGCATTGTGCATGTTTAGGGTTGCATATTAGTCGCATTTCATGCATATCGCATCATGTTCGGGATAGGAGTTAGCCCGGGCACGGGAAATGAGGCACGTTTCGTACTCCGAGTGACAGAACGGGTCTCAATTCCCCAGTCACCGACACTCCGGATTACCCATGATGGAGTTAGGTTTTGTTATAGCATTCATCTGCATTGCACCCTATATTGAGTTGTGCAATCCGATTCCTCGGCCATCATGCATCGATATGCGTGATTGGTGGCACGAGAATCGAGGCATGCATATATTTGTGAAATACATTGCTATGTCCTTTTCCTGCTCTCTGTTGCAGCAAAATGAGGAATCAGCAACTTTTCGGAGTCTGGCGCGCATTTCGAGAAACATTGCAAACAGAGGCTAAATTGGGCATCCCAGTGGATTTCTGCGCAAAGGCAGGCCAACATACATCATTTCATTATCCGGAACGAAGCAAGGCAGCCCCTGGCTTGCAAGCCAATTTTAAAGCTTTCTTAGTTAAGTTGTTAATTAATTAGGAATCTGTATTATTTCGGACTATAATATTCTTTTATTTCGGACTGTATATTATTCTTTCGGACCCTCTGTGCGAGGGCATAATTGTAATAAGTGTGCGTGAGTGTGATGTATGTCTTCCAACCCCACGTCTTTCTTCCCTTTTATTTACACGCTTATGATGGTTAGAATTAGGGCATGTTTCAATTAGCATACAGTATGATAGCATGTTTGCATTCATTCATCTGTTTTGCACGCACCGGGCTCGGCACATCATACAAACTGCATTTGTATTTCAATTCCAAATTGAATACGTGTTAGTTGTAGCATTCCACATACCATGTTTAGAATAGCCGAGCCTGCTATAGTTTGCATCTTTGCATGTGTTGCATTAGGCACTTCTGTATAAATAGGATCATGCATGATTTCTAATCAGTTTCTATTTTTGGCTTGGAGTACTCGGTGAGTTTTATGCTTTAGCATCCTTGCATGCGTGTGAGTGATCGCTATGAATAGCATGCTTACCATGAGGCTATGTGCTTATGTGATATAACTGTCTTGAATGCCTGTGGGTGGAGGTTGTGCTACTTGAATTGGGACAATGCGTTGAATGTTTGCTTTAAGCCCACTAGATAGTGGCAAAATCATGTTTTCTAAGCCCACCTGAGGGTGGCAAATCCGCGTCTTAGCCTACCTGCGGGTAGTACCATCAAACCATTTTCAAACAAACAAACATGAAATGTTTTGTTCCAATTCAGGCGGCTCAGTCTATACTTATTTGCTGCGAGCATCACATAGTAACCTAGGCTAATAACCGGAATAAGAGCATACAAGGTTTTCAAAAACAGATATCATGGTTAGTAGAGGCCGGTCTTTGACCGGGCGAGCGGGGGTGCTCACGAAGTGACCTTCCCCAATCGTACCCAAGTTCCCGAGCCGAGGCAACTTTGGTGATGACGGACACGTGGCCTTTGGCACCGAGTCAGGGTTTCCTAAATTTCCCAAAAAGTAAAATATTTAGGCGGCGACTCTATATCTGGCAAAGCAGTCCATGTTTGGCACTTCTTTCAAAAATCTGTTTTCCAAAACGATTTGCCGGATTTGGACTCTTTGGTTCAAGATTAAGAACCGTGACAACAAATCTAGTCCGAGCTGTAGCGAGGTCCCCCGCGGGCTTGTTTACACTCTTACACCTAGGACTATCTTGGAACCACTTTGGTTGACCTCCACCTTCACCCTGGCATATTGGCCGAGATGTCATCATCTAGGCCGAGATGTGTATCATCTAGGCCGAGATGTTATCATCTAGGCAACCAACATCCTTGATCCTTACACCTAGAGATCTTGTTCCGGGACTAGTATGACCTAGGCCGAGGTGTGGCACAGCTAGGCCAAGTGTTATCCTTCTCAGCCGAGATCATTGAGACCTTACTTGCCGGAGCCTATGTCTTGACCCGAGGTCATTGCCTTGTTAGAGTGCCCTTGTCACCTTATTTGTTGTACACCCTTTGTCATGCTCGCGTCTTGTCAGTCAGTCACCTTTTTTAGGAGAGCCAACCAGTCGTTGCCACGTGTCCCAGCAGAGGGTTAAGTTAGCCGGTAGAGAGAGAAAACATATCATTTGTCATATCCTTGTCTTTGAAGAGAGAGAAGTTCTAGGAAGAGGAAGAGGAGTTTTTGAGAGAGAAGTAGATTTCCAAGCTTGATCCTTAGAGTCTAAACCGTTTGATCTGAGTTTGAGGTTAGATTCTTGATTTACTCTTGTTGTTCTTTATGTTTATTCGATCACATTGCATGATCTAGCATGATTCATGAGCCATGCATTGATTTAAAGCTTGTTTTAGAAAGAGAAAATGATGTTCATATATTCTTGAAGAAAAGCTTTGTTTGATTCGAAAGTTTATAACAAGTTTCATGTTTTGTGTTCATTTCAAGAAGAACTTCAACTATGGGTACCCAGGTCCATGTTCTCGAACTCATCTCATGAAATCTCAGATTTTGAATAAAGAAGTTATGATTTTAGCATTCATGTTCTTTAAAGGAAACCCAGATTTTCCCAGACTTCATTTCCCTTTGTATGGTCATAGGGACCACACCTCAGCTAAGAGGTGTGGGACCTCGGCCAAGACCTGGTTGGTATCCATCATGTTTTCCCAAGATGAAAAATAGAGTTTTAACTCCCAGTACATGTTTTGCCATGTCTTGACTTAGTTTTGAAAGAAATGCCAGGATCATTTGCACTCATGTAAAGCTTATTCTAGGGATGCATTTCATATCCATCTTTGAACATCTCTTCTTGTCTTCTTGAAGTGCATTCAGTAGACTTTATTATGTATTTGTAGGTCTTGGATTCTTACCTTAAATCCCTGCACCCGAAGAGCTATGTGAGTGGTATTTTTAATAAAGCTATGTTATAAAGTTTTGATAAAGTTTTGCTTTGTTTTGGAAAAGTGTTTGTTCAAGTATGAATGATTATCCCTAGTTTTTGTATCAAGTATTATCTTGTTTTGATGACATTCTTGGAAAGTCCTTAGTGCTATGGGACTATAATGCAACTAGTATCCTTGTTTGAGATATCTTCCTTGCCACCGACGGCCTTGTGCGGGTGGGTTTGTCTAATCGATTCCAGGTCGATTATTTTCTTGTTTTGTCAGGAATGTCATCCCTTGTATTATACTGATGTTAGTAAGCATCCCTTGAAGCTTTGAAAGATTTGATTGATGGACTTGGTTCATCCATTGATTTTGTACAAGCTATGATATGTATTGTTTTGATAAAGATCTCGGATATCATTCATCTAAACCTTTATTACTAATATCATTCACTGAGTATCCAAGCTCACCATCTCCTTATATAAATGTAGGTGACGAGCAAGAATGCGGTGACACCTAGATGTGTTTTGCAAGATGTTTTTGGATTCATGTTTTTGCTAGCATCTTGAAGATTATGCTTCTTAGTTTGTAACTCATTTCTTTTGTATATGTCGACTTGAGAAGCCTTTTGATCAAGATGTAATATGTACTTTGTTTTATTTGTATCCAAGTTGTGAACCATGTTAAAATGTATGTCATTTCATTTAATCTATGTACAACTCTTATGGACTAATTAGGTTTACATTTATTGCTTCCGCACATGTAAGCCCCATACGTATACTCTGATTGTGTGTGAATCTTTGTAAGTTGGCATTTGGTAATCTCGGATTACTGGCCATCAAGGCTCCATTCTACTAGGGGCTGAATGGGGTCGTGACATTAGATGCTTACATTTCATGACCCAAAACATTCTTTCATTACAATTGCTTCACAGAACATTGTACACCTTCATTTTCTACCTTCACTATATTTTTCATCTCTCAAACTCTATGGCCCAATAACAACCCATTTTTCTTCCCTCCAGCTGGCTTCACCCAGAAAATTGTTATGATAAAGAAAAAAAACCCATGTCCCAAATAGAGCTTTGCAAAACATTTTCTCTCTTCTACGACTTCTTGCTAGTTCCTTCTCCAACATGTTCATCTTTGCAACCATCTTTGGCAACACCTCCCTCCCACGTTGGCCTATGGGTGGATCAACCCATTCAAAGTAGCCACGAGTTGCATCAACCTATAACAAAAAAATATGAATCCACAAATTTCTTTTCAAACAAAATTCAATCTTTTTTTCCAAAATAAAAAAACAAAAAATTAGTTTTGCTTACCCCATATCTTGCACAACCATAAAACCTTCTACCCATATTTACAAATGTCATTGAAGTCTTCACAGGGGATCTCTCTCCACAATAACATAGTCTTGGAGCATTTGTCCTTGACTGTCCACTTTCGGAAGCAGATAAAGAAGCCATTCAACAATAATCTTCAAAATATTCAACTTTGGGAAAATCTAGGAAGCTTTCGGAAAATCTAGGGAGCTTTCGGAAAATTTGGGCAAATTTCAGTTTAGGGTTATGTTGTTTAGGTCTTGATTTGTGTAAGTATATGGCAATAAGGGTGTTTTGGTCATTTACTATATGTTTTTGGGCGAGAAATACTGTTTCACTCACCATTCATGCTTGTGCAACACACACACTGTTTCACTCACCATTCATGCTCGTGCAACACACGCACTATTTAAACAAACAGTTCCGTCGGATATTGCACTATGGTATGAAGCATAGAGGGTTTAAGTGTTACAAATGAAACTATAGGGGGGCTCTGTGTTTTTGAGGCAAACTACAGGGGGTTAAATTATAATTTACCCAAAAATAAAATAAAATATAAATAAATAATAAAAATTATTATAAATATAAAATAAATTATATTATATATGATAAAATATGTTATTTTTATTTCAGATATAAAAATTATATTATTTATGACATATTATATTATATAATTTTTTTTGGGTGAATAAACTTATATATTATTATATTAATGTAATTTATATCATATAATATAGATGTAATAAAAAATATTAAAAAAGAGAACAGAGAGAGAAGAAAAGACAAAGAAAAAAGAAAGAAGAAAAGAGAAGTCAACAGAAGAAGAGAGGAGAGAGAGTAGAGGGAGAACAAGAAAGAGAGAGATCGAGATCAAGAGATGAGAGCAGAGGAGAGGAAGAGAAGGAGATCGAACATCGAGCAAAAGTTGAAGCTATCAAAGCAGCAACTAGAGGGATCTAAGTTGGCGACCGACGTCTTCACTCTTTCGAACGACGACCAGGTTCTCTCTTGCTCTCTACTTTTTCATTTCTTTTGTAGTTTGTAAAGAGCCGTATCCAAGAGAGAATAGTTGAATCCGACGAGAGAGAAGAGCCTTGTTCAGGAGAGAACGAAGTTGTTTGATTTTCACATATGTTGTCATCTCATACCGAAACGCGATTTTCTTTCTTAAGAATTGCATTTCTTACACAATTCTTGCCATGACTCGAATCCACCCCTATGGATTAGAGTCATAACCGGCCAGTAATCACAAGATTACCTACGGCCTCAGTTAGAAATTTAGTCATATTTAATAATAGGGGGCCAATTGCGGAAGTAAAATTTTTCTATTGTCCAACGAGCCGTGCATATATGGCTTAACTAAAACATTCTCATGTTCATATAATAACTCACACCACACATGCATTCATATTGTATAAGTATTATGTATATGTCCAGGATCATTTAGTAGACATCGCTAGACATCATTCAGCGAAAACAAAACTCCAAAACCAAGATTATACAAGTTCAGTCATACGTGACCGCAAAAGAACAAAAGAAGGGTAAAACAAAAGTAAAGCCTCTGCATGAGGCGACCTTGGTTGACCTCACAGGACTTGGTTTCTCATCGCTCACTAGGGTTGAGGCTGAACATTCCGCTGCTCACGTACATACATATAAATACAGAGTGAGCTAATGCCTAGTGAATAATACCAGAGTAAAGGGGTTAATGAATGAGATTCGTTCATAATGAGTCATACTTATAATTTAATCATTGAACCACTATTCCCATTCATATCAGAATTATAAATCATAGCAAAGCAGAACGACCTTAGGTCCAATACATCACATTTATATACAAAACGTCCTCAGGTCCAATTCACACTCAAAACGACCTCAGGTCCATTGTATACAAAATGACCTTGGGTCCATCTAAACAAAATGACCTTGGGTCCAATACTCATTCATAGACCGACTTCAGGTCTAATGGATCCAAGTACCAATAACCATCAGTCCTTCATATCATAATACTGAACGACCTTGGGTCTAACATTCTCATATTCATAGTTATGCCCATATAATTATGGTCACATCTGTATTCATACTCACAACGACCTTTGGTCCAATCAATTCTTTATTCAAAACGACCTTCGGTTTATTTATCAATCATACAAAACGGCCTTCGGCCTAATTCATGCATAAGATGACTTTTAGTTTATCTTGTTAAACATTCCAACGGCCTTAGCTCAATCTATGTCCGTGTCAAATATACCAAACGACCTTAAGCCCATTTTCCATTTTCACAACATTCACTTTATGGATTCTTTCACGAAATGGGTGGATAGAATACCCATTCATAGTACAAATTCATAAGTTTAGAAATTATCACGTAGGCAACATTTAGGAAATAATGCATATACAAAATATCTTTACTAAGATTTTACTCACTGTATTCCTGTGCTTGATTCGCCTTTACACTTGACCCTACATAATTCATAACACATTAGGTCACAATACAATTCAATCCGTTTTATAATTTGCATAATGTTCTTAGTCTTCTTCCATGCTCTTTAATTCATTTAGTGTACTCAATCCATGCCTAAGAGTGCTTTAGAAGTGAAAAAAAATAGAAAACAAAACATAAAACGTCTTTTCAAAATTTCTGAAACAGGGCCCTTCGCTCGAGCGCAGTTTTGGTAGCTTAAGCGGACCCTTTTGGTCTGCAAAACTTCTGGTTACTTATGATTTACGCTCGAGCTAGGAATTATGCAAGGCCAGGTACGCTCGAGCGCAGATTTGTCCGCTCAAGCCATCGTGTTATTTCTGTAAAACTTCTGGGAGCTACAATTTCACGCTCGAGTTTTCCTCGCTCGAGCGAACAAGCCGAATTCTGGGTTTTCTAGAACTGTGTTTGAAGCTCAAAACATATCTTCAAATGTTCAAACTCATATTTTTGATACAAAAACATGGAAAACCATTATATGACATGAGAACATGGATTATTGAGACCAATTACTCAAAATCATGATCTAATTCTCCAAATTATTTCTCGTTCTTCTTGGTATGGCCATAGTTTGTGCATTCAAACTTCATACACATTTCATAACTTCATGAATCCTTTATGCATGTCAACATTGACTCCAATCCCACTTCAAATGGCATAAATGATGATCAAAATCATGAAATTCATTAAATTTATACATACATGTATGATTTGATACTCAATTTTTCATAATTAACATGCTACATGCTAGATTATGCAAATTCATGGTAATTTTCTATATGCATGGTTACATTGACTTCAAATTCATCAAATTCAACTCAATTCATATGCTTGATTACAATTTATCCTTGAGTTCACATAATTACAACTCAAACTCATGAATTCATGTCTAAACACTCACCTAAAGGCTCAATTCTTCCAATTTCTAGCTAGTTCTTGGGCCTAGCCTTTCAACTCTTGAATTCTCTTACAAAAATCTACAAGGATGGCTCTTCTCTCTCTAAACCGGCCCTCTCTCTCTCTCTCTAGAATGTGTTTTCAGTTAAGGTGAGTTTAAAAAGAAGAATTGAGTGTATATAGGCCTATTTATAGGCTTGGCTAATCAAATTGATTAGGCTAAGTAATAATGCTCTAATTTAATCATTCTGAATCTAATTATTCTGATCCGAATCAATTTCTAATTAAATTTCACCATAGGCTCTAAAAATTATGTCAACTACAATGATATAGTCAATTTCAGTTTGTGAAACCTCCTCCAATTTAATTTCTATAGTAGAAAGTTAAAAAGATTTTCTTACGGTGAACAGATAGAAATAGAAATTCAAAAACACATATAATAATATAAATAACACCCAAAATCATATTAAGCACATAATTACAATCATAGTCAAGATTAATTAACATAACACGAAGTTGGGTTGTCATAATTCTGATTCGGGAACACAAAATCCCGTTTCTTCCAAAAAATCGTCACCTACTGTAACGATTCCTACTAGACATAATGAACAAATAGGGGAAAATATTAATTACGACGAAATAGAAAATGGACTCCCTCAGTTTCGACTTCTATTTCTTCTTTTCCCTAATTGGTTGGTTTACATGGTGATGAAGCATGCCATTTAAATTCACTGTCTATTTTTTGTTTCTCAAACAATCTGTAATATATTTATTTTTATATATAAGTAGCAGTGCAATAGCTAACTGGTAGCCTACCTTGATATTTGTGATTTGAACTATTTAATATTTATTGAAATCATACCCACAGGGTGCTTTTATTCTATATTTCAGTGTTTTGTTTAACAGCGGAGATATACTTGAATGTCTTAGAATGCCAGATGTTGCTTGTTTTGCTACTTGTAATTAACTACTTGAAAACTTCGGTTACAGTAGAAACTATGTAAGATAGATAGGGTGAGATAAAGTGTCATGGGCCTAAGGGAAAATGGTTAGAGTTTTCCAAGATGTAGATAAAGTGGGCTATTGAAAAGGGTGAAAGGATGTAACAAATGACATAGGATAAAAAAATGTTACTATTTGAAAAAAAATGTTTTTGGAGTTGCAGCCAAGCATTGGAAAATAAAAGAAATGTAAATTATTTTACATGAAATTATTTTTGGTATAAATTATTTTACATCAAAACAAACGGAGCCTAAAACAAATAGAAGTTTTCTTGAAGCAAAAAAATCTCTGCAATACTCTCTTCATTGCAGAAAGCAACACTTATTAGAGCAAAAGTAGAGTTTCTAAAGAAAGGGTCTTTAGGCTAAAAAAGAAAAAAACCAAATGCAATACTTAGGCTGCTTGAAGTTTTATCTCAAAGACCTACAAGATAATGATCGAACTTGTAACATTTATTGGCATTGAAATTGTGTTGTGTTTTTTATTTATTTATGTCAAAAACTTCCTGCATGAATTCTTCAACTTGGTTTGTTTTCTCATACTCGCTGTGGTTACATGAATTCTTCAACTTGGTTTGTCTTCTCATACTTCCTGTGGTTTCAAAACTCTTGGGGCAAGGTAAACTTTTGGTCCTTCTTTTGGAAATGGAAAAATGAAACTTTGTATATGCACATTGAACTGATTACTTGAAGAAAAAAGGAAAATTTTGGTCCTCATTGTGGAAATGATTACTTGGAGAGACTTGAAGATAAACATGGAAGTTTATTGTATGCGTTGATATGGTTGTCATAAAAAAATTTGCCATTTTAAAATGACTTGATAGTGAATTGCCAACGTTCAATTCCAAACTATACATAACAATGCATCCTTTGCAATGTGATTTGCAATTTTGCTACCTTATTCTTGCAGATCTTCTCACTGAATGATTGAGAATATAAATAAAGTATGTCGTGTGTTTAGAGTATCTTGTTGCAGTGAAAACTCGACATTATACATACCTCTGAAAAAACCTCTCGCTCTTGGTGATTTGCTCGAATTCTCTATACAAGGCTTCCATGAAACTAATAATAATCTTCTGAATGGTGTTTTTCCTACTGAGAGAATTTTGAATTGAGAGAATATATTGTCAAGGATTTTTGTTTTAAGATTATGGTATTCAAGTCTAATACAGTGAAACTTATACCTCAAACTTATTCTTCTTAAATAACCTTACGACTGCAACGTGTGTAATGGGTGAGGGTCCAACTAGTTGTATAAAAAATAAAAAATAATATTTCTTAAAATGCAAATTATTTTTTTTAAAAATTATTTGAAAAAACCACAAATGAACAAAACCAATTGCCATTTATAAATGAATCTGAATTCTTTCTAGAATTCTGTAAATTTCACCTTTGAAATCGGTTTTTTCTATAACAATCCCGACCTATGATTAACGTTAATCCATGCTTACTTATACCCAATGAGTAATTAAAGTGAAATTTTGCATCATATTTTGCCTTATTTGTGTTTATATCTGTTTAACGTAGAAAGATCTGTTCATGTTTTCGTTTCGGTTTGCGAATTGAAAGCCTTAACAGCACCCAATTCAGAAATTGACTTGATTTATGTGTTAATTAGAATTTTTAGAATTTTATGGTAGGTTTAATTGAATTTTGAATCAGAATGATTAAATGAAAATGAATTAATATCTACTTAATTAGTTTGATCAATAAATAATTACACTTTTACCCAAGCCTATATAAGGCAAATTGTTGACTCAAGGCTATTATATACATTTGCATTTCCTCATATTTTGACTCAATTGTGAGAGAGGAGAAAGTGTAAGAGTTGGAAGAGGAACTTCAATAATTTAGAGTGAATTGTAGGAAATTTAGAGGGAAAATCAAGAATTACTCAACCTTGGAGGGAAGTTTGGCTCCAACACTTGCTAGCTCAAGGCTTAAGGTAGGAAATTCAACTCATTAAACATGAATTTAAATTACTTAGTGCAAGAATTCAAGAGAATTAGAAGATTAAGCATAGGAATTAAATTAAGAATGTAAAATGAAAGATTAATTCATGCATGCATGCATAATTCATGAATTTTGAGTTTAATTTACAATCAATCCATACAAGCAAGAGGACATCTTTGTTAAATGTTGAGAGCTCACCATAGTTTTGCACTTACAATCCCAAATTACTTTTGTTTTAAAAGACAATACCTTATATTATTGTATGCATGTTGTATATACGAAATTTCAAGCTTGGTTTTGAAGAATTGATTTGGTTTTGCACTTTGATTTTGTGAATTGATCTTCATTTCATATTGTTATACAAGTTTCTAAATGTTTCCTTAAGTTTTTTGCCCAAAAGAACTAAATTTGTAGCTTTGAAGTTGAATTTGGGAGCTTGGAGGTGAATCTGAAAATTCTAGAATTCAACTTCTCCGCTCGAGCGTCAAATCCTGCGCTTGAGCGGCCATCTTTGTTTTTGCAGAAGTTTTATGTTTTTGCAGACCGCTCGAGCGGCAAGAGTTGTGCTCCAGCGGGGATATGAGTCTCACGCTCGGGCGATCATCGAACGTTCGTCGAGCGTGAAAATCGCATAACCAGTACTTTTTCAAAGATTGTAGAACACTCGAGCGGAGTAAGTTGCGCTCGAGCGTCCCCTCACATTTTGCATGTCCGCTAGAGCGAAGAAAACTACGCTCAAGCGGGAACCCTGTTTTCAGAAATTTGACCAAGTGTTTTCCATTGCATTTTGGCATCTTTATTGCATCCTAGGCATTCCTAAGCTAAGATTAAGACATAATAATAAGGGTAAATTGTAGAAACACACTAAGAACGGAACGTAATGAGTTAGATATATTCCAACGTGTGTTTCAAATGTGTATTTGTTATGTGTTGATGTAGGTTACGTATCGTAAAACCGTTTGATTAGTCTGTTCTGTCTGTCTGCACCTGAAGCCAACTGTAAGTAATAACTTAAGTAAACCTCTGTTCAACTTTATTTATTTTCTGTATGATGAATTAAGATCTGTTTTCTGAAATGATATGTTTTGTACAATGAATGATTGTCCAATTTCTGACAATGTATTCGTGGCATCCTTAGCATCATGTGATATCTGTTAACTGTTACCTGGTATCGGAGGTTCCAGTATGGAACTTAATATGTCTGTACTCTGTTACTCGTACCGGAGGCTCCATCATGGGGCTTAGCATATCTGTTATTTGTTACCCAGATCTGGACGTTCCTTTATGGAACTGATTATTCATAACCACCATCTGTTCTGCATCTGTTCTGTATCTGTTCTGTTAGCGCTAATGAATATATCACGTATGATTTAACATGAGCTTTAATTTCTGTGTATGATTTAGACAAGATTATGATTATGGATCTACTTCTGTTTTTGAAATAAATATAAATCTATTTTCTGGAGTTGATATGGGATATCATTCATAGAAACCCTTTACTTTGTTATTATTTACTGGGCTTCCGCTCACTATTTATATTATGTATGTAGGTGACCAGGCACGTGATCAGGGCCAGAGTTGATGGCTTGGGATTCCGTTGTCAGCCACCCTTTGCTCCTCTTGAGGAGGTTCCAGACCAAGTCAAGTCATGTGGCCATGTCTTTTTGAACGTTCAACACTTTATTTTCTTTTGTTTAATGAACAGTTTGTTTTTGGTTATCTGTACATGGGGTGATGTATAATTATTGTATCTATGTGACGTCATATGTATGTTTATAAAGTTTAAAATTATTTTGTCTCATGTATGTCTACACAGTTTAATGGACATTGTATTTTGTATATTTGCTTCCGTAGCCTCTTGATTATATGTTATTCTGTTCAAAGGCCTTTGGTAATCCAAGGATTACTGGCCGATTACGATATTAAACCTATAGGGTCGGGTTTGGGTCGTGACATTTTCTTCTTTGACGTGTTGTTGTCGATTATTGCCTATGCAAGTGTTAAATTACCTAACGTAAAAAGTCGCACATTTTTAATTAGTAGATTGCGCAACCAATCGACCCTTATTTTATTCTTCTATTTGTAAAGGGTAAATTACATTTTGCCCCTTAAAGTTTCACTCATTTCTCACTTTGACCCTTTAAGTTTGATTTTTCTCACTTTTGCCCTTCATGTCTGCAATACTTCCCACTTTACTGCTAAACTAACTTTCATCCAAAAAACTAACAGAATGTGTCACATCACCAATACACCAGCTCCACATGTAATGTAAAATATTCACTAAAGATGCAAAAAAATGAAAAATAGAAAACAAAAAAATTGAATTTTTTTTTTAATCTTTAGTGAACTTTTTTTTCAAATTTATTCATAAACATTATTACATTATATAAAACTAAATTTAACTAAAAAAATTAAAAAATTCACTAAAGACAAAAAAAATTCAATAAACAAAAAGATCACTAAACATTATTACATTATAGTAAACTTTTCATTTCAGAATTGACAATGCAGGTGTTTAAATCAGTATATTTTCAATTTTTTTCGTCTTTAGTAAACTTTTTTCTTTTTTTAATTAAATTTGTTTTTATTTTTTTAGGTGCATCTAATATAGATGCATCTATAATGTAATAATATTTATGAATAAATTTGAAAAAAAAAGTTCATTAAAGATAAAAAAAATTCTATTTTTGTTTATTATTTTTTTTACATTTTTAATGAATTTTTTACCTCACATATGGAGTTGATGTGTTACTGATGTGACAAATTCTATTAATTATTTAGATGAAAGTTAGTTTAAGAGTAAAATAAAAAAGATTGCAAATATAATATGTCAAAGTGGGAAGTAAGACTGTGCACAACACCACTAAAATCATCAAAACCGCATCAAACCGTGATTTTTTTTGATTTTTGGTTGGCGGGTTGGAGGTCCAGGTATTGCGGGTCGACGCGGGTGACGGTTGGAAGAAGGCCACCCACCAATTCTAACCGACCCGACCTGTCTAGCTTTTGTTTTTTAATAAAAAATTTATTTTATTTTTATATTATTTATTATTATTTATTATTTATTATTTTTTGATATAGGTATGCGTATGCAGAGACTCAGTAACACATTACACAGCACAGCTTCCATACGCACACACCATCAATTCTGAAATTAAACCCTAACTCCTCGAACATCTCACGTATTCGCAGATTGATAAACATTTGTCTCACCTCTTGCTCCTCCACCACGCCGATCGCCATCGCTGTCGCCGTCGCCTCTATTAGCCTTACCAGTCGCCGCCGCCACTAGTAGCGTTGCCGGTCACCGCCGCATCTTCTCCGCTCGCCGATTTGGTACGTGATTTCTCTATGTTCTTTTTCTGCTGTCTCTTTCTCTTATTGTCTGTTTTGCGTTTCTTTGCAGTGTTTTTTAACGAAATGGGTCTCTAGATTTGGACCTTTCGCTTCTTGATTTGGTGTTTCTGTGTTTTCTAGGGCTGGAAAGAGAAGATATATATATATATATTCCCTTGTATTGGACACATGTTTTGTGATGGGTTTTCAATCTTGTTCAAATGTGAGTTTTGTAATGGGTTTTTAAGAGATATATTCAAATATGAGTTTTCAATCTTGTAATGCAAATTTCTTCATTTCTTCTTTTGCTGCATTTCTTTTTTTTTTTTTTTCTTTTCAAATCTAGTTTTTTTTCCTCTCTATTCTTCTGGAGAAAAGATTGCTTTGCTTATTAACATATTGACATATATGCATCAATTACTTTTTTCATACCTAACAGAAACACTAGGATCCCATTCTTTGTTTGTTTTTCCTGTTCAACTTTTGAGTAGAATTGTTGGAGACATTATCTAAAAATTTGTGAAAGAATTATATGGTTGGTGATTTAATGAATCTGTGAATAAAATTTTGTGAAAGAATCTGTGAATAAAATTAGTATTGCTGATATATGATATATATGATATACACAAAAAAAGGTATCTGAAATTTTATCTGAAAATGAGTTATATGATATACATTTAAAATTAGTATGATGTGAATCTTATCTAGAATGACTGTGATTTATAAATATATTTATCTGAATATTTTCTAAGTAATTTTTTTAAAATTTGTAATATTGCTGATAAATATTATAGCCTAAACAGATTATTTTTGCCTCAAAATTACATGATTAGGCAAGTATATTGTCGCAAAGATTGACATTGATACACACAGACAGACACAAGCATGTTATACGTGAAACTTTAGGGGGGCAAAGTGTAATTTACCCATTTGTAAATGGGAAAGTAACATTTGCTTTACCATGTAATGTTCTGTAGGAATTTCTAGGGAAAATCTGAATAAAAACTTGTGTTGGTGCAGGTTGAACATGGGCTGCAATTGTTGTGATCATTGAGCTGCCAATGGTTGTTAGAAGCCACTAGGTCTTCTGTTAGATTAACATTGTTGCTCACTGCAGAGGCTGATAATTCGCTGTTGTGGTATTGTTGTTTTCCACTTTATCTGTCTATGAATTATTTTAAGATTATGAGTTTTCTTACTGAATATCAGAAGATGTTTGTTGGTGATGTTAGGGTATGGCTAGAATCAGAGATAGAACTGAAGATTTTAAAGATGCTGTGCACCGAACAGCTTTATCTCTGGGTTATAATGAGGTTTGTTAACTCATTGAATCAATTAGTCATTTCAAACTGATCGTCCATTTTAATTGATGTGTCATATGTAGGTTTAATGCAAAAACCGTCTTTATGGTTGCTTGTATTGTATAGATTTATTGTGATCCTTCGGATTTTTTTATTTATTTTTATTAGTATTATTTTAAACTTGCTATTATATATATGGTTTCATTGATCAGTTCTAAACGCTCTCCTTTGGATGGCATTACATTGTTTTCACATCTGAATGTTGAAGATAAATATGACAAACATGAAAAGGTTGAGGTTTTACCTGTGGTCTATTGAACTCTAGAAAAGGATCGATTTACTTATCTAAAGACACGTATTTGAAAAGAAAAAAAATATTTTTTACAAAAAAGGAAAAAATAGGTACATGGACTCAGATAAGATGATGACCTGAGATATTGGATGTTATAAAATTGTTAAACAAATGTGAGCCTCTCCCTTGTATTTTGTATGGCAGGAATCAGGACACGAGATAGTCAATGTTAAAGTCCAGCATCAGATTGATTCTTGAACTTCTTTAGTTGGGATCAGTCCACTATTTTCTGTAGTCTGTGGTCACCAAGTGGCAAGTATGGCTAAGTAGGGCTTCTGAAATAATCGATCTGTAAAATCAATGTGTTCAAGAAGTAGCTGTTTTGGGTAGCAGTAAATCTAACATGCTGCACTTGTGTTTAATATACCTCTTTTTAAAAATTATATATATATATGAAATTTATATCTCGGATCTAGTACAGAAGCATCTTTAATTTGCTTGTTTTTGAGAGAATTTTGGGCCCCATCAAACAGTCTTGTCTTCAGTATTGAAAATTGGGGTCAAATTTTAATCGCCCTGTTGCGTTAGTTTTAGAGCCAAGAAAGATTATGTGTGTTTTTCTAAGGAGTAGTATGTGCAATTCAATGATAGTATTCAATTATGGTGTTCTACTTGAACATATTTGCAGCACTTATGAAAGCAATCTGAGCTTCTAAATGTGTTACATATTAGTTTTGGATTTGTAGTCAATATGTATAATATTAACTAAGGTATAAATTAACTAAGGTGTGGTTATTGTTGACAGTCCAAACTGGCAGCCATGTTGGCGTCTTTCATTATGCACAAACCTCGGCAAAGGTCATCTTTTACCAAAGCTGCACTGAAGACGGTATATGCTTTATGACTATGATACACACATTTATGCTTTTCTGTTGATATTGTTGATACTTCTCATTGTGAGAAAGTTATTTGTTGGAAATGATGTTGCCACTTGCTTCTAAGGAAGCGTTTCACTCAGTGTTTTAAAAGGCTCCAGGTGCACCGAGGCAATACGATCTCCTATAGCCTAAGCATGAGGCGCGAGGCGAGGCACGCGCATCACCAAAGTGAGACGCACATAGTAAAAGCAAAGCAAAATTATAAAATAGGCAAACTTTTTAACATAACAAATATATGTAGACCTCGTTTGGCAAGTGGTGATTTTAGCCAAAAAGTCAAAAAGTCACTAAAAAAATAAAAAAGTCAGCAACCTATACCAAACTCTTTACTTTTTGCATATCTTTTCGTAAAAAGTCAAAAAGTCATCTCAAATATATTAGTTTTTTTTACATCATATTTTAGCCACAATTTCAAAAAGTTATTGAAAAAGCATATTCCCAGACGAGACCGTAGTATATTAAAAATATAATATCCAACAAAAGGTATAAAATATCACATTCAAATCTACCAAAAACCTTATTTACTAAGATCATCCACATAAAATTGATAGACACGGATCATTAAAATTAATAAAAAGAAAATTGTTCTTATAAACTAATCAACAAAATATATATATATATATAATAATAAGACATAAAAGCCAAAAAATTGAAGAAGAAAAATAAATAATAAAATAGAAGAGAGAGAGAGAGAGAGAGGGGGGGGTTAGAATCAGCTAGCATAAAAGGGAAAAAAAAGAAAAGAAAAGTCAAAAAGAGATGGGACAGAACAAAAGAAAGAGAGAGAGTGACCGGGACGGAGGAAAGAAGAAGAAGATCGAAGAAGAAGAAGATCGAATGGAGAAGAAGAACCAGAGAGAAGAGCCAGAGAATAGAAGAAGAGGAGAAGAGAAGAACAGTCGAACTAGAGAAGAGAAAAAGAGGAGAAGAGTCAGAGAGAGAGAAGAGCCAGAGAGAGGAGAGGAAGAGTTGTACTAGAGGAGATGAGAACAGGAGTCAAACCTTTGTCGTTGTCTTCTTCTCGCTGTCTTCTTCTTCTTCTTCTTCTTCTTCTCCACTAGGGTTTTTTTAAAATGTTTTTGCTCTTTTACCCACGTTTTGATCAACTAGATGGGCTGTTGGAGTGGAAGAAACTCGAAGCGCAAAAGGCGCTCGCCTCGAGCCTCAGAATAAAGCACACGCCTCATCGCCTCACCTGCTCCTCCTCTACGTCGCCTCGCCTCGCTATGCATGAGGCGCAGAGCTGCGCCTCGCGTCGCTTCGAGCTTAGGCGCGCGCTTTCAAAACACTGAGTTTCACTCTTCTTTTCCTTTCAAAAAGTGGAAGCATTTCAAGATATTTATATTCAAATTTACTAAGAGTATTATATTTGTCTTTTTCATTTGTCAGCTTGAAAGCATAGAAACTTTGGACCAGTTCTTGATGAAGCATAAGAAGGATTACATAGACCTGCACCGCACCACTGAACAGGAGAGAGATAGCATTGAGCATGAAGTAAGTTCGGAAAACTACCCTTTGCCAGTCTTTGAGTGATTTAAAAAAGCTCTGCCAAAGTATTTATTAACAAACGATGTTGTGTCATAACTCGTAATCTATACTGATCATCATGAATCTGATGTTTGTGATATTATGAATCTGATGTTTGGTTTAGTTTTTGAATTTTTTTGTATTTTTTTCATTTTTTTTCTTTTTAAATTTTTAGATGAATATAATCTAGATGCACCCAAGACGTAAAATATTTGTGAAAAAATCTAAAAAAAGTTCACTATAAAGACCCCAAATTTCTTTTTTTAAAGATTAAAAGTGTTGGTTTTTTTTTTTTTAAGTTAATTTTTTTTCTTTTGCTTGAATGGAGTGATTTAGGTAAAACAAAACAAAAATAGCATTTTGGTATAACAAAATATATCATTTGAACTTCCCTTTTTGGTTATAATGATAAAAAGAGATAGCGCCTTAACTTGGATTATAAATTAAATTCCAAAACCATGCATGATGAATGTAGTTTCAAGATGCATTTATGTTGTTTTCATGCCTGTAATTCACCCTTAAACAAAAGCTAGATCTGGGTATTGCTCCTTTGTTAGTGAATGCTTAAACAATGAATCTAGAGCAAGGCATATGTTCTGGGACTTGCTTCGTGTAACCCTATAACCGACTTTGAAGGTGCCCAGTCTGGTTTGAGGTGTAATTGATTCCTTATAAATAGTTTTCACTGCTTATGAAAACTTATGAAAAGTGTTCATTGAGTATATGGTAAAATGACTAAATATCTATTTATAAGAATGCCTTCAGGTATTGTCTTGATTTTTTCAACTTCTGTAATCAATTATATCATTCCCTACTTTTTTTTAGTTCTATGACATCACTAATCTGGTTTCTCTTGATTCAATCTAGATTGACCTCATTGTAGCCTTGAATATATCTTCCTAAAAATAGATTTTTAGTGGTTTTGATGGCAAGATATTCTTTTTGGAAATAAAACACCCTGTTGAAGAAGTATGGCTTAGTGCATATATATGTGTTGTACAAGTTGAATGCCATGTTTTCCATGTAAATCCTTCTGCCATGAATTAAATATGGTGTTCTGATTTTAGGTCGCATGTGTGCTTGCCTCACAATTTGATATGTAGACTTGTAGGTTAGTCATGTAAAATTTTGCTGGAGTTTCTATGAGTTCCTACTGTGTGTCAAAGTTTGGGGAAAATGCTTTATCAATCTCCATCCCATAATGTTAGTATCTTTTAGGAATTTCTACTTTTTAAGGGGACATTTAAATAATGCATTCAAATTTAAATTAAGGCATTGATTTCTAAAATTACCTCTTTATTCCCACTTTTTAATATATTCACAACTATTTAGAAGGTAAACTTTTGGGAAATTATAAAACTTTAGGCTTTGATTTTTCAAAATATTTTGGGACATCCCAAATTGAAAAGATGGATTAACAATGTGGGATAGAGGTAATAATTTTTATTTTTTTCTCTCTCAAACATGTGCATGCATGTATTCACAGATTTGGGATTTGGGACTTGGAAGGGTTGTTGGGGGTTCAGAGTAGAACTTTATCTGGCTACCTCATCCACAACTCAAACAAATTAAACATCAATGATTTCACCATTTTGGTTTTGTTTTTCCACAAGATCAAGACCTTTGCTAATACTAAACTGAATCGTACGAGTCTGACTTTTTAGGTCCTGGTTGGTGATTTGCATTCTGTATCTTTCGATAGCAAATATGAATTTTACCAATCCTATGTTTTGCAGGTTACAATTTTTGTTAAAGCATGCAAAGAACAAATAGATATTCTAAAAACTAGTATACATGATGAAGAATCAAATTCGAAGGGATGGCTTGGCATTAAGGGTGACCATTCTAATGTTGATACCATTGCACACAAACATGGAGTGGTATGAATACTTCTTTTTCTGTGTGTTGATTTATTACTTCTCCATTCAATTTGTTAATGCTGTGGATTCTATTGACACTCAAATTGGTGGTATTGGACTTTAATGCTATGTTTGGTAGGAGAGGAAGAGAGGAGAAATATGGGAAAACAAAATCTTCTAAATGAAAAATGAATAAGAGAGTGACTGACATGTACACATTCTTTGAGATATGGGCTTACTTTAGTGACCCATAATGTGGTTGTAGTTTTGCATAGAATTATGGCATGTCTTGCAATTATAAGGATAGATTGAATATCATGAACTTGGCATAGTAAAGACTGAATACTAGCAGGGAGTTATTGTGTCCTATATGTCATACATTGATTCCCCCCCCCCCCCCCCCCCCACATTATCTTGTTAGCCATTAACTTTGCAAGTTTGTTTGTAATGGTCCAACCTTTTATAATAATGTAGTTTAGAGGGAGGATGATATCTTAAATTGGCAAGGGCTGGAGATTTTTTGATCTCATGGATGATGATGATGATGATGGGTGAAGGCATTTGTTTGTGGTGGAGAGGGGAGGGGCTATCAACGCTCTCTCTCTCTCTCTCATTGGTTGTTTAGTTCAGTGGCTCTGTGGTAAGCTGAGAGGCGGCACAGTGGGAGGTCCGGGAGGATTTTTGTGAAGCCTAAGGGGGGAGTTGTCTTTTGGTATGCATATTCTACAATTCAGGGGAGGGAGGGTTGTTCAGGTTCTTGATTCATCGGGTGGGGAGTGTGAGAAGGTGTGCTTTCCAGATCGAGTTTGGGGAATAAAATGCAAGGTCTAGACAATATTGTTGGGTCCCCCCTGATGGACTTAGAGGATGCCTTTTTAGAGCTGATAAAAAAAAGCTGCAGTATCTATTCGGAAATAGGAGCAGGAGAAGTTCAGGAAGAAATGAAAGGAGGTTAGGTTTGGAGCTGGAGTGGTGGTAGGCAGTCGATGCTTGGTTGTTGTCTGGAGTGGTGGTAGGCAGTCGATGCTTGGTTGTTTTCTTCTTTTTATTTTTCTTCCCTTCCAGTGTACAAGGGTTGCACCCCATTGGCACTCTCTAATACAATCTGATTTACTTATCAAAAAGGAGAAAAATAAAAAATAGTATAGTCCATACAGTGACAGATTCATGTGAATTAGACTTTTTTACATGCATCTCAGTTCAGTTTGTTTGTTTAGTGTGAATAATTTCATTTGCCTGTCTAATTTCAGGTGTTGATTTTAAGTGAAAGGCTTCATACAGTCACATCACAGTTTGATCAGCTCAGAGCCATACGCTTCCAAGAAGCTATTAACCGAGCAACACCTAGAAGAAAACTGAAGCGGGTTGCTGCATCTGATTCCACTGACAACTCAAAATCTAACACATCAAAGCTCAAGGAACCTGACAACTCAGAGTTCAGGGAGCCTGATGAGGTTCAATATGACACTGTTAAAGTCCAACAGCAACTTTTGGATGATGAAACACGTGCTCTTCAGGTAATCAGTGGATGAGGTTCTAGAAGTGACAAATTATGGTTAATACTATCCTTGTAAAACTAAAGCTGTTTCCCTCTATCTTCATGCAGGTAGAGTTGACTAATCTTCTAGATGCTGTTCAAGAAACAGAAACAAAGATGGTTGAGATGTCTGCATTGAATCACCTCATGTCAACACATGTTCTGCAACAAGCTCAACAGATAGAATTTTTGTATGAGCAGGTCAGTATACTCCTGCTTGTTCATGTTCTGGTTTATATAATTAGCTTCTATACACAGTCCATTAGTGCCTCTTCTTGTGGAACAACAGAAGAATCAAAAACAAAAGTAATGCTGTCCAAGATTAATTTATTTCCTCGATGCCACTGCATCGTTGGCAAAGCATAACCCATCTTATCATTTTTTTAAAAACTGCAATTGATAGCTTTGGAATTCATCTAGCGTCTAGCAGTATAGTACCAAAACCAAACAATGGATCACTAGAAAAGTACACAGTTGAATGCAAAGAATTCCAGACTGGATTTGCTGAAGTCTGGATACTACCCCTTCCTGTATTTTTGGCAAAAGAATGCAAAGTAGAGACTTTTTCAAAAGAGTAATGTTAGGGATCATGAAAAATATATCATGAAATACATCATGAAAATTTTTCATCCCTTGATTAGTCTTGATTAGTGTGTGGTGTTTTATTATATGGGTAATCCAAAGGTTGAGAATCTTTCATGATAATATTCATGGTATATTTTTCATGATCCCTAGCATTACTGTTTTCAAAATTAGAAATAATAAGATTAAAATCTCCTCCCCAACCTCCTTTGCTGATGATTTTGCAGTGGATGACCCCGTTTAACAAAATATTTGTTAGATGTGGTGGGACAAAGAAATGTACTTTAGAGGGGAATCTAAGGGAAATTTTCCTATGTTCCAATATGAGATGCCTGGGTGCACAGATATATTAACTATATGTTTTTTGGTTCTTATAGAATTAAATTTGTTTTTGGGTAAAAACCCTAATGATATTCCTTTAATCATAGCACATTTTATTTCTATGCTTATTACCTTCAAGGCCTTTTTGATGAGCATCAAGCATTTCAGAAGGATAAATCTCTTTTAAGTTTATAAATTTACTCTAAGTGGTTAACAACAATGTTTTGCACTTGAATCTAAACACAAATTTGGTAACATTTATTTTGTTTAAAGAAAACATTAAACATGTTTATGTGTATTTTTGCTAAAAAAACAAAGAAGCATGTTCGATAGATACTCAAGTAAGAATACATATTTGATGAGTTGCTGGATGGGGTGCCTGGAGGGTGGGGGGCTGCCGGATTGGGTGATTGGAGGATAGTAGTGGCCAAAGGGGGGTGAGGAACGGAGGAGAGAATGAAAGTTTGTTTTCAAAACAAGTGAAAACACTTTTTTTTTTTAATTTCCTAAATTCTGTAAAATTTGAGGAATTATTTTTTTTCAAAAATGAAAACAAGAAATATGTTTTAGTTTTTAGTTTTAATTTTATTTATTTTTTTGGAAAAATAAAAGGCAAAAAAGAGTAAACGTGAAGTTATTAAATATGCTCAAATTGGATACAACGGAACTGTCTTTCCAGCAGTTGTTTGTCAGTCTATTAGAGTTAATTCTTGATGCTTTGGTTTGTATAATCTTCTTGCACCTTTAAATTTAACAGGCAGTTGCAGCTACGACGAATGTAGAACTTGGCAACAAAGAATTATCCCAAGCCATCCAAAGAAATAGCAGTAGCAGAACTTTCCTTTTGCTTTTTCTGTTTGTACTTACTTTTTCAATCCTCTTTCTGGACTGGTATAACTAAATGGAGTGAAGATCAAAATAAGTTTCAAAACTTTGATTCAACATCTTATTATTCTGCTTTGCTGAAATTGCAGCTTGCTCATAAATTTGTTTATTTTATTTTTATTTTAAAAATTTTAAATTTAACCTGACTGTTATTATAGCTGCTAATGCACTAGTCTTGCAATGCAGAATGTGGAAATTATCTTATAGTTGCTATTTTTTGTAACTCAACGTAGGTAATAGAAAATATACTTGATTTATATATGTTTTCATATTATTTTTTTACTCTTTATGCTTGTAGAAATTGTTATTGTAGTTCATATTCTATTTTTTTAATTTTTATTAGTATATATGTTTGGGATTGAGTGGGTACTAGTGTGGTGGTATTATATTGGTGATGTAAGATAAATTGTGTTTGTTTGTGTACTTATAGGTCATGTTTGATTCATAAGATTAATAGTGAAGTATTAATAATCCTATTAAATTAGTGTGGTACTCACTAAAAAAAAAAAATAAAATTAGTGTGGTACTCACTATCCAATTGGATTAATATCCATTAGATTAATAATCTCACCCCTACCCCATTACTAATAATCCTACAAATTTGTTGGATTAATTATCCATTGGATTAATAATCCTAAACCAAAATGTTAAAACAAACATAAGATAATTGGGCCCACGGATTAATAATTCTAATTCCATGCTCCAATCCACCCAATCAAACATGCCCATATAGTAATATTAGTTGATTGTTATTAAATCTATTAAATTATGTCTTATATACAAGGTGTGTGAGTGATTTTCTGATCACACTGACCACCTTAGTAATTCAACTGTAGAACACATGCAGAATAGATGGCACAAATAACAACACAAAGAATTTAACGTGGTTTGGCAAGAATTGCTTACGTTCACGGGCAGTAGATTCACTATATTGAATGAATAGTAAGAATTACATTTAACTCTCTGTAATTCTCTTTCTTTCTTCACTCTCTAAGCTTGTAATTGTCCGTCCCCCCTCAGCTTGTTGTTTTTCCCCCAATATATACACCAGAATAGAGATGGAGAAGCCATCAACTTTTGAGCTGGCTGCCAACCCATTGTCGTGCTTTTGGCAGCTTTCCAGATAAAAGTTTTATATGGCTTCACATGGCCTCATGGCCAGCTAGCTGGTGAGGTGTTGGCCTCATGACTTTCTTTTCATGGCTGGACATCCATCTGGCCGTGATAATACGGCCATCTTATATAGGCAAGTATGGCCGATCTAACAGTTACCTCGGCCTTAATTCTTATATGGGTAGCTCGGCCTTTGCATGTTAAGCCGAGGTAGGAGAGATGAGAGGCCTTATCCGCTTATCCCGGATTAAGATATCTTCGGAGATAACCTCGGCAAATCTTAGATTACCTCGGCTTTACTTACCGCGACACGTGGCACCTCGGCTGACACGTCGGCATCACCATGCCACGTG